>CM069598.1:21395437-21740437 GCA_035771175.1 Paratinospora sagittata
AGGACGAAAGTTCAATTAAGGAGGGTAGATTGTAATACCACAAAAATCCACAACCCTAGAATTCCACGAAAAAATAACTAAATTAGGAAATATTAGAAAGTCCAAAGGAAAATGGTAAATATACCTAATTTGTAATAATCATTAAAGTCCACAGGCAAACTGGTAAATTCTCGTAACTTTTAAATACTAGAAAAGTTTGAGGGCAAATTGGTAAATTCACCTACTTGTAATTATCATAAATGATCAAGGGAAAAATGCAAACATGAATTTTTGGGCTCCTATAAATAGGGGCTAGGGGTTAAGTTAAATTCTGTTTCAGTTTCACTATCTGAGAAAAAGAGTTTCAGTAGAAAGATTCTGGAGATATTTTAACAGCTAGGAAACCCTAACGAATTTAAGGTGGGAATGATTTTTTAAGTTCATGTTCTTTATATTTTTTGTTAGTTATGTATTTCTCGTATTTTGTTGTATTATGGAAGCATGTGCACTAGATGTTGGTTGGTCCACATTGAGAGCAAAATGCAACCAGTGGGTGATGGTTGGCCCACACCAAATGCAACCAGAAAAGGTATACCTTATATAGAAATATTCTGAGGAAAATGTTGGAAAATTCATGATTATCATTGAGGCCATATTATTGAATTGATTGTTTGACTTGTAATACTGTGATGAATAGTTAACTATATGTACTAACGTTTTATATAAAGTGTGGGAACTTCAAGAAGACCCATTGGGCTTTTAGCTCACCCTCCCTATTATATCTCAGGAAATTAGTTCACGGGCGATGCAGACGTGCCAACAAAAGGAAGAAACGAGTTAGAGATGTGAGATGTTGCTCGGTATGCAGGTGGTGAAGGCTACGAAAAGTTGATCCTAATATGTAGTTTCATATATATATATATATATTTTTACGTTTATATATTTGATATATATATATATATACAAATAGATAGAATAAATAAAAGTGGTGAGGTCTCGGGGTGGTACAATGAAATGGCTCTACCAGCCATATGTATGTTATATGTGTATATATATACATACGTGATGTTAATAAAAGCGAAGTTTGAGAAATTTAGTTCATTTGTGCACCCAATTTGTGTACGTGTTGACGTAATTTTGACATTACAACTGCTTACATTTGGATCAAAAGAGAACAAATGGGAAAAGGAAAAAGAATGACATACAAATTGGGGTGTCACACCCACTCTATTACTTGGGTAATGAGAGATAAATGTGTGGTTTTTTCACTGGATGTGCATTTTTGCAAATGGTTGCATGAATTGGTTTATATTTGGCATGTATTCTTATTTGATCATATTATTTGCATAAAATAAACTTATTTTTAATGCCTTGTTTCTTATATTGATGTGTATATGATGTCATAGGTAGAATATTCACCGAGCTTGTTGTAGCTCACTCCCAAACTCTCAATCTTTTCAGGAAAGGACGTCAAAGGCAAGGGTAAAGCTTGAGAAGAGTGACACCTCTTATTGTACTTTGAATGTATGTATGTTGAGAGATTTGGAAACAAGTTTTGTATTTTGAATATACATGTATATAACACCAACTATTGTATATAATATCACTTAGATATGAATCTTATAAGTTATGGAAGGAATGGATATGTAGTAATGTGTTTAATAGTCTCTGTGAATATGTTAAATGAAAGATTTTGATTTTGAAAATTATGAATGGAATGTGTGGTATGTGATTATTATATAGGATGTGTAAAGACATGTTAGGTTGACGGAACGTCACATGTGTCAGGGTATGACATATTTGGTATTTTGTGATGGTTGTCACGTCACCCTATGAAAGGGGTCACAATAGTCATAACCATGTATTATCATGTTGAATTGCACTCCAGCAAGATACATTTTCATCATCAATGTCATGAGGATCTGTAATATAGACATTCTTACTTCTACAAGCAATATATGCAATACAATTATTTCATGCTTTACATGCACCTACTTGCTTCAAATGTCATTCCCACATAATTGACTTATGCTCAAAAGGTTATATTTTAGGCTTTTAACAAGAAGAACATAAAAAATAGTTAGAGAATCGTTACCCACTTTTTCGACACCGATGATCATCCCCTTGCTATTATCACCAAAGGTGACAACTCATCCATCTTTGTGGACTAGGCTAAATTTTTTTGATCTATCACCGGTCATGTGCCTTGAGCAGCTGCTATCGAGATACCATGCATATTGTTTTGGGTCCTTTTAGGTTAGCTTCATTTAAAACAATTTTTTTAATCCAAACCTACCCTTTCTAATGGATGATTTGATTGGGCATCTCATAATGGTATGGCCTTGTCTATTGCAATGATAACAAGTAGGTCTTTTGGTTAACAAATGATTGTAGGTTTTTTTGTTTTGAACCTATATTGTATCCTAAATCGGCCTTGTCAAAGGTGCATCGTTATGAGCTCAACATCATGTCAAACATTTTTTGTACATTAGTAAACTTGGTTACTATCGAGGTCAAGTCTTCCAGACTCTTTTGAAGTGTGTCTCTTTCCTCACTAATTTTGTCCAAGTTCATTTGGAGGGTTTCAATGGCCTCTTGATGACATTCAATCTCTTCAAGGGTTGTCATTAAGCTCTTTTTGAGCTTCCCATTATTTTTAATTTCTCTATACAACTGAGATTTCACAAGATCAAAATCAGTAACATCATAAAAATTGTCATAATAATAAAAAAATTCAGTTTCAAAAATTTTTACGTCGGTGTTTGCCATCAAACACAAACCAACCTTTTCATCACCGAACTCCAAATCGTTCTCACTCGAACTAGTGTTACCCCATGTGGCCTTGAGAACCTTTTTGTTCTTCTTCTTCTTGTTGAAGGTCTTTTTCTTCTTGTTTGGACATTCATTTTTCACATGCCCCGGTTTATTACACCCGAAACATATTAATTCACTTGGTTTTGCCCCAAACTTCTTTTCCTTATAAAACTTAGAACTAGACCCTGTTTTTCCTCTCTTTTTCACTAGGTGACTAAATCTCCTAGTGAGCATAACCACTTCGTCATCAGTTCCTTCATCTTTGGATGATGTTTCTATAGGTTCATTGGTAACATTTAATGTTAGATCCTTCTTGATTTGTTCCCCTCCTCAGGTACAATATCATCCCTATTCCTAAATTTGATCCCATGTACCATTAGAGATCCATAAAACTCATCAAATTAATAGTCTCCTAATTTCTTAGCCTCTTCAATGGTCATTACCTTTGGATCCCATTCCTTAGGTAACCCTCTAAGAAACTTCCCCACTATTTTTCTTGGCGATATTCTTCACTGAGAATTTTCATCTCATTGAGAATTTTGGTTAACTTAGTAATAGTTCCAACAATGTCTTCACCCTTATTCATTTTGAAAGTTTCATATGCTTCCTCAAGCATACACAACTTTGTCTTCTTGGCTTGTTGGGTACCTTCATGAGTGACTTCTAGTTTATTCCAAATTTCCTTTGCGGTATCACTTGCACTCACTTTGTTGAACTCATTTGCCGATAAACTATAAAATAGTATGTTTATGGCTTGGTATACCTCCTCAAGCACAAAATAACTAAGGCAAATAAAAGTTACAAGAAAATAAATAAACAATGGAACACACAAGATTTAGATTGGTTCGGCTTACCCAAGCCTATATCCACTACTTGATCGCCTAGATCAAGATTTTTCCAAATCTACTATATCAATCCTATTATACGATTGAGGATTAAACCGATTACAATCACCGTTTCTCGGTTAGAAAAACTCCCCAATTAGCACACAAGCTAATTCAAATTACAAGATAGAATGAAAGAGGATGTTCCTTACTGAACAAACCTTGAAATACTTACAATAAGTTTGGTTTCTTCCTAAGTTGTTCAACCATTTGATTTGAAATGAAAAACACAATTGAAAATTGTGGAAGAAAACATCAAATCGATCAAAAGAAGATGAAAGTTCAAGCACTTGATCTTTAGCACAAAGCAATCGAGAACTTCTTCAAGAAAGTTTGCAAACTCAGAAAAATGGAGGTACAAAGTTCTCTTTTCAAATCAAAGAGATCTCTCTAGAATGATTTCAAAATTTGAAAGATAAGAGTGTAAAAAATGAAAAATGATTTGAGTGAAAGTTTAAATACTCTCTCTCATTTGAAAACCCTAATCATCAATGTATGGACAATATTCAATGGATTAAAGATGGAGAAAAGTGAAATCAATGACTGAGATTTAAAGTTCAAAAATCACTTTTTTGTACACCAAAAAAGTCTAGAAACCCGTGGGAGTGCGTTTTTAAGCAAAAGCGCGCTCCCGAAAACAAAAAGTGGGGAGACTACTTGGGAGAGCACGTTCCTTGTCTGAGGGGGGCACGCTCCCCAAGTCTCAAAGTGTTTGAGCCCTCAAAAGGGTCTGGGGAGCACGTTCTTAACTTGGGGAGCACAGTCCCTGGTTCCTAAGGTGTGAATTTTTGATATTTTAGCATATATGTGGTCCGGAATGCATTCCTTCTTTGCCTATGCGCGTTCTTCGAGAACTTGGGAGGTAAATTGAGTGTGGAATTGTGTTCTTTGAGTTCAGAACGTATTCCACATGTTTTCTAAGTCCAAATACACAATGAGAAACTAGTTCCTTCATGAGGAACGTGGTTCCTTGAACTAGAACAAGTAGAGTATGAAAAGTAAAGTCATATGGTTCAAAGTTGTGTGACTTAGAAACATTTAAGAGGTTTCAAAACATGCTTATGAGATTTTGAAGTCTTTCCAATACCACAACATGGACATGTTTTAAGTGAAAAATAGGTGGGGAGTTGTTATATCAATTACCTCTATGGTTAAGATGGCTAAGATATTTTGATGATTACAAACCACATTCTACATTGATTTAACATTTGATGTGAGTTCATAAGCTTAAATGCAAAAGATTTTATTCAATCAAGTTGAAGCTCAAGTCAAAGTTAGTAAGGAACTCTCAATCAAGCATGTGGACAATCTTCAAGGCAATGAATGTCAAGATCTTTATTTTTGTGATTGCTTAGATTGTCATTAGGATTGTAGAACTTCACCTTAGGAATGTTCAGAAAATTCCAATCCATTCTTTGAAGTTTCTCAAAATGATTTCCAAAAGTTCCTTAAGTTTTTGAAGAGTTTATTTTGAATTCTCTTTAAAGTGAGTTTAATTGTTCAAATTGATGTTGGTCCAGACATGTCCAAAGGGGGGTGAATTGGACACTATAGTCAGTTAAAAAAAAACTTAAGAAAAGCTTGTAGTGAAATGACAAATAGACGGTGCGAAAAAAAAAACAAATTACACAAATGGTTTATAGTAGTTCAGCGATATGCCTACATCCACTACCTAACCTCCTCAGTTAGAATTTCAAACCTCACTAACGGATCTTTTTACTGGTGAAGACCAAACCGTTACTCTTTCTCAATTTCGCGGGCTTGAGAACCATCGTTACACTCAACATACGGGCTTGAGATCTACCTACACTCTTGACTTCACAGGTGCAAGACTACCTATACTCTCAACTTCATAGGTGTGAAACTACCTACACTCTTGGCTTCACAAGTGCAAGACGACCTACACTCCCAACTTCACGGGTGTGAGAAAAACCATTAGCTTTCTAACTTATAAGGATAACTTTTGGCAACTTTCAGTCTTTCACAATTGCAGTTACAACTCGATTTAGATAAATGATATACAATTAAGTACACTGAATTCTATGAACCTTTTACTCGATAAACACTACTTTCAACAGTGAAAAATATAAGTTTGAATTAGTTGAAAAAATCGAGTAAAAATGACTTTTTCTTTTACTAAGTTTTTCAAAGATAAGATATATAAGATAAGCACTCGATGAAAAACTTCTTTGTAAAGAAAATTAAATTTCACATACAAACATAATTTGAAATTGAAAGATCGACTAACATTCAAAATGTTTTTACTCAGATCAAAAGGTTTTCTTCTTCGAATTTGAAATTCTTTCTTTATGAGAAGATTGTGTGCCAAGACCGTTGTGTTCAAATTCAAAATAAATTTGAAACGTTGAGACAAAACAAATCTTTCATAAAAATGGTAAGTTCAGTTTTTGTGAAAGTGTTCTGGTTGAATTTAGTTTGCATAAGAATAAAAATAGTCAAAAGAACCTCTGATCATGCGACTGAAATATCAATGGTCAGGTGACAGTTTCTTTTTCAGTTTTCTGACAGTGTTTCGTAAGCGTCCTGATAGAGCGTCTGTTGGTCCACCCAAGAGGGGGTGAATTTGGTGTAATGGTCAATTTTAAATATTCGTCCAATAACTTAGGTGATTTACATAAGTTAATTGGAATATGATACAAATTAGAACACAGACTAAAATGCAAAAGTTTGACACACAGATTTATAGTGGTTCGGCCAAGCCTACGTCCACTACCTAATCTCCCAATTAGGATTTTCTCAATCCACTAACTGATTCTCTTACGGGTGAGAACCAAACCGTTACAACTGCCCTTTTTCAAGTTAAAGGCAAACCTGCCCTTTCACGGGCTAAGGATGAACCATTTTCTTTTTTTCGGGATTAAGAAAAACTCATGTTCCTTTTATTGGCTAAAGAAGAACCAAATTTCCTTTTTTCGGGATGAGGAGAAACCCATGTTCCTTTTACTGGCTAAGGAAGAACCGTGATCTTTTTGCGGGATAAGGAACAACCGGTTTCTCTTTTAAGGCTGAGAGATAACATATCATTTTTAAGGTTATGGACACACATACCCTTTTACTGGATGAAGATGAACCGATTTCTCTTTTATAGGCTCAAAGAAAACCAATATGATTTCAATCCTGAAATCATCAAGTGAACTATTTTTACTCATCCTAGTTGTTTCAATCCAGAAACACACCAGCATTACAACATTAAGATGTTGGTTGGTTCTAACGAAGTAGAACACTTTACATTAAGCACAGTACATAGCATTACAAAGATATGAAATGTGAAATAGGTAATGCTAAGTTGAAATACACCTTCTGTCTTTTACCTTTCAATGTTCGATATTGCTCAAGTGCAGTTTCGAAAAGCATGAATGATATGATATGAAAATCAGTGCTTTATCGAAATATAAAATATACCAAACAAATATTGACGTTAAAAACAGAGGATTGGTGTAAATCAAAGACACAGACAGTTTTTAAAATAGATATAGAATATATGTATGAAAACTTCTAGTTCAACGATCAGTAGTTTAACGCAACTACTGATATAGTTCAATACAGTACTTAAGATATGAAATCAAGTACAACTGTATATCTTGAACTATTTCTCAAATTCTATCATCAGCATAAATGATAGCAGATATGAATCAGTGCAGAGAATCTGAGTTGATACCAATATAAAAACAGATTTCCAAATATAAAATAGAATTGAAGTTCAGTATGAAAATCGTATAGGTATCAGTAAAAATACTTTGAAAGATTAGAAAATAAAATTCATTTTGACTCAGACTAATTTTTAAAAAGTATTGGCATAACACAAAGTGATTGGCAAGTTGTTTGGTCCTAAGTGTTGGTATTTATGGACTTAGTGGGACATAGCCGTTAGACATTTGAAGTTCAAATAATGTGAATGTTTTAACACAACGGCTAGAATGTTATATGAAAATAGCAACTACGATTTTTACTAACATTCTAGTTCTTTTCAGATTTCATGAAAGAGGAAAGTCTTAGAAGAACTTCTTTCATGTATCAGAAAGGGTCTCTGATAAGTCTGAAAATGACTCTGTGCAAGTGTCTGTTATGAAAAAGTAAACTGACGTAATGTACTCATTCGAACAGTGACAGTAGTTGAATTAGCGTCCTGATTCTGTAATCAGTGTCCTAACGCATAATATCAACTTTTTCGTTTTCTTCCTTGAGGGCGCTTACTACATATAAGAGTCATGTTGAACACTTAAGTGAGGGCTCTACTAACTCGTAAACGTCCTGACTTACTTATGACGTTTAGACAACTTAAACCTTAATGGCGCTAATGCACAGTTAGCGTCTTGCTATGTTTTAAAACTATTAAGTGCATGAGGGCGCTACTATCCAAGTAAGTGTCCTGCCTTTAAAACATAAAACAAAACATGGGGGCGCTACATTATGTGAGCGTCCTACTGGATAAAAAACATAACATGAGGGTGTTACTACTATGTAAGCGTCCTGCAAGTTAAGACATTCCTGAAAGTTATTAAGTTGATTTCCAAAAGTGGGGGCGCTCATATCCAATAAGTGTCCTGATAGTTTAATCAACTTATAACCATCAGCGTCCTCAAAGAAACAATCTTTGAAGAACTTAAAGAGATCTTTCAGTGAACTAATGCTGAGTCAGCTTCCTGACAACTTCAAAGGTTGACTAATAGAGGAGGTCGCTACTATACAAGTAAGCGTTCTGATTATTTAGTTCAATTCAACCTTGAACGTTATCAGCATCCTAATAACCTATCAGCTTCCTGACTTAACAAGTTCAAGAGAGCGTTGTTATTTCATTAGCGTCCTGAAAGATTCTTTGAAAACAATTTTTACTCGCAAGAAAATATTCGATAAATGCGAATAAAAACTCTTTATATTTCAAATTAAATATATAGTATTAAATCATTTGAAATATAGTTAAAACATGAAATCAAAACATGCAGATCTAGAAAACATATGATAATGATATATGCATGGTTTTGAAAAACATTTTGGGCAATAATGACTTAGAGAAAGATATACCTTAAATACTTTGTGTATTTCTTTTCATAGTCGTTAAATCCAACTCTTCATTATGAGATCTTTAATAAGAGCAATTAGGAGTTGAATGACTTGAACGTTGATCGAGAAATCTCGACATGAAGCTTGATTGAGACGTTTGAGTGAAGCGATCTTGAAATCGGAGTGTGATCGTTGAAACGAGCTTGATCGTTGGATTTAAGCTTTGAGTTCCTTGATCGAGTCGTTCCTTGGCTTTTTGCTTTTCCTTTGGTGCAGAGATAAGTTCTTGAAAAAAGTTCGTTAGCACCAAAAAATACTTTGTTTGTGATCATCAAAATATACTTCATCAAGTATACTTTAGGGATGTGCTAAGAATGAACCATATAGGTTAACAACGTCAACGTCCTGAAATAAACTATTATGATAATTAAATTTTCACAGACTTGCTCTAGGAGGGCGTTAATGCTTTGTTAGTGTCTTGACGAGCTTAATACCAAAAACTTCAATTTTTTAGATGAGGGCACTAATGCACTATTAGCGTCCTGACGTGAAACTGCTGGTTTTCAGGTTCATTCCTTGAGGGCGCTCATACTCGATCAACGTCCTGACGTGAATGATAAACATTTGAACCCAGAAACCATCAGCGCCTTGATGGTCTATCAGCGTCCTATAGTGTTGGCTAGATATTAAGTGATTAGCCACTGCATTAGCGTCCTGATTGACCATTAGCGTTCTGAAAGACACTGAAAATAGTTTTTCCTTGAAATTTGATTTTTCAAAAACACGATTAATCAAATCAATACTTAAGTTTTTGAATCAAATCAAAAGTTCAGAAAATTGTTCAAATGGTTAAAAAAGATAATTGAAAAGCCTTTGAACAAAATCAATAGAAATCATTTTTCTTTGAATTTCAAAGTCTTAGAATAAGTATTCCTTTGCTGAAAAGAGATTTCGAATAATGGTTTTACAATCTAATATTTATCTTTTTTAACCTTGATCTTGATAACTTGATAACATGACTTGGTATGAACTTGATTGATTGAGACTTGACTTGCTTCCAACTAATTTGCTGAAACACTTCAACAACATCATTAGATTATAAGATTGAGTGATTTAGAATCATCAAAACATTCTTTTCATGGGGTTCCTCTTGAGATAACAGTTGACTGTTTCCAAACAATAGTCAAGTGTTTTGAATGTTTTTAAAGTGTTTGATTTGATTCAAAATGATTTTAAGTTGATTTCATTTGACAAATTTTACAAAAAGTTAAGTATTTGAAACTTCTCAGTTCAAGCAAGACGCTCACCGTCACGACCCACTATACGTGACGTCATGACCGGCACGGAAACCTCCGAGTATACCCTCCGTTGGTACACCCGATGTCCTGTCAGCCTAAAACACATATACGAATCCCCAAAATCAAATACAGTACAATCCTAAAAACATCCATCTAACATGATCATAAATGAAATAAAATATTACATCTCCAAGTTACCAAATATAAAATTTCAAAGTTTACAAAATACTACAAACCCAACACATCCCTACTATGTGTTAATTATACATATACTAGGTGTTATCGTGTACATAATTATCAAATTACAAAATTAAATGTACAACACCTACATGAAACAAAAACAAGGGACGTTACGCAGTCAAGCCTTCCCTTTCCTTTTTCTATCAGATCCTGAAAGAAGAAGGTGAGGTGTGAGCTACAGCCCGCTCAGTGAATGTCATTTACAAGTGGCATATACGTGCATTTAATAAAAACATGATAAGATCATAAATCATTGAAATATCATGATGACGAAATAGATTACATACACGCTAACATAATGGATCAAGTCATACATAAGACGATGCATAACATTTGTAATCATACTCATGCAATCCTAACACCTCCTGAGTATGGGGGTTCAAGGCTGGTGCGCTACACACAGTACCTGAACACACACACAATACTCGTATCCTAATAGGATTTATGGGGTTGTGCAACATGTAGGATTAGCCTAAACTAACCTACCCATACACAAGCCATAAAACCCTCTGCCAAGTACACAACTGGGATCGCCACTAGACTTACGAGAATTCCCAAAAAGAGAAAATTCTAACTAGGAGCCTCAACCCAAATTGTCATCCCAATGAATTATGCTCAAATGTATTTCATGGAATATTAAAACATGCATACCATTATACATAAGCATTTAAAAAATTTCTATACCACAATGCCACATATAAATAATCCAAAAGTAAAATAACACTCACTCTTGATTGGCTAAGTCTAGCCAATCCAATCACCAACACTCTCCAATTGACTAAACGGGTTCAAGATCAATCACAAGACCTGAAAATAACATGGTTCATACAACTGAAAATCAGTCATAAAGTGTGTCAAAACTCCATGTTCAAACCCAATCTAAAGTCAATTATATTCTAAATTGATTACCCCCTTGAGCCAATTTTCATATTGCCCAACTTGATCATTTAGACTCAATTAAACTAAGATTGACCTTAATTGAATGTAATAGGGTGATCCCATGATCCAACCACTAATATACATGACATTCAATTATAATTAGGGTCAATTAGACTATACATCAAGTCAATTTCATCAATTGACTAAGTCTTGGTCAAAATCCCCAATTAGGCCAATATAAAACATAAGGTCAAAATGAACTAAGTCATATCAATTTAACATAGGTTCTAACATTTTAAACTCATGATTCTACTCAATTTGGGTCCAATTAAACAATCCACAAGTCAATTTCATAACTTGACTTGCTTTGGATGAAAAGTCCCAATTTGGACAAAATCCCCAAATTACATGCAAAATTGCCCAAGTACATGAAAAATGTCAAATGCTTAGCCTAGATCAAAATTAGTCAACCTTAGGGTGTCCATTTTGAGAACCCACTGAATTCAATCATCAAAAACCCTAATCATGTCCAATTAGACCTACATTGCATAATTTTCCTGATTTTATATCAAGAGCATCAAAAGCCCCAAATTTGGAAATTTTCATACATAGGCCATATTGCAAATTTTACACTAGGCCACCATGTTCAGCCATGAATTTTACTGATCTTGCAACATGGAATCATCCACAATGGCCACTAGGTCAACATAGTTGACATGCAAAGATTTTGAAAAATTCTAAGGTCATAAACTAAGAATAGGTCATTTGAACTAAACTCTTCCAATTTCTTGTTGGAAATTGGGGGTTTCACCATTAGTGTACTCCTAACACTCTCTAATCACACATATGTGACATGCAAGACTCAACTCCAACTTTGGTTTTCCACCCATCCAAGGTTCATCACAATGCATGCATCAAAATGAAACCCTCATGAATAAAACTATCATGCAACTAATAGAGAGATTAAAGGAAGAAATGGAGGAAAAATGCAAACCTTAGGTGTACTTGAGCAAGAAACCACCAAACCCTAATTTTTCCTCTCCTTTCTCTCCTCCAGCACTTCTCTCCTCTTTCTCAAGTGCAAAATGTGCAAATGAGCTGAAAAAACCGAGTCAATAGCCTATATAGAAGTGTTTGGGCCCACAACTAAAAGTTGCCAAAAACTGTTAAAAAATCAGTTTTCCTGTTGCAATACTTTCACTTAGATAGTCAATTGCATGTACACTACTCATCAATTTAACAGCATAACCGTTCAAAAGTTGCATGAGTTGGCTACCAATATTTTGGTAAACTTTTAACTCAATCCAACGGTGGGATTGCGAGATCCAACTGTTTGATCAAAACTGTGTAAGAAAATCTGAAAATCCGTGAAACAGTGTTTGAAGTCTTATAATTCAAAGTAGGTAACTCCGATCAAGATCTCACCGTTCATAATGAAGATCTATCAGATAAAAATGATCTGACAAAATTTCAGCTCAATCGGACCACGGATCTAGGAGATAAAACCATTGATGTAATTTGTGACAGAAATTTCTTCCTCCATGGAGCGAGCTCCACTGGATCCAAAACACAGTTTTCGACATGTTTTGACGTCGAACGGGTCTTCGATGGTTCCGAAACTTCATGCGCATTCTCTATGACCTAAAATCATGCAAAGACACTTGAACTTACTTGCTTTGAGCATCAAAATACATATACACATACGTATACGAATACGTATACGAGTACACTATGGGTAAAAATGACGTCACCTAAAGGCACGAGTGCTACACTCACAATCGTGAAGGACGCTCGAGCAATGGCCAATTCACTTAATCATAATGTCAGTACTGTAGGACACTCATGAAATAGTTGAAAATTTATGGGCAAGTCTGCAAGACGCTCATGACGCAATAGTGTGCTCCTCGTTTTGACTAAGATCATATTGTCTCTCAGTTCGACAGACTGCAGGACGCTCACCTTAATGCAGGATGCTCATGTTCTGATTGAACCTTCTGGATTTCAATGTAGTTGCGTCCTCCTTGAGCTGCAAGACGCTCACCTAGTTGTGTTAGAAGACTGTCTTCTGAAGCGTGCCGCGACAATTCTAAACATTTTATTATTTTCATGCAAATGTTTTTTGACAAAAAATTTCAACGGTTGTGTTCTTTCCATTTTTATGAAAAATTATATCCGTTGGTTTTGAAATTCAAACGAAAGTGCTTGGATTTTTGGGAGATTGAAACCCTAATGCTCATCTATTTAAGCATCGTGCTGAAAATAGAGACAGACAAGAAAATATTGTGTTTTACACTCTTTGAAAGTTAGTCGATCATCTTGAAATACACTGTAAATTGATTTTCCCATTCCTTTGATTTAAAGTGATCTTCATTTACATCTTTCAATCAAATCTAAAAGGAAGCAAAGGAAGAGGAACTTCACCTTCTTTCAATTGTGCTCAATCTTATTTATTCTTGCTGAAGTGAGCTAAAGTGACGGGGAGTCACTAAGTGAGCTAGTTTAGCTCAAGTGTAAAGGTTTTCTCACACCCTTGAAGTTGAGAACTGTAACGATTTTCTCACACCCGTGAAGTTAAGAAAGTGTAACGGTTTGATCTTCACCCCTGAAGAGGATTCATTAGTGAAGTTTGAAAAATCTTAATCGAGGAGATTAGATAGTGAATGTAGGCAAGGCCAAACTACTATAAATACTCGTGTACTTTATTTTATTTGTGTTGCACTATTTATTTTTGAAAGGTATAACCTACAAAATTGTCCAATTCACCCCCCTCTTAGACACTTATCTGGGCCAACAGGTGTGAGTTCCTCAAGAGTAGGGGTGGCGAAATAGGCTCCGGCCCACTTTAAAACGGGTTTGTACATGAATTTTTAAAAGTCGGACCAAGTACAAACAAAAATTTGTGTCTGTTTTAAAAATTGAGTCGAGTCCAGACATAGGTTCAAAAAAAGAGGTACCCGGTTCCTATTTAATACAAAGGATATAATTCACATATCCCTATTTTAACTTGTTTATGCTCTAGCTCAATTAATATTTTTTTACTCATACTTCTTATTGAATCTTATTTTTTCTTGTTATATTCTTTTTTTTTCTTATCACTATTGGCATGAAATTTTTATTTTTAATTGAAAAAGCATACTTAACCACTATATATTTTTGAAAAACCATGGGGGTACAGACAACACCAAATAATGATTAGGTGGAAGGAATGTGTTGAGCTGGAAACTTGCCTAGGACGTGACTCACATGCTCAGAACTTCAGACTTGAGAGAAAAAGAAAGAGAAGAAATAGGCAATCGTAAGGAGTACCGGTGTGGTGTCGGCCAAAGACCCTCCGACGCCTAAGTTAGATCTGAGCTAAGTTGGGTAGTAGAATCACTATTACTGGCGTAGTGAATTGCTTACCTTGTTAATGAGAGGTGTAGTGTATTTATAGAGGTAGGGATCTTTGGCCAGAAGTGGCAGGCACATGCTCTACCGTGACATATTCACAGTATTTTTGGTAAGCGCGTGTCTTGTCATGACAAGTGCGTAGTATCCTTGGTAGGAGTATATTCAGCCGTAACTTGTGCAAGGCTGTGTGCTATGTCCCTGATGTCACGCGGCGGATCCCTTGAACTATGCCTTGCCTTTTATTCCCTTTAAGAGCTCGGCGTACCTAGCCTGTAGGACTTTGCTTCACTTGTCGTAGGTCAAATTTCCTGATAGGTGCTATGTAGCTTGATCCTGGTCAGTACCACCGATTAGTACTTACTTCATTTATAACTCGCGTGGTCTCGCCTGTGATCATGACATCTGCTCAGCACATACCTACCAACTATTGACTATTGTCTTCGGATGACACGTGGTTGTCTAATGAGTTGACTATATGCCAGCTCGGAATCCTAATCAAAACGGCTTAACATCTACATACTATTTGGTTGATGTCATTATTTGTACTTATCCTTTGATATTTATACATGACATGTCTTTAGATTAATTGTATTGCTCTGATTCATTCATACTTTCTGATGGGCATAATCATTTCATTATTATCTGATTCATCATAGTTTATATTGCTTCAATCAAGCCTATAGTGAAATTGTTTGAAATCATTAAAAAGGGGGAGATTGTAAGTCTAATGAACCTCACCATTTTCATATTCATCTTCTTACTGAAACCCTAAACCCTTCTTCCATTTTCGTCTTCCCTTTCTCCTCACATTTTTGTCCTTCAACTCCATTAAACCTTTTAAGGGTCATTTTGAAAGGGTTGGGATCCTTTTTAAAGGATTTTTATGTGTTTTAAACACAATTAATTGGTCTTCTAATGTGGTAAAAACCTACTCAAGGGCATTCATAATCTCCATTTTTCACACCATTTGATAACATTATAGTGGATGATTTGAGTTGAGAAGACAACGTACATCAATCTATGATTGTCCTCGGTTTGAATCATCAAAATCCTAAAAACGCACAGAAAATACTAGGTTTGGTAAGACATTATTGAACTTTTGTCCTCGGTTCAGTAGGACAGGACCGAACGGAAGACAAGTAATTAGTACAATCCTACCAAACCGCAGACATAAGTTTAGTAAAGTCCTACCAAACCTACTATTTTCGGTGTTTTTGTAAGGGTTTGATGATTCAAGTTTATTTTCATAGAGTTTTCTACGCTGGATTTTGTTGACCTCATGTGATCAACTGTGGAGGCTAGAGAATAGAAGTCATCTTGAGAAGGGGTCCAAAATCTAAAAGACATATGGACTCGTTTCTTTGTGTTTATTATGTAATTTGAATGGTGATGCGTCGTTTTCTACTGATAGACCTCACCTATTGGTGGAGAAGGATGCATCGCCATTCAAATTACGTAAGAAAATGCCACAAAATGGGTCCATATGTTTTGTAGAGCCATAGAAATAGACTTGAATCACCACACCTTTAAAAAAACACTGAAAACACTAAGTTCGGTAGGATCCCACCAAACCTATGTCTTTGGTTCAGTAGGACAAGAAATCAAAGAGATTAGGTTTGGCCAAATCCTACCGAACTTACACCCTCAACTCGATAGGACAAGACCAAACGCATGTCATCAATTCAGTTCTGTCCTACTGAACTGAGGGTGTAAGTTCAGTAGGATCCAACCAAACATAGTTTTAGGAATATCAGTGGAGAACGATGCACCACCATTCAAATTGCCTAATAAACACAATGAAACAGGTCCATATGTCTTCTAGAGCCATGAAAATAAACTTGAATCATCAAACCCTTAAAAAAACACCGAGAACACTAGGTTCGGTAGGACCCTACTAAACTTATGTTTTCGTTTCGGTAGAACAAGACCGAACCGAAGACATATGTTCGATCCTATCTTACCGAACGGAGGGCGTAAGTTCGTCAGGACCCAACCAAACCTAATGTCTTAGGTTTGATCCCGTACTACCGAACCAAAGACATAAGTTCGGTAGGGTCCTACTGAACCAAGTATTTTTGGTGTTTCTTTAAAGGTATAGTGATCCAATTCTATTTTTACGGCTCCATAAGATGTATGAACCCGCTTTGTTTTGTTTATGACCTTGAGAAATTTGATTTAACTCCTTTCAAAATCGATTTGAAGGTTAGAAGTGCAAGATGATGGATGGTTGAAGTTAGAGCTTGGTTTGAGATTTTTGAAGATGGAAAAATAAAGCGGTGGTGATATCCGCTTTGAGTCGTTTTTAGAGAAGAAGAATGATGGTGATGGTTAGGGTTTGGGAGTTTTTGAGAAAATGAAACGGTGGGAGAGTTTGGGGTAAAGGGTATTTGGGGACTTTTTGGTGGGTTAAGAAAGTAGTATAATTTTAGCTGGAGTAAAGTTAGTAGGTGAGTAAAGAGAGAGTTTTTTATATACATCACGTTATGGTATAAATAAACAACTAAAGTTTCTATATTAATAAATCATAGATTTTTTTTTCTATTACAAAAACATTGTGAAAATTCTAATTAAAATAATATATATATACATAAATTCTGATTTATATATCTATATGATCTTTCTTTAGAGCCCACACTGTGTGGCCATTTTTGGTTTTATCCCAAAAATACCCTTCTCTACAGAGTTATTTATTTATTAAAATACTTTAAACAGTGAGGGTAGAATAGGTATTTATACTTATTATCCTTATTTGTCTTTTTTAATCTAAATGAACCGGAAAAAAAAAAAAAAACATACTTAGAGAAAAACCGTTTCTCACCCCTACTTTTATGCCTTATTGTTAGTGGGTTGAAATGGGCGGTGAGATAGGGTGTGTGGGTTGGTATCTTTCTCATAGCCAAACAATTACTACCCACTTCTCTTACAAACTAAAAACCAACGGAGCAAACACTCCTCTCAAACACAATAAATAACTACCCATTTCTCTCAAAAATTAAGAAGAAATGGAACAAAACAATTTCTTAAAAAAAACTACACATGATTTATCTTCTTCACAATCTATCACTTTGTCTTTTTCTTTATTGCATTTCAAATCTCATATTGGTATTTTCTTTTTTCTTTTATTCTAATTTTTTCAGCAAGGTGAATATTTCCAGGTGCTACTCTGTTATTGTGAATAACATATGGTACTTAAATGCTTTAAATATTATCTGTGGCAGTATTAGTGGTGGGAATTAGAATGATGTTTTTTTGTTTGGTTTTCTCTGTTATTACTTTGTGATTGATTTAGTTTTTTTTTTTTTTTTTATGGGTTAGTTTTGTTTTTTTGTTATTGATTGCTCATTATATCATGTTATTTAATTTATTAGGTTGATTTACCTTAGTAATTGTTAATTTATTTGCTATTTTATTTTTAATAATTTGTTTCAAATTAATATATTTCATTTCTTTACACCTCTGTTTCTTTGTTCTATTTCTGGGTTAATTGCTTTTTTATTTATATATGTTGTCTATTATTTGTTTGATTAAATTGACATTTTGTTTAGTCAAGATTTCATTTTTGTTAATTTTTGTTGAGTGATTCAACTTTATTATTTTATTTTATTTTGTGTTATTGGTTTGTATGGGATCTTCATTTCTTTTGTTTGAGTTCATAAGCATTGCGTACAAACGAGGATTTACTAACTATTATTTATTGTTTTAAAAAAAAAACTATTATTTATTTAATGTATTTCTTTTATTATGTTGAAGTAATTTATCATGTGAGTTACTATTCTTTATTTGTTTCAAACTTAAATCTATATAAAATTAGTTTTAGTATCATTTGTTGTTTATTTAATTATTTACGAAAAACTATATTTTACATTTTATTAATAATTATTGAGTTGGTTTAGTTTGATTATTTAATTTTATTTTTCTCTTTTAATTCATATTTATTTTGATTGGAGGCTTTAAAAATATATTTATATAATTTCTTAAATTATGTGTGTTGCTGATTTTTTTTTTCTTTTATGTTCTTCACATATGAATTAAAAATAAAAACTAAGTAATCCACTAATAAATATTTTATTTTTTGGTTAACTTTACTTATAGATTTTGTTTTATTTTTTTATTTTAACTCTTCTCTAATTATTTATCAAATTTTCTTATCGACTTTTATATGAATTACATTCACTCACTTTTCTTTTATTTTTTTCAATGGCTATTAATTAACAAAAAATATAAATTGATTTACGTGCAAGCACGTCCACGTTTACTAAGTATAATAATAATAATAATAATAATAATAATAATAATAATAATAATAAATCAAATAAAATAAAATAGAGGACTACGGCTATCTATATATGACGAAGAATAGGGTTTTTGAGGGGCTCTCGCTCCGTTGCAATACACCCCAATTGCTGATCTTTGAGGAAGGGGAGAAGATGGTAAACTCTTACCCATTTTTTCTTCCATTTTTCATTCGCTTTAGTAAATTTTGTGTTTGATGTATTGAGGTTTGATCGATTTTCCATGGCAGCCGTCGCACAAGACGTTCAAAATCAAGAAGAAGCTAGGGAAAAAGATGAGGCAGAACAGACCGATTCCTCACTGGATCCGCATGAGGACCGACAACACCATTAGGTATTCATCTTTTCTTTTTCTTTTTTAAATATCTCCCTATGTATGTATCATCCGCTCTTGTTTTTTCTCCAGAAATTGTGATTCGTCTCGTCGATTTTCAGGTACAACGCGAAGCGCAGGCACTGGCGTCGTACCAAGCTAGGCTTTTAAAAGTGGGAATGCAATTTACGTTTATTTTTATGTGGAATTAGTTTTGGGGTTGTGATTGTTTCCGAAAGATGGGTGCTACCAATTCCATTTTACATTTGGTTTGCTCTGATGCATTAGGTACCCTTCATCCATTTACGTTAGTAATACTGATTTTAGATTTAACCCAAAACGTCCGAAAGTAATTAGTTTTATTCAGTTTCTTTTCTGATATCCATTTTATGGCTTGTTATTTTACAAAAAAATCTGGGTTAAGTTCTATCTGCCTTCCTCTTGCCTTTTATTATATTTTGTTTTATGATTAGTATGTATGATAACATGGTTTAGATGTGAGGCTCTCGATTGAAAATAGAGTCCTTAGAGGTGAAACTGGGTCAGAAAATTGCTTTTAATTTTAGGGCTTAGCCACTTGAGGTTTTTAGTATCCTATCTAATTTCAGAAAATTCATATGTTTTGGTGAATTAGGCAAAGAAAAAAATTCCATAATTAGGGAATAATTTGACTTTGTTAGGTTTGATTATTTACCATAGGTTTTCTGATGGTTTCTGTTGGTTAAATTCAATAATTGCAAGCCTACTAAGTTTATCTTTCAAAACCCTTTTCTCCGCATCTTTCAAAGCCATTAGCTAACAACTCTCCACTCAACTCTAGTGTTCTGGTGGTGACCTTAAGCATAAACTATCCTAGTTTGAAGTCCTCAAAAAAAAAAAAAAAAAAAAGAATAATTTCCATTAAAAAAGCAAAACAAACTTGCATAAACATTAATTCTTACCTTGTTTGGAAAATGTTTCCTTTCAAAAAGACATTTGGTGAGCAATAACACGCTATGAAGAAAGCATGCTACTTATAATATTCTCTCAAAGATGCCTTCCTATTTCCAATGCAAGTACTGCTAATCAAAAGATGTTATTTTTCTGCTGCAGTTGAGTTGCTTTGTTGATCATGAAATATATATGGTAAGACAATTGCCATTATAAAACCAATGGTAGAAGAAACTAAATGAGTTATAAATTATGAAAATCAATTTCCTTTACTTTGATTTAAGTAGGGGTGGCAATTCGTGTTACCGTGTTGTAATCGTGTATAATGAAATATATTGTAAACCCAAACCCGACACTTTAAATAACGTGTCATTATATGTAAACTCAAACCCGACACATTTAATAAACGGGTTAAACAAGTTAACTTGTTTATAACCCTTAAAACGTAAACTAGTTCATTCTAACATATTTATCATATATAAATTTTAAATTAACATATAAATCAAAAATTCAAAATCATAATTATACAACCATATAGTAAAGACCAAATAAAATATTATAAAGTTAGAGTCTCAACACATGATATAAAATATTAAAAAGTCTTTACACATAACATAAGTCTCAACACAAAATATAATCGTGTTAGACAGGTCAATTTCGGGTTTAGCCGGTCGACCTGCTTTTGACCTGAAATTTAATCATGTTTAATCGGGTTTAACCTATTTTGACCTGTACCTGTTTATGCAAAACCCAAACCCGTTTATTTCGTGTCGGTTTCGAGTCGTGTTATCGTGTCGTGACCTATATTGCCACCCCTAGATTTAAGTTAGGATTGAATTAGTTTTGTCTACTTTTATTTAGGGTTTTTGAAAAGGGGAATGTTAATCTAACTGCTGCAGTTGCAAAGAAATGCAGCTGCAGCTGATGTGGATTTAAAAAAAATAAAATAATAGCCAACGAGGACCTCGATTTTCTCAAACCTAGAAATTCTTTATAGCGCCCTCTTTCATCTTACCCTCTCACCATTCAGTACACTCAACCCTTTTTTTTGTTTCTTTTCTTACCTAAAATATAAGAGGTAAAATTTTTCATTCAACATATACCATACATGACTATTTTTGGGTGAAAATTTTCATTATCTCATATACATAAAAAAATATTTTTTGGTATTTTAGTAGAAATTGCAAAATAGTAATAATAATGTTTTTACCCACCTCCAAGTTTCCTTTCTCTCTCCCCTATCATCAATCAAATCACCAACCAATCCAACATGATCAAATCCATGGCTCTTCTCAACCGCCTCAAACACAACCCTACCACCCACCTTGTTCTTCCCTAGATTACCCATTTCCTCCTTGATTCCTACTTCAAGAAGCGCAAAAAATCCATGAAGGTTTTCAAATGGGTTTTGAAAACCTAGACTGTTTTTGTTCTGGATGCAATGGTTTATAACGAAGTAGTGATTAGAGAGTTGTGATGGAATTTTAGGGTTTTGGAGGGTTTGAGGGTTTTGAAGATGATGGTAATGAGGGAATGGTGTCAGGGAATGGAGTAAGGATGTGAGTGTTTAGGGGTTTGTTGAGGGAAGCTAGGATTGATGAATCGTTAATGATCAATTAGGCTTTGGATTGTGAAGTGGGTTTGAAGAAAATGGTGGGATTGCTAGATTAGATTATTGGAAAATAGAAAGAGTAGTAGTAGTGATTGAATAGAAAATTGCTGGTTCTTGATTCGAAATTCATAACTATATTAGACTAAAAAATTGTTGGATATGTTGGATTAGAATTTTTACCTCTTATAGTTTAGTCAAAAACATAAGAAAAGGAGAGAAACAAATAATATTTTTTTTTTTTTTTTGGGGGGTTGATTGTACTAGATGATGGGAGGATAAGATGAGAGAGGGTGTTGTAAGGGATTTCTAGGTTTGAGAAATCTCGAGGTCCTTGTTGGCTTTCTTTTAAAAATTATTTTTTATTTCAACAATCCACATCAGCTGCAGTTGCACATCTTTACATTTGCAGTAGTTAGATTAGCAATCCCCTCTCGAAAAATACCAAATCAAAGTGTTCCGTGTGCATCCCTAATAGGAATATGTTATTTGAGGGCGAAAGACTTTGGTGAATGTGAAAAATTAGGGCTTGTTTGGGAACTTCATATATCTTTGAACCTAAATTTGTAGTAGAGGTCTAAGCTCCAATAATGTAAGTCAACAATATTAACTTACTAGGTTATATCTTACTGTTAATGGGGGTCAAGATGGTCAAAATTCTATTCAAGAACTAAAATTTTAGCTGACCTTTATGTTTATAAAGGTTTCAAGCAAAGTTAATAAACTCAACTCAACTTGAATCTACTTAGCAAAGCCTTTCCCCAACTATATAGAGTTGACTATATGAATTTGCTTCCTCCACTTTTCTCTATTAAGCATAAGTTGATATCTATGTTACGATTAATTATATCTTTCTTAATTATCTCTATACATATTATTTTAGGTCTTTTTCCTTTATCATTACCATGAATTGTGGATATGTTACTCTTCCTAACTTGTGTATCCAGTTGTCTTTGTTATGTATCTTAACCACCCTTAATCAATTTTTGTTTTTCTCTAATATGTTTTTTTTTAAAATTTTATCTTTTAATTTTTTATCCATCTTAATGGTCGGATACTCGTTACACTTAGTTTGTAGACATATTGTTTCTCTATTATCTAATATTCTATATGATAAAAAGCATGGTTGGTGAAATAGTAGTCTTATAATGTTTTCTTTCAATTCCAATGAGATGCATCGATCATATTATTACTCTTCTTCTTAATTGATCTTGCTTTAATAGTTCATATCCTCTTATTGCTCTCGTCTGATAAATAATTGATTTCAAATACCTAAAGTTGTCTCCTTTAATAGTTCTTATCCTCTAGCAAACTCAAAGTCCTTGTCTTGAATTTTGTTCCTTGTATAGGGGTGTTCATTGGGTGGGTCAAAACTGAACTGAATGGATTGGTGTGGTTCAGTTTGGTTTCTAAGAAGCTTGGTTCAGTTTGCGGTTTACATATTTAGCAAACTGATCGTTCGATTCGGCTTTCGGTTTGTAAATTACAAAAGTGGACCTACCCGAATTGAACTGAACTTAAGGGTAAAAATGTAAATTTATATTATCTTGATCTAAACCCTCTCCAACCTTAACGACATTCTTTATTTCCTCTTCTTTCATTCTAGTACGCTGCTCTCCAAATTTCCTCTCTTTTTTGTTTATCTTTTTCCTCTTCTTCGCTCTACGAGATCTCTACTTACACTGGGGAGGGGGGGCAATATGTACAAGGGTATTGCAATTTCACAAAACACAGGGAAGGTTCCATGAAATCACAAAACCTAGAAATGGGTTTTGCAAAATCACAAAACCCTACCCCAGTTGCAAAACCTCAATGGTCCTTTTTTAAATTATTTGTTAATTTTTTTATAATACCATTAGTTTTTTGGGTTTGCAATTTGCAAATTTTAGAACTCCAATGGGTTTTATTTTTATTTTTTATATACACATTTTTAGGTTCTACAATGCAGTACCCAATGGGTTCTTTTTTATTTTTTTTGGTAATTTTTTTTCCTATAATTTTGAGAACCTATTTGCAAAAGATAAAAGTATTTATGTATTAATTTGATAATATATATAGGTGTATCGATCTTAATTTTTTGTTGTTGAGCATTTCGGCATTTTTTACCGATCAACCAAACCAATCCTAACCAAATCATTTTTGGTCCGGTTTGGTTCGTTGTTCAGTTTCCGGATTAGAAAATTGATTAAGGTTCAATTTTGTTTTGGGTTTCAATGAAAACCGAACCAAATCGACTTGTGCACGCCCCTAAGGTTTAATTTCCTTTAGAAAAAAGCTAGTTGTGCTATTGTGTTCTAAGCTTTTAAGCCACTTGTTGGGTTCTTCTTCTGCGCAGAGCTGCCTTTCTATTGTATGTTTGCTTCAATCAATGGGCTTGGAAGAGGACCAAACTATTGGAACAATGATTGTGGTTAAAGCCAAGCTTCATCTCTTTTTCTTTGACACTTGCCGAACCTATGTCCTCTAATTGAGATGTTTGGGGATAAAAAGCTCCACCTTTCGATAACACAATAGAGGTCTCATTCGCACGCCTTTAATCATGTTAGTATATGCCTATCTAGTGTAGGTGTGTTGTTTGCTTTTGCTTGGTTCATCGTATTGTTTGATGGGTGAAGGCATCTCTCTTGTTCATTTGAATATCCATCGGGACGTGCCTCCTCTAAGCAATTTCGAGAATGCTCTCACCATTGTACATTTCATTCTTGTTGGTATGAGATTCCAAATGGTTGTTGATGCATTGTGGTGTTGTCAATGCAAATGTTCATTTTCCTTTGTAGAAAATCAATCTTGTTGTGACCGCCTATAGAATTGCAAACGTAAGCACCGTACAATTAAGGGCTTGGATTATTCTCTTGAGTTCTCCATGAACTTTGGCAATGCATTTAAGGGTCTCCTATCTAGCATTATTGAAATACCATTCACTCTTATCTAGCTTTTATTGCATCTTATTATGTGGCTTCTCCATTATAATTCATGTTTTCATTGCTTCATTAAATTTCCTTGGGGATCGAACTTCTCATTGAACTATCTTCATCTTCTCCACTTAATTCATGCGGCATAGGAGGTATTGGTCTTCCATTATTTTTTGTTTTGAGATTGGTATTCCCATGTGACGTGAGATTTTGTTTTCTATTCCTATCCATTTGTTCAGTATATCATCCTTCAATATCGCTAATATGAGTTTTATATCAATTGAGAACATGATGTTAGATGTCTTCTTCATATGTTGCTTTGGGCATCACATGAGGCGACACCACACCCTTCGTTCATTTTCTTTGTTGCCTCTTTGGTTTTGTCAACCTTGTTGAACAAAGGGGTGTCTTCGTCTTTCGATTCCCTTGGTCTCACCATAGCATCTTGCTCAATATTTTGCTAGATTCCCTTCGGCACACCATTGCATCCTGCTCAAAATTTTGTTAGCTACTTCATCTTTTTGTCCTTCGCTTTTCAATGCACAACAATCATGATCTACCTTGACCAATTGCAAACTTGCAGTGATCTTCAAGAAGTTGCCTTTCCAACTGGAAAAAACAACTATATGAGGATTACTATTCTATCGTTTCCTCCTGAAAACCTTTCGAATCGACCATCTCTATCTCATTTTTTACCTATGGAATTTAGGTGAGAAATAATGTGCATCAATATGAGCTCGATGGTTAATTTGTGTGAAAATTTGACGTGGGTCTATGAGCTTAATGGTGAATTGGTGATACTAAACATGGTCCAATCTTGCGTGTTCAAGGATCATAATCACTTGCACTATTGAAGGGGGAGATGTCGATGATGGAGGAGAGCGGTGTGCGGAGGATTGACAACTCAGGTGAAGCGAGGAGAGAGAGTAAGAGGAGAGGGGTAAGTGTAGGAGCTACGACGATGACAAGCGGCGAGCGACGTCGATGAGCGGTGAGATATGAGAGAAAAATAACAGCAAATGAAACCCTAAGTGGCAGAGAAGGTTCCCGCAGAGAGAGATGGGCTAGGGTTTCCTCAAAGAGAGAGGCACTTGGGTTTTTTGGGCTGGAATGAACGTTGACTGAACTCCGCCGTGAAGCTTTAAAAGATGAACATTTACGTTCTTGTCATACATTTTTTTAACTATCTAATACATGGAAAGCTAAACTTATAACATTAATTTCCTTTAAAGCTTGCATTGAGATATTTTGTTTTCATTTTACAAGCTTGAGTCAGTCAAATCAAATGTCTTACGTATAATTTTTTTTTTTTTAGTTTTTTATAAAAATAAAAAAAGAGGGATCGTAGAGGAGTTTTATGCAATTATGGTAAAAAAGGGATGAGAGAATATGGGAGAAGGGCTGTTATGAACAAGGAACAGTTGTCTCTACCTTTTGAGACAAAAGAGTATTTTCAAAGCTGGAACCAAAAGCCTCTTAACAACACATGAAAAAATGATGTTTCTCTTAAAGAACTTCAAATATCTTGAACTCTTGTTAACAACATCTTTTTCTAACTACATTGAGATAGGAGACTACATATATCTACGCCACTTCAATTTTAAGAATTAATTCCTCTATCAATTAACTAATTAAGGCTACCTAACGAAAATAAAAATGTAAAAGAAAAAGCAAATTCTCTCATATTATAATACCTAACATTCTCACATCTTTAAAGCCCACCAAAAAAAGTTGGCATAACAAAATAGTAATATCATCAGTTTAGTTTAGGTTGGTTTATTGTTAAAATCGAAGCCAAATTAAATTGAACAAAATCAATTTATTAGTTCAATTTGGGTTAATCAATTGGGACCTTTAACTTATAACAAGAAACACATATTTTCTTTTTGCAATAATATAATATAAACATGTAATTTTATAAATAAAAACCATGTTTATAACTATATAACAAGAGCATATTACAATATATTAAAAATAAATTAATGGTATTAATCTTTGTTGATTAGATTCGAGCTAGTACGATTTTTAAATCTTCAAACTGCAACCAGAACCAAACATGGGAAAAATTAGAATTGAACCAAAACAATTGCATCGGTTTGGTTTGATTTCGTAGTTTCAACCAAAGCATTGACAACCCTAAAATCAAAGTGAAGTTAATGATGTAATCTCTAGAAGACCTCGTTTGGAAGAACTCATCCAAAAGTGCTTTTACGAGAAGCGCCTCTAAAAAAAATGTTTTTTTGTACAAAGTTAGTCTTACTCAGCTTCTTTTAAAAGTATAAAACTATTTTTTTTTTCACCGTAGTTTGATTAGAAGTAGGTGTTACCAAATACTTTCAAAAGTATTTTTATTTCAAAAGCACTTTGAAAAAATTCTCCCAAATAGGGCTCAAGTATAGAATAAATGACCTCTAGTTATAATTAATATTTAACTCATAAAAAGTCTATTTTAGTTCTAAAACCAAACTCAATTTGTCCTAGGGATTAAAACTATTAAAGAAAAACTCAAGATTTTCAACCTAGTTTTTTAGAAGATGTGTCACTATTTCTAATTAGAGATAGGGTGATATATATACTTGTTAAAAGGAGAAGTTTTCACTTGACTACTAATTTTGGAGATTTTAAGTAAAATTAAAATTATCAAACACACTCAAGCTTGGTTTAAGGCTTGGGGTGTTCAAACTTGTCGATTGTTTCTCGTGTTGCATTAAACATAAATAACCAACTTGAATTATTTTAGATCTGCTAATTAAAATTCCAAAGAGTCGGAGGTAACTGAGACCCGAATAAGTTAAGTGTTACGACAAGAGGCATGTGACACCCAAATTTTTGCCATAATATAGGCCATTATCATATCTGCCACAATCAAAACTGTTGGATTATCTACATAGAAAAACCAAGAAAATAAAAAGGATTATCTACATATATAGAATAAGTGGTTCAGCCAAATAGTATGACTAGGCTAACAATATTCCGTGTTTAGATTTGAGTGCAACATTGTGGTAATCGGATTATGTTACGGAAATCTATAACACAATACAATGCAGGTAACCGAGCCCATATAATCTAGGTTCCAAATAAATTCACCCGCACCCACTTACTCTCTTCACCCACTTAAAATTTTAAAACCAAACAATCACTCTTTCTTCGCATACCCAAATTCTTATTTTGCCCCTCTTATTTTTATCCTCCCCAAACCCCAACACTCCTATCCTCTCTCGTTTCTTCTCCATTGATTTATTAATTTTTCAAGTTTTTCAACCATTCAAAGGATTAAAAAAAAATTGTGAAGGTTTGTGAGCAACAACCTAACAAAATTTTATGAAAAAATTAGGTTATTTCAAGTTTTGGAGGCGTCTAACTCAAACCGGTTCAAGTCAAATTTTAGATCACAAATCAATAAGTAAAACATGATTTTTACATGTTCTAAGTGGGCTTCAATGTATTGTTAAGGATTTGCATTTTTTTTTGCAAAAAAAAGGTGAAAATGGTGGAATGAGGCGACAAAAATGGGTTTCGGCAACCCATTTCCCCGCGTTGTATTTGGAGACATCTGACCCAGTAGGGTTAGACAATTCCTTTTATGTCTGACCACGGTATGTCGAACATAAAGAAGTGTGTCTGACCCTATTGAGTCGGACAATGTATTTTTTGATTATTTTTTAATTTCTTTTTTTTTGTCTGACCTTGATAGGTCGAACAGAGGAGATATGTCCGACCTGTTAGGGTCTGACAAATTTCATTATGTCCGCCACGCAGGGTCGGTCACACACAATTTAGGGGCAATTTTTTGAGTTTCAAAACCTATTTAAGCCCCTTTTCTCTTCGATTTTGGGTATGTTTTTGTAAAATAGCACTTCAAAAGGGTGAAAATGGTAGAAATATATGTTTTTTATTCGAAAAATTGAAGAACATGATAAAATTAAAGATTGATATGAGTTGAAGAGTTGAAGAGTGGAAGAGTAAAAGGGTTTAGGATAGAAAGTGGGTAGGTGAGAAGAGAGGGAAGGGGTTCCAAGAGAGTTTATTGATGTCCTTTTTGTTAATTTCACATGAGGGTTTTTTTGTTTCTTTAATTTTTTTAATGGATGAACAAAAAGAAAAGGGCAGGTGGATTTAGTTAGACCTATAATCTATTAAGTTGGCCCAAGTTCTTCTACTTGGTATTGAGTCATTGACCCAAGTTAAAGATTAAATTTTATTCCAACAAACTAAGAACAACTTGCCTAAAATAGAGATCATTCTTTAAATGTAAGCACAACAAGGATAGCGGTGCCGAAGACCAAGCTTTAATAGCTCAACCACATCATGGTACCAAAGACCATATTCAGTGAGCTCAATAGCTCAACCACCTCGATTCAACACCGGCAGCAGCGGACGAATCCGACAATAAGAGGGCGATGCCCTCACAACAAAACAAACAACTAAAACAAAACAAAAATAAAAAAACCCTCAACCATCGTTGCTTCGATCACGCAGCAGTCGGTGACGGAGAAGGGAGCGCTGTCGGCAAAAAGAGTGGAGCGGAGAGAGAGAGGTAAGCAAAGAGCACGAGTGGAGAGAGAGAGGTGAGCAGCAAGCGGCCAGGAACGGCGAGCGCCAGCAGCGAAGGTGAGCGCAAGGCGAATAGAGAGAAACGAAAGCGACACGAGAGAAGAGAGGGGGCTCAGCCACACCCTAAGCAGCGACGGTGAGCCCAAATGGGGCCCCACGCTAGACCTTATATAAAGCCCGTCTCCTTACAACGATAGGCATGCACATGCTTCCACGTCAAGATCTTGATGTCCTACTAACATTCGATCTGTAACTCATAGGTCGTATGCCATGGTACTGTCTCTAATTCAATGTGATAATGTCACAAATTTATGTTCTAGTTGATTTTCAATTTGACTTACCATTACACTTGCACTGTGAAGATATATGATTTAAACCATTTGTAATTTCTGTGTAAATAAAAGCTATGAGATAGAGAGTAAGATATTATCAAGCTATTGGTTTTTGGAGCGCTAGCTATGGGCTCCCTGTGTGCGTGAGTTAAAGAGGTGTGTGTGCGCGCGCGCTGAGTGTGATATTTGGGAAAAAGAAAGCTATTGCTTTTTGGGTTATTTTTTACATCAGCGCGATCAAGTTGTCTTATTCTCATATATATCAACAAACTTTCAAAGGCATTCAACTAAATTTCTAAATTCTGAATCCTGTGTAGTATGAGTGGAAGGATGGAGTGGTCGTATGGTCTCTATGCATGGAAAAATAAGCACGTTTTGTTGATTGATTGCCTAAAGGACAACAAAGATACAAAAGCTAATTAATGATTATATGTATAGACTAATATAATGAGAAACTATTTTATTAAAAACTAATATAATTATTCTTATATAAAAGGTTTATCTCATATTTTATTAAAAACTATTTTTAGTATTAATAAAAGTAATATAGTCACCAATAAGTGGTAGTTTACAACTAAGTATAAGTGAAGTTGATGTTTAAGTATCGAGTTTAAATCTCGGCGTGCCTCTATTTATCCTTTTTCTATTGGAGAACACTTCTCAGGTATTAAAAAACTAGTAATAAAAAATAAAAATTAATATAATAATTTTATATTTTAAGTATTTTCACTTTTGCGCACATGTTTTCTACAATTTTAGACTTTTCTAATTCTATCTATTTTACCCTTCTAATTTCCAATTTTTTACTTATTTAACCGCATCCCTATTTTCATACAACTTTACCCATTTTAATCGTATCAAAAATAAAAACACAATTTTTTTTTTAATTAAAGAATATTTTCTTCTATTCAATTTTAAAAGATATTAATGTTGGCTATTTTCCCAATAATTAACTTTTAAAAATAAAATACAATTTGAGAGTTGGTTTCAAAATTTTGACAAAAATAATTACGCATGAACTTGCTTGAGCATTGTCCTAAGTCTTGTATATAACTCGTACTCACGTATAATACACTGTGCTAACACTAGTATATAAGAGTATATAGAGATAAAGAGTTAAATACACTTGATAAAAATAGATATGATGTAATGTTTCATGATAAATATGTAGGAAACTACTAACAGGTGATAGCTCAGTTGGTTGAAAAACTGAGCATAAATGAGGTTGAGGTTCAGGTTTCGAGTTCAAGCCTGAGTGTGTTTCTATTTATCTATCATTGTTGAGAGGGTCAACTTAAACGCCTCTACAATACTTGAGTCCAGAATGATTAATCTCGTCCAAAAAGAGAATGAAACCTTTCAGATGTAAAAAAACCGGTAATAAAAAAAATAATATATATATATATATATATATATATAGGAAACTTAATCAACACTAAAAACCTAAATAGATACACATCAAAAACAATTATTTTCTTAAAATTGGGATCATATTCCTATAAGCATGTTGATAAACTATTTATAGTGGGATCATAAATATACATATATATTTATCATTATACATAATAATGATAAATATAAGTCGGACGATCTTAAAATCAAATCCGCGAAGCGTTCGGTTTCGTACGGCGTCGTCTCACCTCCTCCGAACAGCAAGAGCTCAAAGATTCGTTTCTTCTTCTTCTTCGTCTTCTTCTTTCTTTCCGTTGACGATCTTAAAATCAGATCCGCGAAGCATTCGGTTTCGTTCGGCGGCGTCTCGCCTCCTCCTAACAGCAAGCGCTCGAAGATTCGTTTATTATCTCGAAGGCCGCTGTCAAGCGTTTTGTGGGAAAATCAAGATCCCAACTTTATTTTCTGGGTCCTGATGTGGTTCCAGGTTACAAATGGAATATATATATCTTTATGTTTGTGATCCTTTTAGCTCTTTCTTTTGAAGCCATATTCCCCTGGAACTGACATATATTAATTCCTTATTTTCTTGTTCATTTATTTTATACGAAAATAGCATTGAGAGTGGATATAAACCGTTGCCCAGTGCATAAAAAAACTACACAAAAAAGTAAAAAAAAATTTCTATAACCCATTTTGCATTACAACAATCCAGAGGCTTAGCACCTCAAAAACAAAAACCCTAAACACATTGAGATTGCGTGCTTTTAAAAAAAAAAAAAAATTCCTCCCTTGAAGTTTCAGATTTTCATGGACGATAGTTCTTCTCTTGATGATGAAGGCGGATCTCTGTCCCTTGGAACCCACACTACAGATCCAGCATCGATCTTCGGCGGTGAACGTGAGTCGAAAAGGTCCGTCATTCGAGCAGCGAATGAAGGAGACAGAGATCAAGTAGGCGTATAAGGAGAGAGTGACGAAGTTGAAGGAGGAGATAAGGTTGAACAAAGTGGAGAAGAGGAAGAAGAGAGAGGAGAGAGAGAAGAAGAAGCAAGAGGATATATTGAAGTCTGGAACTAAGCTTCAGAAGATTAGCAATCCGAAGACGTTGAAGAAGATTGCTAAGTCTAAGCAGCGGAAGCTTCTCAAAGTGGTTCCTGATGATGTTCTTAAGAAAAATTGGGCTAATAAGAGAGTACTGTTAAAATTCTGTTTTGTTTTGTTTCTTTTTTAATGGTTTAATAAATTTTATCTTGTTACGATCCACTCAACACAAGTGGCCGGGAATGATGGAGGCGATTTATTTTCAACTCTCTTCCTTTTCTATCTATTCTTTTCAATCATTTCTTTTATGATTTTTATTTTTATTTTATTTTGTTAAAAGTTAGTTGTTTAATCTTTAGAAATTCTTTAAAATTTTCAGAGTTATTAGTTCTTATTGACATGGTGATGCCCTTTTGGTTGGACCCATTAACAATTTTTTCATCAAATCGTCTGAAAATCTTTTGTTTGATAGAGATATCATGATTTTATCATAGTTCTTTAGGGTAGAAATATGTTAATTTTTATTTTTTTTTGTTTGCACTCAATCAATAAAATGGAATGGGAAAATTCAATTTTTTTTTTCTTTTTTTCTTTTGGAGGTCTCGAGTTGGGATGATTGATTTTGATTTACAGGTCTTCCTCCAGGATGCAGAGATTCAGTCAGAGCAATACCACCGTCGTCACCTCTTTTTCTTTACACCTACTCCACCCACGTGCATTTCGTGGGTGTCTACTAAGACCAGACTCTCACGAGTCAATATATATTCACCTGCGTGCGCCACGTGCATTCCCTGGGTGTCTACTAAGACCAAAATCTCGTGGGCTAACTAATAATAGTACTAACGACTCCTTATATATCCAATCCAGCTTCCTCTCTCTCTCCACCACCACCAAGGGCCGGAAAAATGGGAGCCGTCACCGCCGACCGCCTCTTCACCACCAGGAAAGCCGCCGGCCGGTTCGTCTACAAGCTCTATTTCCTCACTTTCCTCGCCGGAATATTTTCTCTTTTCTACTACCGTCTGTCCCATCTAACCTCGCAAGACCACCCTTTGATATGGCTACTCGTGTCCCTGGCAGAGTTCTGGTTTGCCGCCACGTGGCTGTTCCAGCAGGGATTCCGGTGGGCCCCTACATTTCACACCACGTTCCCGGATCGTCTGCCGTCGGATTTACCTCCGGTTGATTTGTTGGTCTGTACGGCTGATCCTGATAGAGAGCCTCCGGCTCTGGTGGCCAACACGCTTTTGTCGCTGATGGCGTATGATTACGATGTGAATAAGTTGGCTTATTATCTCTCGGATGATGGTGGGTCGGAGCTGACTTTCCATGCTATTTATCAGGCTTCGGTATTTGCTAAGGATTGGCTGCCGTTTTGCCGGAAGTATAGGGTTGAGCCTAGGGCTCCGCAGGTGTATTTCTCGCCGGAAAATTCGGATTCCCGCAACGGCAAGGGTAGTTTCAAGCAGGACTATGACACCATCAAGGTAAGGTTAAGCGTAGTTTCATGTAGGAATGACAATTTGTATTGTCTACTATGATAAATATATTATAAATTTAAATAGGATACCTTTAAACCACGTGTTATTATATACAAATTTAAATCTAACAAGTTTAATAAACGATTTAAATGGAGTAACATGTTTATAACACTTAAAATTTAAATAAATTTATTTTAATTAATTTATCATATATAAATTTAAAATTAACATATAAATAAAAAAATTAAAATTATGAGGAACAAATAACGAGGTACGGACTCTAAATTAATGAAATTGTCTATCATATACCCATTGTTTTTTTATTTTCGCATAGGACGTGATTTTAATATAAATGATTGAATATTGAAAAATTTTATAAATATAAATAATTTCTGTTTGAATAATATTTCGATTGTTTATGGGCAGGCCAAATTTGAAAAAATGCAAGCAAGTATAGAAAATGCAGGGAAAATGAGGAAAGTGCCAGAGGAGATACGCAGGGAGCACAAGGGGTTTAGGGAGTGGAATTCCACAGTCAACCCTCGCAACCATCCAACCATATTGGAGGTAAGTTTGCTCATTTTCTTTCTTTCTTTCTTTTTCTTTTTTTCGTAGCTTTTGTACAAGTTTAATTATATAATAAAATGTTATTTGTATGAGTAATTGGTAGAGATTCAATACTATTTTTTTATAATATTAAAATATTATATAATACACATATATTCTTAAAAAATTTAAAAGTATTAAACACCAATATTAAAAAATAGCATTAACGCCACGTATACAATATCTTTTTATTTGTATTCTTGTCTCTACTTCTTTACATGTTGTAGCTGATGTGGCAAGCACATAAGTCAAATCTACTGATATGGTGGTGCTTGCTTTGTGATTTGAACTACGCCCTTGTCCCTTACTGATACGCCTCATTTAAACTAAAACCATTATTTATCTATTTTTTTATTTATTTAAAAAAAATTGAAATTTGCTTCCAACATCACAAAGTTGGTGTTGAAAATCAGAAAGATGCGTTAGTTTTATTTTTACTTTACCTAACATTTGATTAAGTCAAATTGATGACTTATTAAACCTTAATTGCCTTGGTTGAATTGCAAATAATTAGTGATGACATATTAAGTACTCTGTATTGAAGCGTTGGATGAATAACAAGTTATTAAAATGTTAAGACTTAGATGAATATACAGTAAGCATCCTATTTTATCCAGTTAATAACGAGACATATACTAACAATTATCTATATTATTTATAAAACTAAAATTAATTAATTTTTTATGTGTTACTTTTATCATACATTTTTAAATCATCCACTACTTTTCAATAACTATCAAATAAATTTATATAAAATATATTTATGAGTAATTTGTATTAAAGTGCTAAAAGATTTATTTTGTAATGTTAATAAATAAATGACTTATTTTTTAAGAATAATTCTTTTTAATCATTTTCAGTCTCTCTCTTTTTTTTTTTTAATTTTTTTTGATAACTTTCAGTCCCTTATTTTTTCAGTAACTTTTAACTTCTTTTTATTCACGTAGTAGAGTCTAACAAAGATAGTTTACCGAATATAACCACTTATCCTTAAAAAAGGTGAGCATATATTCCATATATAGTTTAGAAACTATAGATCTATATAAAGTTGTATTTAATTATGAAAAATCTCTTAGTTAGTTAATACCTTTTATAAATTGCTATTATTTTTTTTAACATAGTTTTTCCTTTTTTAAAAAACTGGTTGCAAATTTCACAATATTTGAATCTTACACATTTTTGTGATGTATACTTATTCTGACTTTGTATATATTAATATATTATTTTTGATTGAAAATAAATTAATAAATTGAGGTGGAAAAATTATATAGGTTTTGTTGCGAGGAAACGGAGAAGACAGAGATGCAGAAGGCAATCCAATGCCTGCACTGGTGTACGTCTCAAGAGAAAAACAAATAGGCAAGCCGCATCATTACAAGGCCGGAGCCTTAAACACTCTGGTAGTTTTCTTAATTAACTTAACACTCTCCTTAAAAAATACTTATTTTAGATTTGTTATTTCAACTATATATGAATTTAATTCTAGACCCAGTTATGTATTTATCTATTATATCATATCATCAATAATCTTTTTTTATTAATTTTTTATTTTTTTTCTGAGAAGTGGAAGAGTTGAGGGTTAAGGTTATATTATAAAATAAATTATGAGTTTGGGCTTTTTCATTCATGTCTTAGGGTGTTTGTGGTCGTGTTCGAAGGGACAAGTGAGGGTGGCCCTCGATACCCCTGACCTCAAAAAAAAAAAAAATCAATAATTTTAAATAACATGAATTTAAAAAAAGAAAAGAAAAGAAAAGTAATTTTGACCTTTATTTATACATATTTGAATCTATGAATCTTAAATTGGTTTACTTTGTTTTTGGCAGAATCGAGTATCATCAGTGATGACCAATGCTCCATTAGTTCTGAATGTGGACTGTGACATGTACTCCAATAATTCTCAAGCACTTATGGATTCAATTTGCTTTTTCTTGGACCGAAAAGAGGGCCACCGCATTGGTTATGTCCAATTTCCCCAAAGTTTTGGTGGCATCACCCCAAATGATTTGTATGCCAATGGTGTTAAGAGGATTTATGAGGTAAAATTTAGTTTTCTCTTTATTTATGTATTATTTTTTTATTGGTATTATATTAGTAGTTATTAATCAACGATCACCATTATAAATTGGCTACATTATAAATAAGTTTTGTTGATTTTAATTTAATTTCTTGGGATAGTTTGATTTATATCAAGTTGGGTATACTAATAATCTTTGATCTACTTAATTACAGGTTGAATTTTTCGGTACGAATGCACATAATGGACCTATGTACGCTGGCACGGGTTCGGTTCACCGTCGCGAAACTCTTAATGGGAGGAAATACGATCCTAACGTTCGAATCGAACTAGAAGATAAATCAGGTATAGTTTATATATGTATGCATAATACTTTCTTGTTCTTATTTTTACCACAATTCGAATAATAACTCTCATTAATAGACATTTACATACTTTTTTTTCAAGAAATTAATAGTAATATTACTTGAGAATCTAAAAATTAAAATTTTGACCAATTCATAGTTTAAAGTAATCACATTATGTAACACTCCAAATATATGCACCCCCACTAGTATGAAAAATGCAAAACAAAATGTTGTTAATCAACTTTAAACATTTATATATATGGAGGAAAGGAAAACATTAATGACTGTTTGCTAAATCATTTTTATGGAAAATGAACAGTTCGAGGAAGTAGGGATTGGAATGATTTGGAAGTCAAGGCCAAGGCTCTTACAGGTTGTACATTCGAGGAAGGAAAGCCATGGGGCAAGGAGGTATGCATTGAGTATGAATTTTCATATATATAACCTATTACAGTTGCTTTCTTTTAGCAAATATACCCTTTCTTGAAAACCTTAATAATTAGTATTCAGAAGTATCATTAAACTAAACTTAGTTTTTTAACAATATCTTTTGTGTTCCAGATGGGCTTGATGTATGGATGTGCAGTTGAGGATGTTTTCAGTGGCCTTGTGTTGCAGTCAAGAGGATGGCAATCTGTGTTTTGTAGCCCTGAAAGGAAAGCTTACCTGGGCTTGGCACCAGCCAATACCAATGACACTCTTATTCAACACAAAAGATGGTCAACTGGGTTGCTAGAGATCTTCCTTTCTGATTACTGTCCTTGGACTAATGGACTTGGAAGACTTAAACTAGGACAGATTTTGTGCTACAGCTTTTACACATTATGGGCTCTTTGGTGCTTGCCCATGTTGGTTTATGCACTTGTCCCTACCTTGGCATTTGTGAATGGTATCTCTCTGTTTCCCAGGGTATGTTTGATCTCTCACTAAAATTCCTACTTTTCTTTCTTGAATAAAAAGATTAATTTGAAAGAATAAATTTAAACAAGATCATACCTTCAGCTATTGTTAGCCCTGTGAATTTGTTGAATTTCTCTGCTTTATCTAGTCTTAGCTCTTTTTATACTTTTGAAAGAGAAAATACATAGGTTGTAATGTTTTTTCCTTACTTGTAACCACCTTTGTACATCATTGAGATGAGAAAACCATAATCTCACATAAATAGGAATTCTAATCTAGTTGCTAAACTTATCTCTTCATGCCATATGAGATATGTGATCTACATAATTCCTTTATATGATTTCTCAAATAATAATTGCAGAGAACTTCTAGCTATAGCAATATCTTGTATTAGGCAATATCTAATTTTAATTTTGTTCCAATTTTTTCTTTTCTCATGTAGGCTTCAAACCCATGGTTCAAGGTGTTTGCCTTCTTGGGGATTGCTTCTCATGTGTTCAGCCTAGGGGAGCTATTGTGGGCCAAAGGAACAATCAAGATGTGGTGGAATGAGACAAGAATGTGGATGATGAAGGGAACATCTTCTTATATTTTCTCAGTAACTGTTATAATTCTTAAATCATTAGGCTTTTCTGAACCAGGATTTGAGATCACAAGCAAAGTCATAGATGAAGAAGCACTTAAAAGATATAAGCAAGAAATAATGGAATTCGCAGTGCCATCCCCAATGTTCATACCTCCAGTAACCCTTTCTTTGCTTAATGCCTACTGCTTTCTTAGAATAATAGTAACAGTTGTGAAGACAGGTTTAGGAGGACTCGATCTCTTGCTTCTACAAGTTATTATTTCAGGGTATGTAACTATAATCAGCTTGCCATTGTATGAAGCCATGTTCTTGAGGAAAGATAAAGGTAGAATGCCAGCCTTTGTGACGATGTATTCAATTGGCATTGTCGTTGCCATCTTGGCCGCGTCCTCGTTTTTCATGTAAAAGATCAATGTTGTATTGTTATTCAATTGCATGTAATTCAATGAGTATTGTCTGTTAAGCTTTCCATTAATTTTATCAAGTATATATGAAAGGTTTTTGTGACAACCCTAACTCCTGAACAAGGAAAGGGTCAAGTCGTCCGAGTTAGTACCTTAAAACCCAAGGGCACTAGTAAGCCTCAACCTTCAGCCATATTACCATTCCATGAACAAGTCACACAAGATGTAGATACTAACAAGACATTATAAATCAACCAAAAGCACAGAAGATTCATGAAATCTAAAATAGTAAAGTTATTACAGTCATCCATGTCCAAAATTCTAAGTTTTGAGCGGAAATGAATTAAACCACTAATCTACTAAGTCGACACTTCTCCTATTCCATTCCAACACTCACCAACAAACGATGATGGAGCAAATGTTGGAAAGAGTCAATAAGTTATACCTTTTTCCTTGTTGAGGGCACTGTTGGATCCTTGAAAATAGACAAATTGGGTGAGTTTAAAGCCCAATGAGATAATATCACATATCTACCATCACAAAATTTTTAATGGTTTTAAGACTATGCATTTATCAAATCATCATGGAGACATGAAATCAAATGCTGTTGGCTCAGTATTACCGTCCAAGAGGGGGGAGTGAATGGGAAGTGGCGGATTTTCGCGTTACCTTTCGGGTAAATAATTAAACAATATATGTGCACAGTATAGGTAACAAGCAAAACAATAAAGTGCAGGAAGAATAAACAAATGGACACAACGATTTCTAGTGGTTCAGTTCCCCTTGAACCTACTCCACTACCTGACCACCCACGATTACGATTTTTCAAATCTACTACGTCTATCTAACTTACGGGCGTAGATAAAAGTCGTACAATCTAGTCAACTTACGGGCATGACTAGAAGCCATAAACCTAACCAACTTGGGAGAGTGGCTAAAAGCCGTAAACTAATCAACTTACGGGCATGATTAGAAGCCGTACAGATATGGTATAATCCCTTAGTTGACAAACACATCGACTTTACATTCAAGGTTATAAATGATAATAAGAGAAGTTCTAGGAACTCTCTCACAATTCTAGCATACAAACTTGTAATAAATTGTTGGCCCAAATGTGTCCAAGAGTGGGGGTGAATTGGACAATAACAGGTGTTGGTCCAGTATTATAGTCCAAGAGGGGGGGCGAATTGGACTTGGCGGATTTTTGCGTTACCTTTCGGATATTTTAATTAAACAAGTGAAGTGCGCAGTAGGTAACAATTCAAATAACAAATGCAGGAAAGATAAATGAACACAGAGAATTTAGAGTGATTCAGTTTCCCTTGAACCTACGTCCACTACCCAATCACCACGATCAGGATTTTTCAATACACTATTGGCTAATCACTTATGGGCGTGTGATAAGTTGATATTTAGATGTGTTTTAGAGTATATTTGAGATGAGTTTTAGGTTAGTTTATTCATCTATTTGGTTTGTTTATCTTAGTTTGGTCTTTTTGTTAGTTTAGACATTTTTTGGTATTTTATGCTTTGTTTCGGTGTTTAATTTCATAAGTTGATTTAGTTGATCTTATAAGCGTTCTAATCATTTGTTTTGATTTGTTTTATAAGTGTTTAGATGTGTTTAAGGTCAGCTTGGATGATGGAAACATGATACAAGAAGATGCATGAAGTATGGAGGGAAAACAAGCACAGAAATTTGGCTAAGTCCACAAGAAAGTGGTGGAAAAATAGTACAAAAACCCGCAACTGGGCTCCGCGGTGCTCAGACTTTCTATTTTGCGCGACTTTTGTATTTTGGCCATAACCTTTTCAATTTAAGTCCGAATTGAACACGGTTTGTTTCTAATTCTTACTTGAAATACTAGAAGACGAGAAGTTTTTTATATGGATTGGTAAAAAAGAGTAAAAATGGTGAGAAAGAAAGCGGAGATGCGACAAAAATAGAAACTTTCTAATTTCATTGCGAACTTTCCTAATTTGACTTGGACTTCTCTTAGACGACTTTCTATTTGCTTGGGCATATAAATACATCATTCTTTAGGGTTTCTAAAAGAGAAAGGATCATAGAGTGGAGAACAAGAGGATTACGGCTGGAGCGAAGTGGAGAAGAAGATTAACTTTGAAGATTATTGAAGATTCTCAACACCATTCTAGTTTGTTTTTCCATTGTTCTTATTCATGTTCAAACCATTTTTTAATGTTTTTATGTTTTTAGTTATGAACTAAACCTCTTTTCTGGAGGGTAGATTGATCCAAACTTGATACAATGTCTTAGATTTTATTGCTTGATTATTATTAATGAAGTTCTTAGTTTATTTATATTTTTTTAGGTGTAATGTTTGTAATCCCTTGATCAAGGATTGAATGATCATAGACTTGAGGTAGATGCTCCAAAAGAGGGCACCTTAGGTTGGAACTTGAAAAAGATAACCTAGGCTATCGTGAGACTCAAAAGTATATCGGGAATCTTTAAAGTCATTAGGTGAAAATCATGGAACTTAATTAGTTATTGTTATCTTCGGTTTTCATCGAAATAGTTAAGCCAAGATGACAATAATATGCTCTAATTGGTGCTCCAAAAGAGGGAATTAGAAACGTTAGGATTTTTTACTTATAAACGAGAGAACCGAATTAATAATGCTTAGTTTTCTATTGATTTCTTATTAGTTTTCTATTGCATTGTTAGTTTAATACTTAGTTGCCTTAATCATTGTTTTTAATTACTTGAACTCTCGAATTCAATTTTCTAAATAGGTATCAGGAGAGAGCGATACAGATTTTGGATAGAACAACTCAAGAACTAAGGCGACATAGCATACCACTTGTGAAGGTCCTCTGGGATAACCACGGAGTAGAGGAAACAACATGGGAACTAGAAGCAACAATCAAACAAAAATACCCTGATTTTTTTTCTAGTACTAACTGATGATGTGATACATTGTACTATTTCACTTATCAATAAAATGATGAAACTTTGTATACAAATATCTTAATACATCGTTTCACTTGAATAACTATGCAGATGTCTGAAAATAATATCGATAGATATAGTGATGCACACACGCAATGACCTCATTGGCAACCTGTGGCGACTCCTCCAGGATCTGAGTCAAGTCACATCTACTTTGCATCACCAACTCCATTGCCACACAGACAGCGATCCTTATCGCCAGAGCGTGCATGGCTTTTTTGTAACGACCCACTTTTCGCACCTGACATCATGATGACGTGGACTGCCAATACGAGGTCTTGTACACGTAGTCGATGTGTATAATATCGTATACTGTGTGTACGAGGTATTTTAATAAATTTGTGTGTTTGATCTGTATTATTGTATAATGGTCTAATACATGGAATAATCATGTGTTATGATCAATTAGGTGTTAAATAACATGTGTTATGGTCAATTAGGAAATTAATCTAAGATATTCACATGCTCATTAAATGAATGAATAGTGGAATGAATGGAAATTAAATAAATAAGGCGGTTTGTGCATGCTATGTAGGTGTCTTAATCAAATTCAGCCACCATGAACTCATTTAGACACCTATTAGCTTGTGCATGCTATGTAATAGGTGTCTTAATCAAATTCAGCCACCATGAACTCATAGACTAATCAAATTCAGCCACCATGAACTCATTTAGACACCTAGTAGCTTGTTGGCATGAGTTGTTTAGTGGCTGAAATGTGCAAGTGACGTTGCATAACTGAATATTGAGCTGGAGAGAAATTGAGAATACGGTTGAGGAAGAATGAGATTTTGGAGCTCCAAATGAAGGTGAGATCCATAGTTTTAGATGTGAAAGTTTCATATTCAAACTCTCCTCTTCATTTTATACCTTATATGTGACATGCGACAACTTTCCATGGCTAGTTTGAAACTGGAAAGTGATGAGTTTGGATTGAAATTGGGGTGAATCGAAGCTCAAACCATGGGGGTTTGATTCCTGGATTATGGGTAAGTTTTCTAATGATAAATTCATTTAAGTTTCAGTGATTGAATGGTAGTAATTTAATGTATTTGACTTGCTGAAATGGTAAATTATTGGTTGAAACAATTAGAGAGAAGTCCTTGTTGCTGGGTACATTAATTGAGGCTCAATTCACTACAATTTTATCATTGATTTGGGTATTCCAAACCTGGATGAACAAGGGTGTTAGAACCCATTTTAGTGACTGAAATTGTAGTGTTTTATGATTGGAAATTGGTCTTGACTATTCTGTGATGATAAATTACAAAGATTGGAGTGCAAAGTATGTGAAATTCTGAGTTAATGATGTATACAAGTTGCTGGAAAAATTTCAGATTTGAGACTGATTTGATAAGATGCTTACCAGTACATTTTGGTTGAATTAGTGATTAATTAATGATTTAGTTGATAACTTCATGTGCTGGAAATGTAAATGCTAAGGTAAATGGGTTAATTGGTGTGTTGTGATTAATTAATGATCAATTGATATCATTTATGTGACAAAAAATTGGTGTTTGGCAATGTGAATCACAGAATGTTGAATAATGATATGAGAATTGGATAACAAATAAAGTGTTGCTGATTTGCTGTCAACAGTGGTGAATTGGCTAAATATAAAATGTTGTGAACTTAGGCGAACTTTTGTATTGTGAGTATTTCTCACCTTACTTCTCCATGTATAGCATTGTATACATATGGAATTGCATTATTGAATGATATGCATTATATTATATATGTGCATTGTGTTTATGATCATGAGCACGAATTTTATGCATTGAACTGGCCTTAGGTATTTATGATTAAATACCTTGGCGTTGGATTTCTTTCTATTTACTTGTTCTTTGGGGAAAAGTGCCGACGGAGTACTTGGATTGGTACTTTGTGAAAATGACTTTTCGAATCACTGAGGAATGTAAGGGTAGAAGGATTAGTTGGATAACGTGTTGGTTTGAACCCATGGCGAAATGGGGGAAATGTAGACAATGTTATCCTGTTGTGACCTCCTGTTGAGGCTTTTCTAAAACTACTGCATGATGTTATGTTTAGTTTGAAGCATGTATCATGTATACTTCATTGATGCATTTAAATTTATGAATGTTATTTCAAGTTTCATACATGTCTTTCATAAATGCATATGTGGAGATTTTTGTGAGAAGTATTCACTGAGCTAGTTGAGCTCATTCCATTTTTTCCTTCTATTTTTCAGGATCAGATCGTAAAGAAAAGGGCAAGGCTTAGAGTTGGTGTAGCCTGCCTTACGTCTTTTAGATGTGAGTTTTGATTTGTACATAAGGAAAATAGTAGAAGATATTTGTGGTTGAACTTTTGTTAGAATATATAATTATCACAGATCCTATGATATATAACATATAGTTCGTGATAAAATTTTGATATGTATATGATAAATGGAATAATAATAAAATAACATTTTGAAGTTCCATGCTTATAGTAAGGATAGTCGAATCTTGTGGATTGGGTCGATGACCTCATATTCTGGTTGATGATGCAATGTCTCAGTATTTAATTCAACTATCCTGAGCATATACAGACTATATTTTTGGATTGTATGTAACCTTCCGAGTAGAGGCTTATCATTGCCTCCAGTTTTGTCGGGTTGTGACATTTTCTGGGGTACTGTGCCGGTCATAACGTCACCCGGGAAGGGGTCGCGACAATATTGGTATCAGAGCCTGAAGTTTAGAATACCTACGTTCAAGTTATAAAAACTTTAAGAAAGATAAAAGCTTTAGACTATTATGTTTTGATTGTATGGGTATTATATGGGTAGTTAGATTATGAATCATGTTATCCATAGTATGCAACCGTGCCTGATGTATTTTGCCATTAAAATTTCAGCCTTTTGAAGAAGGGCAAAATCAGGGTTAGCAATGGACCCTTGCGATCAAGATAGGCTTAAGAGGTTGGAGGAAATGTTTACTATCCAGCAGCAGCAGAATGCTCAACTCTTTGAGATGATTACTAAGCTGCAACAAGACAGGCCACGTATTGATGTACCTGTTGTTTAGGGTATGGGCACTAGTAGTGTTGGTGCCATGGCTGTCACTCCTCCTGCTGAAATTACTGTACCGACTCTTGAGTCTGGTGAAGACGTTGAGGAGAAGAAACGGTACGAGAAAGTGATGAAAGCATTCAAGATACGAGAACCTACAACATTTTCAGGCAGTTTGAAGCTTGAGGATGCTGAGAGTTGGATTCAGCGCATTGAGGTCATCCTTAACGATATGCAGGCTCTAGACAGAGACAGAGTTCGTCTGGCTAGATTTAAGTTGGCTGATGCGGCTGATAAATGGTGGGAAACTGCTCAGAGATCTCTTGGTGAGATCAACATTTGGATGAGATTTAAGGAGTTGTTTTATGCTACTTACTACCCGCGATCAGAGGTTGATCGGAGATGAAATGAGTTCATTCAGTTGACCCAGGGTAGTAGATCAGTTCGAGAGTACGAGCATGAGTTTACCAGGCTCTCACTCTTTGCTCCAGAGTTAGTGCCTACCGATGCTTTGAGGATGGCGAGATTGAGGGATGGTTTCCTGGATCAGATTCGACAGGGATTAGCTTTGGCTGGTGTGTCGACTTATGATCAGGCTTTGAGGCAGGCTATGGATATTGAGACTGCTGAGGCTGCGGCGAGATCGAAGACGACGACTATTCCTCCAGTACCTGTATTTCCTTCTGCTTCATCATTTCCATCGTCAGGAAAACTCAAGAAGAAGTGGAACAAGAAGCCTTGGGATAAAGATAAGAAGCCCAAGTCTAGTGGTGGATTTTCTGGAGTTGATTCATTTGTTGCTCCTGCTTCTGTAGCATCTGTTCCAGCAGTGTACAATAAGGGAGATCAGACTCCAGTGAGATCATAGAGTCAGTCACAGACTGCATCATCAGTCCCGAGACCCGTTATTACTTGCTTCAGATGTGGTGTGAAAGGCCACAAGGCTAATCAGTGTTCTGCACCGAGGCAATTTTCTGCTCCAGCTATTTCTGTTACATCTGGTACGAGGGAGCAAGCTAAGGCAGTGACTGAACCAGATCCTGATGCCAGCAAGAATCTAATTGAGGGTATGATTTCTATTTGTGATATAATGTTGCATGTGTTGATTGATTCTTGTTCTACGTTATCATTCATATCTGGACATGTGGTAGATAGACTGAAATTGCCTGTGGTTAAAGCTTGTACACCTTTGATTTTGAGTACAGCTACGGGTGAGAGAATCTACCCAGACATGATTTGCATGAATTGTGTGGTCAAATATGAGGACCTAGAAATGCTTGTGAACCTTAGGGTGTTAGAGTTCCTTGATTTTGATGCTATTTTGGGTATGGATTGGTTGGCGGCGTATCACGCCCAAGTGGATTGTTTCCATAAACAGATTGTATTACAGATCCATGGGCGACCATCAGTTGTTTACAGAGGTATGACTTATACCAGACCACCTACCCGAGGCAGACTGGCTACTGATGTAGAAACTGCACTCATGGCAAGTATTAGGCCATCGGAAGAAAATGATCAAGGCATTCAGATTTCTGATATTCCAGTAGTGAGTGAATTTCCCGATGTGTTTCCTGATGATTTATCGGGATTACCACCCAAGAGGGAAATTGACTTCATTATTGAGCTCATGCCTAGTACTAAACCTATCTCTATTTCACCTTATCGGATGGCACCGAAAGAGTTGCAAGAACTCAAGGTGCAGGTAGAAGAGCTTTTGAATAAAGGTTTTATTAACCCTAGTATGTCACCTTGGGGTGCAGCGGTTCTTTTTGTGAAAAAGAAAGACGGGAGTCTGAGATTGTGTATAGATTACCGTCAGCTGAACAAAGTCACCATTAAGAACAAATATCCTCTACCTCGCATTGATGATCTGTTTGATCAGTTAAATGGTGCCAAATTTTTCTCTAAGATTGATTTGAGATCAGGCTACCATCAGTTGAGGATTAGAGAAGAAGATGTCCCGAAAACTGCCTTCAGGACGAGATATGGTCATTATGAATTTCTGGTCATGCCATTTGGGCTAACGAACGCACCTGCGATGTTTATGGATTTGATGCAGAGGGTGTTTAGACCATATCTAGATCACTTCATCATTTTCTTTATTGACGATATTCTGATATATTCCAAAACACGTGAGGAGCATGAGTAGCACCTCTGGATCACATTGCAGACATTAAAAGAGCATAGGCTATATGCTAAGCTCAGCAAATGTGAGTTTTGGATAAATGAGGTGAAATTTTTAGGTCATGTCGTTAGTGCTGAAGGTATTTCTGTTGATTCTGCTAAGGTCGAGGCAATTATAAATTGGCCAAGACCAACCACAGTGACAGAGATTCGCAGTTTTTTGGGTCTGGCTGGTTATTACAGAAGGTTTGTGGAGGGTTTTTCCAAATTGGCTACTCCACTTACTAGGCTAACTCAGAAAAACATACCATATGTGTGGACTTCAGCATGTGAGGATGCTTTCAATGAACTGAAGAAAAAATTGACTACTGCCCCGATTTTAGTGCTCCCAGAACCTGGAAAAGAGTTAGTGATTTACACTGATGCGTCACATGTAGGTTTGGGCTGTGTATTGATGCAGAAGGGTAGAGTAATTGCTTATGCATCTAGACAGTTGAAGGTGCATGAGAAAAACTACCCTGTGCATGATTTGGAGTTGGCAGCAGTAGTTTTTGCATTGAAATTGTGGAGGCATTACCTCTATGGGGAAAGGTTCACATTGTATTCAGACCATAAGAGTTTGAAATACTTGTTTGACCAGAAGGAACTGAATATGAGACAGCGTAGATGGTTGGAATTCCTAAAGGATTATGACTTCACTCTGGAATATCATCCTAGAAAAGCCAACGTTGTAGCTGATGCATTGAGCAGGAAACGTGTTGAGACAGGTGTCATAGCATGTCAGATGGCCCATGAGTGGCGATTTTTGGAGAGAGCGACTATGATGAGTGTCCTCTCTATGGCTCCACATGTTGATATTTGTGCTCAGATGCATATTTAGTTGACAGATTCTCATATTCAGAGGATTAAAGAGATGCAGCAGCATGATCCTGATCTTGGTATGTATAATTATTGGGCGGATAGTGCGGACAGAGTTGAGTGGCAGAGAGGTCCAGATGGTATCTTGCGTTATCAGGGGAGGTTATGGGTACCCACATATAGAGAATTGAGGGTAGAGTTGTTACAGAAGGCACACAGATCTCAGTATACCATTCACCCAGGGTTTACTAAAATGTATCATGATATGAAAAGAACCGTTTGGTGGCATGGGATGAAGAAAAGTATAGCTGAGTACGTGCAAAAATGTGACGTGTGTCAGCAAGTAAAAGTTGAACACCAGAGGCCAGGAGGCCAGATGCAACCATTATCCATTCCAGAATGGAAATGGGAGCATATTACTATGGATTTTATCACAGGGCTGCCCAAATCTCAGGGTAGATATGATGCCATCTGGGTGATTATTGATAGATTGACTAAGTCTGCGCACTTTCTTCCGATGAACACCAGAGACTCGGTTGACAGACTGAGCAGATTGTATGTGCGGGAGATTGTGAGATTACATGGGGTACCTGTTTCTATTGTATCGGATAGAGATCCGCATTTTACATCGAGTTTTTGGCAGGCCATGCAGACTCGGTTTGGTACTCACCTTCGTCTAAGTACAACATTTCATCCTCAGACTGATGGCCAGACTGAGAGGGTGATACAGATGCTGGAAGATATGCTCAGATCTTGTAAATTAGAGTTCGGTGGGACTTGGAGTGAAAGTTTACCATTATGTGAATTTGCTTATAATAACAGCTATCAAGCCAGTATAGGTATGGCACCTTATGAGGCCTTGTATGGCAGGCCGTGTAGATCTCCGACTTGCTGGTATGAAGTGGGAGACTCACAATTATTGGAGCCGAACGTTGTTGTTGATCATACTGAACAGATCAAGCAAATTAGGCAGAAATTGAAAGCTGCCCAAGATCGACAAAAAAGTTATTTTGATAACCGACATAGACCTTTAGAGTTTGCAGTGGGTGACCTAGTATTGCTTAAGGTCTCGCCACGAAAAGGTCAAATGCGGTTTGGGGTGAAAGGAAAATTAGCTCCCCGTTTTGTTGGACCATTTAAGGTCTTGGCGCGGATTGGTCCGCTAGCATATAGACTTGATCTACCTCCTCAGTTAGCCAGTGTTCATAATGTATTTCATGTTTCTATGTTGAGAAAATACTATACAGACCCGACTAAGTATCCAGACCCAACACGCATTTTAGATGTCACACAATTACAAGTTGGGGAGGATGCTACTTATGAAGAGATGCCTATTCAGATTCTTGACAGGAGGATTCAAAAGTTGCGAAATAAAGATATTCCTTTAGTCAGAGTCAAATGGCAATTTCATGACAATGAGGAGCAAACCTGGGAGCGGGAAGATCAGATGCGGAAGAGATTTCCTGATTTGTTCACATCTTGAGGTAATAATTAAATGACAATCTATTAAATTTCAAGGACGAAATTTTCTAAGTTGGGGAGATTGTAACGACCCACTTTTCGCACCTGACATCATGATGACGTGGACTGCCAATACGAGGTCTTTTACACGTAGTCGATGTGTATAATACTCGTATACTATGTGTACGAGGTATTTTAATAAATTTGTGTGTTTAATCTGTATTATTGTCTAATGGTCTAATACATGAAATAATCATGTGTTATGATCAATTAGGTGTTAAATAACATGTGTTATGGTCAATTAGGAAATTAATCTAAGATATTCACATGCTCATTAAATGAATGAATAGTGGAATGAATGGAAATTAAATAAATAAGGCGGTTTGTGCATGCTATGTAGGTGTCTTAATCAAATTCAGCCACCATGAACTCATTTAGACACCTATTAGCTTGTGCATGCTATGTAATAGGTGTCTTAATCAAATTCAGCCACCATGAACTCATTTAGACACCTAGTAGCTTGTTGGCATGAGTTGTTTAGTGGCTGAAATGTGCAAGTGACGTTGCATAACTGAATATTGAGCTGGAGAGAAATTGAGAATACGGTTGAGGAAGAAGGAGATTTTGGAGCTCCAAATGAAGGTGAGATCCATAGTTTTAGATGTGAAAGTTTCATATTCAAACTCTCCTCTTCATTTTATACCTTATATGTGACATGCGACAACTTTCCATGGCTAGTTTGAAACTGGAAAGTGATGAGTTTGGATTGAAATTGGGGTGAATCGAAGCTCAAACCATGGGGGTTTGATTCCTGGATTATGGGTAAGTTTTCTAATGATAAATTCATTTAAGTTTCAGTGATTGAATGGTAGTAATTTAATGTATTTGACTTGCTGAAATGGTAAATTATTGGTTGAAACAATTAGAGAGAAGTCCTTGTTGCTGAGTACATTAATTGAGGCTCAATTCACTACAATTTTATCATTGATTTGGGTATTCCAAACCTGGATGAAGAAGGGTGTTAGAACCCATTTTAGTGACTGAAATTGTAGTGTTTTATGATTGAAAATTGGTCTTGACTATTCTGTGATGATAAATTACAAAGATTGGAGTGCAAAGTATGTGAAATTCTGAGTTAATGATGTATACAAGTTGCTGGAAAAATTTCAGATTTGAGACTGATTTGATAAGATGCTTACCAGTACATTTTGGTTGAATTAGTGATTAATTAATGATTTAGTTGATAACTTCATGTGCTGGAAATGTAAATGCTAAGGTAAATGGGTTAATTGGTGTGTTGTGATTAATTAATGATCAATTGATATCATTTATGTGACAGAAATTGGTGTTTGGCAATGTGAATCACAGAATGTTGAATAATGATATGAGAATTGGATAACAAATAAAGTGTTGCTGATTTGCTGTCAACAGTGGTGAATTGGCTAAATATAAAATGTTGTGGACTTAGGCGAACTTTTGTATTGTGAGTATTTCTCACCTTACTTCTCCATGTATAGCATTGTATACATATGAAATTGCATTATTGAATGATATGCATTATATTATATATGTGCATTGTGTTTTTTATCATGAGCACGGATTTTATGCATTGAACTGGCCTTAGGTATTTATAATTAAATACCTTGGCGTTGGATTTTTTCTATTTACTTGTTCTTTGGGGAAAAGTGCCGACGGAGTACTTGGATTGGTACTTTATGAAAATGACTTTTCAAATCACTAAGGAATGTAAGGGTAGAAGGATTAGTTGGATAACGCGTTGGTTTGAACCCATGGCGAAATGGGGGAAATGTAGACAATGTTATCCTTTTGTGACCTCCTGTTGAGGCTTTTCTAAAACTAATGCATGATGTTATGTTTAGTTTGAAGCATGTATCATGTATACTTCATTGATGCATTTAAATTTATGAATGTTATTTCAAGTTTCATACATGTCTTTCATAAATGCATATGTGGAGATTTTTGTGAGAAGTATTCACTGAGCTAGTTGAGCTCATTCCATTTTTCCCTTCTATTTTTCAGGATCAGATCGTAAAGGAAAGGGCAAGGCTTAGAGTTGGTGTAGCCTGCCTTACGTCTTTTAGATGTGAGTTTTAATTTGTACATAAGGAAAATAGTAGAAGATATTTGTGGTTGAACTTTTGTTAGAATATATAATTATCACAGATACTATGATATATAACATATAGTTCGTGATAAGATCTTGATATGTATATAATAAATGGAATAATAATAAAATAACATTTTGAAGTTCCATGCTTATAGTAAGGATAGTCGAATCTTGTGGATTGGGTCGATGACCTCATATTCTGGTTGATGATGCAATGTCTCAGTATTTAATTCAACTATCCTGAGCATATACAGACTATATTTTTGGATTGTATGTAACCTTCCGAGTAGAGGCTTATCATTGCCTCCAGTTTTGTCGGGTTGTGACATTTTCTGGGGTACTGTGCCGGTCGTGACGTCACCCGGGAAGGGGTCACGACATTTTTCGTAACAATTTTACCCAAAACAATCTCATGCCCTCATCTTGGCAGAATCTTCTACCAAAATTGCTAGGCGGCCGGATTCAAGCACCAACACGAAAAAGCATCCCACCGCTCAACCTACCTTCCCTTAAACGATGCAACCAGCGCCCTACACCACCATTTGTTAAGCAAAGGTTGGAATATTCTTAGGACGAATCTGACTCCATTTGCTCTCCATGGTTTCATGATGTTGAGGATTCCACCGGCCACAGTGCCATTCAGGGACAATACAGGCACTACCCTGAACTAGCAAACGGTGACGACGACAGTGAATCTCAAGCCGATAGCCATTATGACTACTCGAACTGATTTCGAGGGCGAAATCCTTTTATGGGAGGTAGAGTGTAATACCCTAGGTTTGCACAAAAAAAAAAATGTTCGGGCGCCTGCCTGAACATTCACGCGCCAGCCCGAACATTTAGGCGCCATTTTTCCTATTTAAGAACCCCTCCCCCCTCCTCATTTCTCACACCAAAATCACTTCTCTTTGTGGTTTTCCTTCTCTCTTCACTCATTTTGAGTTTTTGTCTTCTCTTTTGAGACTCTCTTCCCGAGACTCTCTGTGCGGTGCAACGCGGTTCTGCCCGGGGGAAGGTGCCAGTTTTCAAAAGATTTTTTATCTGAAGATGGGGAACAAAACATAGGTTTGCGTGTCTTATAACTTTTATTAAAGTTTACATTCATTTATCGTTATGTCTATTGTTCATTTACACTGCATTATTGCGTATAATGTTTATACTTGTCATACTTATGCCTGTATATTTGGAGTTCATGTATTACACTGTTGCTATGCCGGATTAATGGTCAATCTGGCTCAACCAGACTTAGTCTTGTCCTCAGTAACTTTAAATAGTAAACGGGAGGCAGCGTGCTGCTCTAAGCGATTGGTATTTAAGTAGACCTCGTGTCTCACCTCTCAACTGGAGACTGATCTAGTTGGTCTTATTTGAAAGTTATCAGCTTATACAAGTAATACTGAATGTCCTAACCTTGCACGTAGTAATATCGACCCTGATAAGGATCACCGGACTTTGCCAAATCCTGTCTAAATGTTAAGTAAAGACAGGACCAGTTCATGCATTGGCATCATACATAGCACCACCTAGGGACTTATGTGGTTTATGATTCATAGAATAGTTAGAAGCAATGCTCGCTATTCATTATATTTCTCTGGAGATGGACGTACAATGAGAACCTGACTACTCCTGGGGAGAGACATCTATACGTGAATTCAGAGCGTCGTTCCTGAGGAGAGACGTATAATGAGAACCCGACTACTCCTGGAGAGGGACATCTGTACGTGAACTTTGGCGATGTACAATCATCAAACCAATACGAGACGGTGTCATGCATATATACATGTTGGATTGATTATGATGCTCTGATGTGTATTTAAGATATTTGATTATGAAGTTTGCTTTATTAATTGTTATATTCATGAACTATTTTACCCACTGAGCGTGTAGCTCATCCCATTGTTATCCAATTTTTCACAAGAGGTTAAGGTGGACTGAGTGCAGGTTTTTGGACCCACATTTTGTACCCTTTGTATTATTCATTGGGGATTTTGGGAGAATGTTCCCTTAACTATTTCATGTACAAATATATTCTGAAATTAATGAAATCAAACTTGTATTTAATCGTGTTTTCGCGCACTCTGCTATTGTTATGATTCCAATTCGCGCCCCGTCCGTGAGTGTCCCGCCGGTTTAGGCGCATCCGGGCAGGGTGTGACATTCCTCTATTTTGGATAAACTCCCTTCCTGAATGGGCTTCTTTTTCATAGCTGTCATGTAGCAGTCCCTAGATTCCTTCAGGTTTCCCCTCACGACGCCCACACCTCTTTCGGTTGGGAACTTGAGTGCCAAGTGGTAAGTAGACAATACGACTCTGAGGTGGTTGATCAAGGGTCAACCAATGGTAGCATTGTACGAGGTCGAACACTTCACCACCAATATATTGGTCATCACAGTGAATTTGTGCTCTGAATCGCCAGCTGTCACTGGCAGGGTAATCCTCCTTTTAGGCATGACTGCATCCCTGTGAAATCGATCAGAGGAACGTCGACTGGGCTGAGTTGTTCTTTAGTTAGCCCTAATTTGTCGTATGTTGGCCAATATAGGATATTGACCGAGCTCCCATTATCAACTAACATCCTATGGATTTTGTAATTGGCGATTGTCATTGTCACCACCAGGGCGTCTGCATGGGGGAGAAGAACACCTTGTGCCTCTTCCTCCATGATAGTAATCACGAAGTCAGTTCTCTTTTGCTTTTGTGGTCGATACCCCATGTTCATTACTTTCTATCTGGCTTCTCGGACGTATGCTTTCATAGCCCAATTAGAGGTACCAACCTGACCCCCTCCGAAGATTTTTCTGATTTCTCCAACGGTTTCAGTCCCACCTTGATTAGATGTTGGGTCTCTCTCCTAGTCAAAATCTTTAACGAAGTCTCTTAGGTGACCCTTACAGATCAATGTCTCAATTTCTTCCTTCAAGTCGTAGTAGTAGTCGGTATCATGATCGTGATCTCTGTGATACCTACAATATTTTTTTCTTTCCCTTTGCTCTGCAAGAGCCCTCACCTTTTTCTGTCGTCGGACATATTCTCTGTTATGTATTTCCAACAGAACCTGCTCTCTGGAAGCATTGAGGGGTATGTAGTTAGTGTACCCACTCTGAGGAACTTTGTTGCTCCTTTGGTCAGGACGATTGGAGTCTGATTTCTTATCGCCTCGATTGTCCTCTTTGGGCTTTGAGCCTTCGTCTCGCTTCCTTTTGGTGCTCTTTTTCTTGTGAGAGTCGTGATCCTCCTTTTTGGCCTTAGCCAACTCATCTGCATTAATGTACTTGTCTGCTCGTTCAAGAATCTCTGCATAGGACCGAGTTTTCCTCTTTCCAAGTGAATAGTGGAGCCTTCCAAGCTTCAGCCCGCTCTCGAAAGCTGTTACGGCAGTCTGGTCCTCACAACCGTCAACTTCCAGCTTTGCATCATCGAAACGCTACAAATAATCTTTCAAGTTTTTTCTTTGTTTCTGTCGGACAGCGAGTAGGCTATTCACCGGTCGCTCTCTTTCCTTCTTACCTGCAAAGTGCTTCATGAACTTGTGCGCTAATTGCCTGAAAGAATAGATAGATCTAAGATTCAATCTCCAGTACCACTTCTTAGCCAAACCACTCAAAGTGATTTGGAAACCCTTGCACATTGTGGCATCGTCGTACCCCTTGAACTTTATCCACAATTTGAAGTTTTCAATGTGTTCCCTTGGATTTGTTTTTCCTTTGTATGTCCTGACTTCAGTAGTCTTGACATTTTTAGGCAATGGTATTCAAAGGCTCTCCTTCTTAAAAGTTGAGGGAAGGTCTTCGTACTCCTCATAACGCCTAGTTTGGTCTTGGTTGGGTATGACTGTTCTTGATCTGGATAAGGAATGTACCGACTTCTTGGACACCGACCTATTTCTGTCAATTTTTTTGTTGTCAGGCCTTTTTGATGGCACCGACTTGTCTGCTCTGGCAGATGCCGATCTGGGATACTCCGAAATCGAGTTTAGACCTTGTTTTTCGTTAAGAGAGTGGTGGAAGTCCCCTATGGAGAACGGTCTGGGATTGGAGCTCGGAGGGTGATGGTTATGCCTGACTTCCGTCGTGACGTGACGCTTAGGCACCGACTTGCCTCTTCCTTCTGAGGTGGCAAGTCGGGGGTGGCTTAGATTGGAAGTACTTCCTTTAATATCCATTGTTGCATTTGATGTTGCTCCAAAACCATCTAGAATACCTTCTCTAGGTTTGTCTCGATGGCGGTGAGTCTGGCTTTCTGCTCCTCAGCAGAAGATTTTCTTTACTTCTTTGGTGGCTTTCCTCTTTTCTTATACTGAGGAAACAACAACTCGACGACTGGTTCTAGTTCTAATGGGATTTTCGCGTCTTGACTCATCGCAGAAGAACAGTTTATGGCTTAAAACGTTCTTTCCCCACAGACGACGCCAAATGTTGGTGCAAGATTTGACCAACACCAGTAGATGATGAGGTGGAGAGTAAACGCTGATTTGGAACCTGGTGGAGAATCAAAAAAACCACTGGAAGTAGACGATTTGAGAAAGAAAATAAGAAATACAGGCTATTGTGAGGAACACTGGTGTGCTGTCGGCCAAAGACCCTCCGATGCCTAAGTCAATTCAGAGCTTGTAGAAGAGTAGAAGAACAATAGAGCTAAACTGTGTCAAGAATAACATACCTTCCCCCTTAGGGATGACTTAGTTTTTTATAGAGTTGGGTCTTTGGCCTTATAGTATGGTTGTAGTTGAACTAAGGATACCTAGAAGTATTTCAGTCAGATCAAGAAAGTTTCAATCTTCATCCTATCCAAATTATGAGGGATTTAGTTCTTTCCTGGTTCGAACTAGACGAGCTAGGTAACCTTCTAGTATGACTCAAAAGATTGGATATTTCTTATCATGGTCAAACTAGTAGAGAATCCCAAGTTTGTCACAGTGGATCTCACATGGTCGTTATCTATTGAGCTAACGAAATTTCCACCCTGGTCGGTACCTACCAACCAGATCTTGATTCACCTTCATGGCTAAGTAAATTGGCATTCATTGTAAAGATCAGGTTGGTACATGGATCTGGTCTATGCTTACCGAATGAGTATATCGGTATCTTTCATCTAGGTTGGGTCGTTATGTTTACTTGATTGGTACTACGCCATCCTTGATGAGATTGGCATGATCTGACTCGTCCTCAGCTCGGTAGTCCGAGATTATGGACCAACAATTATTATTATTATTATTATTATTATTATTATAATACTCTAAAATTCTTTAATATATTCAAAAAATCTGAACAATTTTTTTTAATTCAAATAGTAGTGCTCAGTCAAATTTTTTTATTTATTAAGGCCTCAAATTGTATAGGGCTGGCTTTGACAATAATTATTTTAAATTAAAGCCTTCGTCACATGATGGAAAAGTATAGGGGTTGACCTCGGTATAATAAGTGTATACTTTGTCCTATATATCTATTATATTTATTTTCATTTTAATCATAGTGTCTATTATTTTCATTTCTTTATCTGTTAGTATTGCTATATTCCAAGTTGCTACTCACGTAAGCCTATTTTTTTGTATTTTGAACTAGCTTTTTAATTTATGCGCACTCGTCATAATAATGCAACGACCCTTACTCATGTCTTACATCTAGGTGCCGACTCAACGCCTTTTGCCAGAAACATCATATGCAAAGTTCAATATGTCACATAATAAGGACATTTACCCCTTCATCTAGTTTGATAATTACAATTTATGTCATAATTGATCTAATGGAGTTTTAATTTATATTGGCTATCAACTAGCTAATGCAGCCTTCCTCTTTTACCCCAGCTTGAAACCAACCATGATAAAGTTTAATAAACATTTTTATCTTTTCTAAAAGCTAGTAAATCAAAAAAACTTAAAACTTAAAATTTGATTCAATAAAAGTATTGACTTTTTAAATAAATCTCAACTCAATTAAGTTTTTTTTTTCACGAGCATCTACATAAATCTTCTTCCGCTATTCTACTCTATATATCAAGGGCTAATATGTCAAATCAGCTAACATATTAACTTTTAAAATAATTTATTTTAGAAGAAGATTTAAAATAAATTGAAGAAGCCATGATCTGGCATGTGAATGAACATTAGTATCTATATTTAATTTTATTAAAAAAATATTAATAATATCAAGAAATAAACATAATATTGCTATAATCATTTAACATATAATATACTATATAACCTTGCATCATATAAAAAATTAGATAAAATCAGAGACAAATATATATCAACACATTACTAAAATTCAATAAAATAAAAGAGACATTACGAATCACAACAGAGAAATAAACTGTACTTTTGTGCTAATTAAATCAAATATGACTTGATACTAGATTTGATATCAAGAAAGCAACGGCAAGGTATATAGGATTTTTGACATTTATAGATATAATTTTTTTATTATATACAAAAATAGGTACCAAAATATTTTATATTCACATTTAGGCAAGTCTTGGACATCTTGGCGTCACGTAGACGCCAACTTATCCAAGACTTGCCTATCATTTATTTATTTATTTATTTATTTTTGAACTTAATGATGCCGACTATTAATGGACGACACTACAAAAATTTACAAAAAAAAGCAATAATTTACCAAAAAAAAATAAAAATAAATAACTAGTAAAATTAAAAAATAAATGAGGCTACCATGGGCTATACGTATGGATTTTTTCATCCAACAACTTCCAACGCGTCCCAACTAGTTTTCTCTAGCTGTTTAGGTGCACCGGACTCCGATGAATTTTTCACCCTCCCATCAAATTTTAAAATTACGTAAAACTTTTATTTTACATAATTTTAAAATTTGGTGGGAGAGTAAAAAATTCATCGGAGTCTGGTACGGGGTACGGCCGCCTAAAACAGTTGGGAGAACTAATTGGGATACGTTGGAAGTGGTTAGTTGAAAAAAATTCTAATGTATGGTAGCTTCATTTTTTTTAATTTTACTACTAATTTTTTTTTAAAAAAATTCCAATACACACGTACTTGGAGCTTCTATTTGTTTAATTTTTTGTTTTGTAAATTTTTGTAGTGCCACCCATTCATGGGCGGCATTATTAAGTTAAAAAAAAAACATGATAGACAAATCTTGGACAGGTTGGCGCCTACATGACACAAGCTGTCTAAGACTTGGGTAAATTTGAATATAAAATATTTTAGTGTATATTTTTTAATATAATAAAAAAATTATTCCTATAAATGTAAAAAATTCAGTTAAATATAATTAAAGTCATTTTTACCTCGACGCACCAACATAATTTAACTCTCCGGTTCTTCTCTCCCAGCACGTGGAGTCTCTCACGAGTCAATATATATATTCACCAGTCGCCTGCGTGCACCACGTGCATTCCGTGGGTCTCTTACTAAGACCAAAATCTGGTGGTATAACTAATAATAGTACTAACGACTCCTCCTTATATATCCAATCCAACTTCCGCTCTCTCTCCACCAACACCACCTGCCCGAAAAATGGGAGCCGTCACCGCCGACCGCCGACCGCCTCTTCACCACCAGGAAAGCCGCCGGCCGATTCGTCTACAAGCTCTACTTTCTCACTTTCCTCGCCAGAATATTCTTTCTTTTCTACTAGCGTCTGTCCCATCTAACCTCCCAAGACCACCCTTTGATATGGCTACTCGTGTCCCTTGTAGAGTTCTGGTTTGCCGTCACGTGGCTGTTCCAGCAGGGATTCCGGTGGGCCCCAACATTTCACACCACGTTCCCGGATCGTCTGTCGTCGGATTTACCTCTGGTTGATCTGTTGGTCTGTACGGCTGATCCTGATAGAGAGCCTTCGTGTAATACCCTGTATTTCACAAAAAAAAATTCGTTCGGGGAGGCCGCCCGAACGTTCAAACGCCAATTTTCTTATAAAAAAAGCCTTCTCTTCCTCATTTTCTCACACCAAATCACCATCTCTAGTGATTTTTCTTCCTCTTTTCACTCATTCTGAGTTCTTGTCTGTTTGAGACTCTCTGTTCGAGACTCTCGATGTGATACGACGAAGTTCTGTCCGGAGGAAAGCGCCAGATATGAAAAAGAAGAAGTTCTTATCAGAAGGTGGGTAACAAAACATAGGTTTGCGTGTTTTATAACTTTTATTAAAGTTTACATTCATTTATTATTATGTCTACTACTCATTTACACTGCATTATATCATATAACGTTTATACTGTTGCACTTACGCCTGTATATTTGGAATTCATGTATTACACTGCTATAATGCCTGATTCGTGGTCAATCTAGCTCAACTAGACTCGGTCTTGTCCTCAGTAACTTTAAATAGTGAACGGGAGGCAGCGGACTGCTTTAGGTGATTGGTATTTAAGCAGACTTTGTGTCTTACCTCTCAACTGGGGACTGATCTAGTTGGTCTTATTGAAAGCTATCAGCTTATACAAGTAATACTAAATGTCCTAACCTTGCACGTCGTGATACCAACCCTGATAAGGATCACCAGACGCTGCCAAAGTCAGTATAAATGTCCAGAAAAGACCAGACCAGTAGACTAGACTAGTTCATGCATTGGCATCATACATATCATGTCACACCCCACCCGGACGCGCCTAAACCGGCGGTACACTATCGGACGGGGCGCACATTTGGAACAATAACAATGGTAACAACAGAGTGCGCAGCGGAAATATATGTCACACAGTACAAATCTGATTTCATTTAATTCACAATATAATTTATACAAAAAATGGTCAAGGGAACATACGCCCCAAAATTCCCAATGAATCATACAAAGGGTACAAAATGTGGGCCCCATAACCTGCACCCAGTCCACCCTAATTTCCTATGAAAGATTGGATAATAATGGAGTGAGCTTAATGCTCTCAGTAGGTACATAGTTCGTGAGTATAACAATTAATAAAGCATACTTCAATATTAAATATCTTAAATACACATGTGAGCATCATAATCAATCAATATGCATGTATTCATGACACCGTCTCGTAATGGTTTGATGAACGTACATCGCCTGAGTTCACGTATAGGTGTCCTTCCCCGGGCGTAGCCAGGTTCTCACTATACGTCCCTCCTCAGGAACGATGCTCTGGATTCACGTACTGATGTCCCTCCCCGGGCGTAGCCGGGTTCTCATGTACGTCCCTCTCCGGAGAAATGTAATGAATAGCGAGCAACGCTCCTAACTATTCTATGAGTCATAAACCGTATACGTCCCTAGGTGGTGATATGTGATGCCAAAGCATGAACTGGTCTAGTCTACTGGTCTGGTCTTTTCTTGACATTTAGACTGACTTTGGCAACGTCTGGTGATCCTTATCAGGGTCGGTATCACGACGTGAAAGGTTAGGACATTCAGTATTACATGTATAAGCTGATGGCTTTCAATAAGACCAACTAGATCAGTCCCCAGTTGAGAGGTGAGACACTAGGTAGAAGGTAGAAGGTCCTGCCAAGATGAGGGCACGAGATTGTTGCAAAAAAGTCATGCACGTTCTGGCGATAATGATCGTTGTGCGATGATGGAGTTGGTGATGCAAAGTAGTAGTGACTTGACTGTGCTTCTTGAGAAGTAGTTACAAGTTGCCAAGGAGGCTACTGCGTGTGTGCATCATGATATCCATGGATGTTAGTTTCAGACATCTGTGTAGTTATTCAAGTGAAACAATGTATTAAGATAAGTGTAACAATGTTTCATCGGTTTATTGATAAGTGAAAATAGGACAATGTATCGCATCATCAGTTGGTACTAGAAAACAATTCAGGATATTTCTGTTTAATAGTTGCTTCTAGTTCCCATGTTGCTTCCTTTACGCCGTGGTGATCCTAGAGCACTTTCACAAGTGGTATGCTACGTCACCGTAGTTCTTGAGTTTTTCTATCTAAAATTTGTATCGCTTTCTCTTGATACGTATTTCCTTCCGCAACCCGAACCTCGACTAAAGGGATGATATGCGAAGGATCAGGACGATACTTGTGAAGCATAGATACGTGAAAAACGTCATGAACCTTAGGCATGGACGATGGAAGAGACAGACGATAAGCAAGTTTGCCAATACGTTCAATGATCTGAAATGGACCGATATACAGCGGGGAGAGCTTGCCTTTGATCCGAAAGCGTTTGACACCACTTGTGGGCTGGACTTTCAGAAAAACAAAGTCCCCCTTATCAAATTCTAGATGTTGTCTCCGCTTGTCAGCGTAACTCTTCTGTCAACATTGTGCAACACGAAGTCGTTCCTTTACTAGTGTGATCTTCTCAGAAGTCTCTTGAACTAGTTCAGGGCCTAACTGCGGTCGATCTGCCATATCTAACCAGCATACCGGAGATCTGCAAGGCCGACCATAGAGAGCCTCGTATGGTGCCATGCCGATACTAGTTTGGTAGCTGTTGTTGTATGCAAACTCAGCTAGATGCAAATACTTTGCCCATCCGTAATTAAAGTCCAAAATGCAGCATCGTAACATGTCTTCTAAGATTTGGATAAGCCGCTCTGACTGCCCATCAGTCTGAGGGTGGAAGGCTGTGCCCATAGTGATCTTAGAACCCATTATATTCTGGATGCTTTTCCAAAAGTTTGATATGAATCGAGGGTCTCGATCAGAGACGATCGTGAGTTGTATGCCATGAAGGCGTACGATCTCTCTTTCATATAGTTCTGCAAGTTTGGCGGGATTATCCGTGAACTTTATTGGCAAGAACTGTGCAGACTTTGTAAGTCTGTCAATGATAACCCAGATAACAGCTTGCCCTTTATTATTTCGAGGCAAGGCCGTAACAAAATCCATTGCGATGTTCTCCCACTTCCATTCTCCAATAGGTAACGGCTAGAGAAGTCCTGAGGGAAGTCTTCGTTCTGCCTTAACTTTCTGGCAAACGAGACATCGAGCAACAAAGTCTGCAATTGCCGTCTTCATTCTAGAAAACCAGAATTGTCGCTTGACATCCTTGTACATCTTGTCACCCCCAGGATGCATAGCGTACCTCGAACAGTGCATCTCAGTAAGCACATCTTTCCGAACCTCAGGATCGTTCGGTAGACAGAGACGTTTTTTTTTATAGAAAATGACTCCGTCTTTAGAGACTGACCAATAAGGAAGGTCTTGTCCGCTGAGTAGAAGTTCTCGTTTCTCCATTAACATAGGGTCATTGGCTTGAGTAGCTGAAATCTTTCGAACGAGCTCAGAGGTGGCTGATAATTGAGAGAGTCGTGGTCGTGGTCCCTCTACGTTCAGCTGAAGGTTAAAGTTATCCATCTCTGTAGCCAACTTCCCCATTTCATAGTTAAGAGTGCAAGCAACATAAGATTTTCTACTCAGGGCATCGGCCACAACATTGGCCTTTCCGGGATGGTACTGGAGTTGAAAGTCATAATCTTTCAAGAATTCCAACCATCGTCTCTGGCGGAGGTTTAGGTATCTCTGAGTGTATATGTATTTAAGACTTTTGTGATCCGAGAAGACCTCCAACCGTTCACCGTATAGGTAATGACGCCATAGCTTCAGTGCAAACACAACGGCTGCAAGTTCCAAATCATGTGTTGGGTAATTACCCTCGTGATTCTTTAGTTGCCTCGAGGCATATGCAACAACTTGGCCTTCTTGCATTAGTACGACACCTAAGCCTTGAAGAGAGGCGTCGGTGTATAATGAAAATCCAATTGCATTTCTTGGAGTGATAAGTACAGGTGCAGTCGTGAGGCATTTCTTCAATTCCTGAAATGATGCTTCACATGCGGGATTCCAAATGAATCGCACGTCTTTTCGAGTGAGCTTGGTCATAGGTTCAACAATCTTTGAGAAGTCCTTGATGAAGCGTCTGTAATAGCCAGCCAACCCAAGAAAACTCATAATCTGAGTAACAGTGGTAGGCTGCTTCCAGTTTAAAGCTGCTTCAACCTTAGAAGGATCTACCTCAATGCCATTGCCTGAAATCACATGGCCTAGGAATTGAACTCCCTTCGCCCAAAATTCGCACTTACTCAACTTTGCATATAGTTGGTGGCTTCTCAAGGTCTGGAGGACTATTTTCAAATGTATTTTATGGTCTTCCTCGGTTGAGAAATATATCAAGATGTCGTCCACAGAAACCACCACAAATCGGTCTAAGTATAACCTGAATATGCGATTCATCAAATCCATGAATGCAGCAGGTGCATTTGTTAGACCGAACGGCATAACTAAGAACTCGTAATGACCGTACCGAGTTCTGAACGCCGTCTTGGTGATGTCCAACTCTCGGATTCGGAGTTGGTGATAACCGAACCGTAAATCAATCTTAGAGACGTATTTGGCTTCTCTAAGTTGGTTGAACAAGTCATCGATCCTGGGCAATGGATATTTGTTCTTGATGGTGACGTTATTCAACTTGCGATAATCGATGCAAAGTCATAACGAACCATCCTTTTTGCGAACGAACAGAAGTGGAGCGCCCCAGGGTGACGAACTCTTTCGGATGAAGCCATTACTCTCTAATTCCTTTAGTTGTTTGTCTAATTCGACTAGCTCGACATTAGACATTCTATATGGTGGAATTGAGATAGGCCCTGTCCCAGGTATGAGGTTGATCTCAAAATCGAATTCCCTAACTGGAGGTAGACCAGGAAGGTCATTTAGAAAAACTGTTGGGAATTCAAATACGACTGGAACATCGTGTACTTCGAGAGGGTATAGTACTGGTGATTCATTTTCGTCACCAAGGGATAACGCTCGAAGTTGAGATTTGAGAAGTGCAACTGTTGATTTGTGTATCCATTTCCTTGTTCCGTGAATCTTGACAAACTCTCCTGTAGGCAAAGTTAACTGAACTTGCTTCTTCAGACAGTCGATCTTTGCATTCAGTGGTGCGAGCTAGTCCATGCCGAGGATGATGTCGAAGTCTTCAATATCCATCACAAAAAGATCTGCAAATATTATTTGTTTTGACATTCGAAGTTCACATTGAGAACACTGCAAATTCACGTCAGTACCAGATCCAAACGGTGATGTGACATAGAATGTGATGTTTGTGGGTTCAGGATGCAGGCCTAAATGTCTTACCAATGCTGATGATATAAAAGAATATGTAGCACCTGAATCAAATAAAACATGCACCATTGTATTGAACAAAGGAAAGGTACCTTCGACTACATTGTTGTCTGGGAGGGGTTGTTGAGCGATGGCATATGCTCTGCCCTGATTCCGTTGACCCTGGTTCTGCTGGTTCTGCCTGGGTTGGGAATTAGCAGCAGGTGGTGCTTGTTAGACCGGAATAGCTGGAACAGGTTGCTGAAGGTGCGGACAGACATTTCTTACGTGGCCCTGCTGGCCGCGGTTGAAACAAGTTGGCATGTATTGCTGATTGTGTTGCTGGCCATGCTGATTATTCTGCTAGGCTTGCTGATTGTGGTGTCGACCACCACCTATGCCATTGTCGTTTCGACGGCCACCCCTTCCATAACGACCTTCGCGGCCATGATTACGAAAACCCTGATGGTTAGGGTTAGAAGGTTCAGCCGCAGGTGTTGTGGCCTCATTTTTCGAAACAGGGGCTGGGAGGGCTGGGTTTTGATTGTAGTAGGGCTTCTTCTTGTTGCCCTGCTGCGAGCCTTGTTGGGAAAACGTTGCAGGCCGTTTGCCCTTATTCATTCTCTGTTCCTGTAAGATCTTCCCTTGTTCAAAGCTCATGGCCTTGTCAACAACCTCCTTGTAAATCTTGAGATCCAAGATCGACAAGGCTTGTCGAATGTCATGGCGAAGGCCATTATAAAATTTCTCAGTCTTATCTCGCTCCGTTGAGATGGTGGAGAGAGAGTAGACTGATAATTCTTTGAATTTTCCAGCATATTCTCTGACAGTCATGGTGCCCTGGTATAACTTAGCGAATTCCTGGCGCTTCTGTTTCGTCACCGGGCTGGGAAAATACTCATCAATAAACATTGACTCAAACTGTTGCCATGTCATATCTGCTATGTTGACCCTTGGGTCTTCTTTCACTGTCATCTACCATGTGTTTGCTCCACCAACAAGTTGGTAGGTCGCTAGTGGAATTTTTCGAGTTTCATCGACTCCCATTGCATCAAGAGCCTTCTTTGACTCATCCAACCGCTTTTGCACCTCATCAGCATCAATGGTGCCATCGAAAGTAAGAGGTTGTAGCCGCTTGTATTTAGTAATCTGATCGGTTTGAGCTTCCGACCCAAATTTTACAGGTGCTTGAACCGTGGCAACCTGACTGGTTGCGGTCTCACGAACGGCCGTTTGAACAGTGGCTTTGATTGCTTCCATAAATCCGGCGAAAAAGGTTTCCATGCTCGAAGGCATAGTAAAGGGTGTGGGTGGGGGTGGTATTGCCTGTCCAGATGGAGTGGCAGTGTCGGGTGTGGCCTGTGCTGTTGTCGGAGGCGGCGATTCCTGAATCTCAGGAGGTGCCTCAATTGCTGGACGAACAGTACGTGGCCTTCCTCTCTTCCTTGTTTGCATTTTCTCACTGGCAAGGAGAAAATAAGACCAAGATTAAGAAACTGTAGTCAAGTATAATGTTATAGTATGCTCAGCAACAATTTCGAGAATACTGCAATATTAAAATCACCTATTTTTTCTAAGTATAGTGTAAGGTTTTTGTTGAGGAATCAAAGAATCTTATATAACTCGTATGTTTGGCAGGGTGTAAAAAAAACAAGGTTAGAATGTTTATATAATAAGTACAAAACTTTGCAAGTATTTCAAATGATTTGGTTTTGGTCTTTGTTGACATACTTATATATTTCATCAAAAATCCATACGAGTCATAAGAATTTTAAGATTTGCCTCGATAAATATCATGATCTAACGTTCTATCGCAATCTTATGTATTCAAACTCTTACTCTTAGTCTTTTCGATTATTAGCCAAGTTCATGTGTCTCATACCACATGACTTTGGTAATAAGGGTGTTAACCAAGTTAAGTTGTATGAACACGGTCTCTAAAAACATTGGCTGAATAGAAGTTCACTAATAGTATTGTCCAAATTTACTCGTCCCATACTGTGTAAACTTAGTGATAATATTAGTAATGCAACTTTCTCCAAATGTTTCTTTTCACACAAGGTCATGAGTTTTCTTACTTCCACATTTTGTTTAGTATCCTCCAATTTTGTTATGTCCCATACCATTCCAAAGTTAGTGATACAAAAGAAAGAATGGTTGTAAGTCGGCCCACCAAAGATAGTCTTTAAACAAAACATTTCATTTATGTATATAAAAGAAAAGTTTACAATGCCAGTAATCAATTTTGATTTCCCTGCCTATTTCCGCTCCTTCTAGATCTCCTGCTAGGTACAGAAGGTTGAGAGTTTGCTCGCTCTGCTTCAGAGTTTTGCATATGTGTTAATATATAATTTTGAATGGCTCTCATTTCCGCCATATTGGATTCCATTTTATTTAACCTTTCAAAAAGGTTAGTCAATTGGTCCATTGGTGGTTAATGGCTCGATTGTTCCAAAGGTGGAGGGTAGGCCATAGGCATTGGGGGAAAGTGTTGGTTGTACGGGTGATTCATAAGTGAGGGGTACTTGTTTCGATTGTACGGGGATCCCCTAATTGGAACCCCTTGGGTATCTAGATCTGTATGAGGTGAAATTTTTTGAAATAGTGGGCTTATTGGGATGTTATGCCCTCCAAAATTTGGTGCTTCTCCAACGGGAATCTTGCGTCGGCTTTTTCGAAGGCAACGTCCATCCATGCTTGTCCCTCATTCTCTCGGCATTTCCTATCGTTGTGCCGAATACTTCCTCGTCAGTTACTCTTCCCCTTGGAACATATATCTTGAAGATAGAAGATGTTGTAACTGGCTCAACGATTTGTGTCGAAGTCCCATCAAAAGTGTCGATGTTTACTTCGCGTAGCAACATCATGATCAAGACTCCGTAACCGAGGAATTCCTTTCTCAAAGGGTTTTGAATCACTCACAACATTTGCTGGATGATGATGTGAAGTAGGGAGACCTTAATTTTTTTCTCTATGCAGTATAGCACAAGAAGTTGAGCCCTTAACATAACACCTCTAGTCACCTTTTCTGGCAAGATGTTGTCGAATACGATCTTTCCAAGGCCGGCAAGAGGTGGTTTAAAGAGATTATTTGGGAGGTGGGCGTATGTCAATTGGGTGTATGGCTTTTTGGCAAGGGAATTGAACAACTGTTCTTTGGACTCCGCGATCTCTGCAATTGTCTAGGGTTCGTGTGTATCAATGATTCTATCTTCAATCGGAATCTCCATAAGTCGCGCAATAATTTCGACGTTGATAGAAATTTGTTCCCCTGACCGTTGTCTCCAAAACATGGCTGATCTCATCTTCTTGAATTCCTACGCAATTCATGGCTTCGTAGAAGGATTTCATCAAGTTGTAAGAGACGTAACCATCAAATTTTGTTATGCTCAACCACCCCAGTGTTGCGAGTTTTTCGTGAAGGATTGAACGAAGGCAGAGATCTCTATTGTCGATACTCCTCACAGTCATAACCTCCCTTTCGAACAATTCCTTGAGTCTGGTGGGAATTGGTTCCCTACTACCGGAAGTCGTTCCTTCACTTGAGGTCCTTATTTTGCTGAAAGGAAAATAAACTTGTGAAAGACACAAAATATATTTCTAACATTTTTAAGATTTATGTTTTGTCCGTTGGACAATATTTTCTATTTTTTTCTTTATGTTTATGTCATCATTTAATCCAAATTCTCTATTAGCGATATGATATATATATCTCATATATATACATAGATATATAGATATATATATTTAATCATAAACTATATATATAGTTTTCATACATCATAACTATATATATATATATAAATCTAAACTATATAAAAATTATATAGTTTTCTAGATATATATTTAATATAAATCTCAACTATATATAATTCATATATATATATATATATATATATATATAGTTCTAAAGATATATATATCTAATAAAAAATTTCTTCCCCTAATTTGGTGGACTTGGGCGGGACATGGACCTTACGCTCTAATACCATTAAATGTCACACCCCGCCCGGACGTGCCTAAACCGGTGGGACACTCACGGACGGGGCGCGAATTCATTATAACAATAACTGAGTGCGCTGAAACACGATTAAGTACAAGTCTAATTTCATTAATTTCAGAATATATTTGTACATGGAATAGTTAGGGGAACATTCTCCCAAAATCCCCAATAAATAATACAAAGGGTACAAAATGTGGACCCAAAAAACTTGCACCCAGTCCACCCTAACCTCCTGTGAAAAATTGGATAACAACGGGGTGAGCTACACACTCAGTGGGTAAAATAGTTCGTGAATATAACAATTAATAAAGCAAACTTTATCATCAAATATCTTAAATACACATCAGAGCATCATAATCAATCCAACATGTATGTATGCATGACACCGTCTCGTATTGGTTTGATGATTGTACATCGCCTGAGTTCACGTACAGATGTCCCTCCCCAGGAGTAGTCGGGTTCTCATTGTACGTCCCTCCTCAGGAACGACGCTCTGCATTCACGTACAGATGTCCCTCCCTAGGAGTAGCCAGGTTCTCATTGTACGTCCCTCTCCAAAGAAATGTAATGAATAACGAGCATTGCTTCTAACTATTCTATGAATCATAAACCACATACGTCCCTAGGTGGTGCTATGTATGATGCCAATGCATGAACTGGTATGGTCTTTACTTAACATTTAGACAAGATTTGACAACATTTGATGATCCTTATCAGGGTCGATATCACTACGTGCAAGGTTAGGACATTCAGTATTACTTGTATAAGCTGATAGCTTTCAAATAAGACCAACCAAATCAGTCTCCAGTTGAGAGGTGAGACACGAGGTCTACTTAAATACCAATCGTTTAGAGCAGCACGCTGCCTCCCGTTCACTATCTAAAGTTACCGAGGACAAGACTGAGTCTGGTTGAGCCAGATTAACCACTAATCCAACATAACAACAGTGTAATACATAAACTCCAAATATACATGCATAAGTATGACAAGTATAAACATTATACGCAATAATGCATTGTGAAAGAATAGTAGACATAATGATAAATGAATGTAAACTTTAATAAAAGTTATAAGACACGCAAACCTATGTTTCGTTCCCCACCTTCAGATAAAAATCCATTGAGAAATTGCGCATTCCTCCTAGCAGAACCGCGTTGCACCACAAAGAGAGTCCCAAAAGAGAAGACAAATACTCAAAATGAGTGAAAGAGAGAAGGAAAATCACAAGGAGAAGTGATTTTTGTGTGAGAAATGAGGAGGGGGAGGGGTTCCTAAAATAGGAAAAATAACGTCTGAAGGTTCGGGTGCGGTGCCTAAAGGTTCGGGCGTGGTGCCTGAACGTTCGGGCGTTGCACATGAAGGTTCGGGTGCAAATTTTTATTTTTGTTTTGTGCAAACCTAGGATATTATACTCTACCCCCCTTAAAAGGGTTTCGCCCTCGAAATCAGTCCAAGTAGTCATGGTGGCTATCTGCTTGAGATTCACTATCGTCGTCATCGTTTGTTGACTTAGGGTAGTACTTGTAAGGTTCTTGAATGGCACTATAGCCGGTGGAATCCTCAACATCATGAAACCATGGAGAGCAAATGGAGTCGAATTCGTCCTCAAAAGGTTCCAACCTTTGCTTAAGAGATGGTGGTGTAGGGTTTTGCTGGTTGCATCGTTTAAGGAAAGGTAGGTTGAGCGGTGGGATGTTTTTTCTGTTGTTGCTCGAATCCGGCCGCCTGACAATTTTGGTAGAAGATCCTGCCAAGGTGAGGGCACGGGATTGTTGTGGGCAAAATTGTTACGAAAAAGCCAGGCACGATCTGTCGATAAGGATCGCGGTCTGTGTGGCGATGGATTGGTCATGCAAAGTAGTTGTGACTTGTCTCATATCCTGGAGGAGTCGCTGCAGGTTGCCAAGGAGGTCATTGCGTGTGTGCATCACTATATCCATCGATATTATTTTCAGACATCTGCATAGTTATTCAAGTGAAACGATGTATTAAGATATTTGTAACCAAACTTTCATCATTTTATTAATAAGTGAAATAGTACAATGTATCACATCATCAATTATTACTAGAAAATAATTCAGGGTATTTATGTTTATTTGTTGCTTCTAATTCCCATGTTGCTTCCTCTACTCCGTGGTGATCCCTGAGCACCTTCACAAGTGGTATGTTACGTCACCTTAGTTCTTGAGTTTTTCTATCCAAAATCTGGATTGCTCTCTCCTGATACCTATTCCCTTCCTCAACCCGAACATCGACCAGAGGGATGATATCCGAAGGATCAGGATGATACTTTCGAAGTATGGATACGTGAAAGACGTCATGAACCATAGACATGGACAATGGAAGGGACAGACGATAAGCAAGTTTGCCAATACGTTCAATGATCTAAAATGGACCGATATACTGTGGGGAGATATTTCCTTTGATCCCAAAGCGTTTGACACCTCTTGTGGGCTGAACTTTTAGAAAAACCAAGTCTCCCTTATCAAATTCTAGAGTCTGCCTCAGCTTGTCAGTATAGCTCTTCTGTCGATTTTGTGCAACACGCAGTCGCTCCTTTACTAGTGTGAACTTCTCAGAAGTTTCTTGAACTAGTTCAAGGCCCAACTGTGGTCGATCTGCCATATTTGACCAGCATACCGGAGATCTGCAAGGGCGACCATAGAGAGCCTCGTACGGTGCCATGTCGATACTAGTTTGGTAGCTGTTGTTGTATACAAACTCAGCTAAATGTAAGTACTTTGCCCATTCGTCATGAAAGTCCAAAATGCAACACCGTAACATGTCTTCCAAGATTTGGATAAGACGCTCTAACCGCCCATCAATCTGAGGGTGAGAGGTTGTGCTCATGGTGATCTTAGAGCTCATTCTACTCTGAAAGCTTTGCCAAAACTTTGATGTGAATCGAGGGTCTCGATTAGAGACGATCGTGAGTGGTATGCAATGGAGGCGTACGATCTCTCTTTCATATAGTTCAGCAAGCTTGGCGGGGTTATTGGTGAACTTTATTGGCAAAAAGTGTGTAGACTTTGTAAGTCTGTCAATGATAACCCAGATAGCATCTTGCCCTTTATTATTTCGAGGCAAGGCCGTAACAAAATCCATTGCGATGTTCTCCAACTTCCATAATCCAATAGGTAACGGTTGGAGAAGTCTAGAGGTAACTCTTCATTCTGCCTTAACTTGCTGGCAAACGAGACATCGATAAACGAAGTGTGCAATCGCCTTTTTCATTCTAGAAAATAAGAATTGTCGCTTGACATCCTTGTACATCTTGTCACCCCCAGGATGCATAGCGAACCTCGAACAGTGCATCTCAGTAAGTACTTCTTTCCGAACCTCAAGATCTTTCGGTAGACAGAGACATTTTTTTTTATAGAAAACGGCCCCGTCTTCAGAGACCGGCCAGTGAGAAAGGTCTTGTCCACTGAGTAGAAGTTCTCGTTTCTCCATTAAAATAGGATCGTTGGCTTGAGCTACTGAAATCTTTCAAACCAGCTCAGAGTTGGCTGATAATTGAGAAAGTCGTGATCTTACTCCCTCCTTGATCAGTTGTAGGTTAAAATTCTTCATCTCTGTAGCCAACTTCCCCATTTCAAAGTTAAGAGTACAAGTAACATAAGATTTTCTACTCAGGGCACCAGCCACAACATTGGCCTTACCGGGATGGTACTAGAGTTGAAAGTCATAATCTTTCAAGAATCCCAACCATCGCCTTTGGCGGAGGTTTAGGTCTCTCTGGGTGTAGATGTACTTAAGACTCTTGTGATCCGAGAAGACCTTAAATCGTTCACCATAACTTCAGTGCAAATACGACAACTGCAAGTTCCAAGTCATGTGTTGGGTAATTACCCTCATGAATCTTCAGTTGCCTCGAGGCATATGCAACAACTTGACCTTCTTGCATTAGGACGACACCTAAGCCTTGGAGAAAGGCGTCGGTGTATAGTGAAAATCCAAGTGCATTTCTTGGAGTGATTAATACTCGTGTCGTCGTGAGGCGCTTCTTCAATACCTGAAATGATGTTTCACAGGCGGGATTCCAGATGAATCGCACGTCTTTTCGAGTGAGCTTCGTCATAGGTTCAGCAATCTTTGAGAAGTCCTTGATGAAGTGTTTGTAATAGCTATCCAAACCAAGAAAACTCCTAATCTGAGTAACAGTGGTAGGTTGTTTCCAGTTTAAAACCGCTTCAACCTTAGAAGGATCCACCTCAATGCCATTGCCTGAAACCATATGGCGTAGGAATTGAACTTGCTTCGCCCAAAATTCGCACTTACTCAACTTTGCATAAACTGGTGGCTTCTCAAGGATTGGAGGACTATCTTCAGATGTATCTTATGGTCTTCCTCGGTTGAGAAATATATCAAGATATCGTCCACAAAAATCACCACAAATCCGTCTAAGTATAACCTAAAGATGCGGTTCATCAAATCCATGAATGCAGCAGGTGCATTTGTTAGACCGAATGGCATGACCATGAACTCGTAGTGACCGTACCGAGTTCTGAATCCCGTCTTGGTGATGTCCGACTCTCAGATCCGGAGTTGGTGATAACCGGATCGTAAATCAATCTTAGAGAAGTATTTGACATCTCTAAGTTGGTCGAACAAGTCATCGATCCTGGGCAACGAATATCTGCTCTTAATGGTGACGTTATTGAGCTTGCGATAGTCGATGCAAAGTCGTAACGAACCATCCTTTTTGCGAACAAACAGAACTGGAGCGCCCCAGGGTGATGAACTTTTTCTGATGAAGCCATTACTCTCTAATTCCTTCAGTTGTTTGTTCAATTCCACCAGCTCGACATTTGACACTCTGTATGGTGGATTTGAGATAGGCCCGGTCCCAGGTATGAGATTGATTTCAAAATCGAATTCCCTAACCGGAGGTTGACCAGGAAGGTCATTTAGAAAGAAATTGTTGGGAATTCAAATATTACCGGGACATCGTGTACTTCGAGAGGGTACAGTGCTAGTGATTCATTTTCATCACCAAGGGATAGAGTTCAAAGCTGTGCCTTGAGAAGTGCAGCAGTCGAGTTGTGTATCCATTTCCCTGTTCCATGAATCTTTACAAACTCTCCTGTGGGCAAGGTTAACTGAACTTGTTTCTTCATACAATCGATCTTTGCATTCAGTGGTGCGAGCTAGTCCATGCCGGGGATGATGTCGAAGTCTTCAATGTCCATCACAAAAATATCTGCATATATTATATGTTATACCATTCGAAGCTCACATCAGGAACACTGCAAATTCACGTCAGTACCAGATCCTAAAGGTGATGTGACATGGATTGTGAATTCTGTGGGTTCAGGATGCAACCTTAAATGTCTTACCAATGCAGACGATATAGAAGAATGAGTAGCACCCGAATCGAACAAGACATGCGCCATTGTATTAAACAAGGAAAATGTACCTTCGACTACATTGTTGTCTGGGAGGGGTTGTTGAGCGATAGCAAATGCTCTGCCCTGGTTCCGTTCCCCTGGTTCTGTTGGTTCTGCCTAGGTTGGGCATTAGCAGCAGGTGGTACTTGTTGGACTGGAACAACGGGAGCAGGTTGTTGAAGGTGCGGACAAGCATTTCTTACATGGCCCTGCTGGCCGCAGTTGTAACACGTCAGCCTCTGCTGCTGATGGTTCTGTTGGCCATGTTGATTGTGGTGCTGACCACCACCTCTGCCATTGTCGTTTTTACGGCCACCCTTGCCATTACGGCTTCTTCGGCCATGATTGTGAAAACCCTGATGGCCAAGGTTAGATGGTTCAGCCGCAGGTGTCGTGGCCTCATTCTTCTGAACAGGGGCTGGGAGGGTTGGGTTTTGATTATAGTAGGGGTTCTTCTTGTTGCCCTGCTGCGAGCCCTGTTGGGAAAATGTTACGGGCCGTTTTCCCCTATTCAGTCTTTGCTCCTGCACAATCTTCTCCTGCTCAAAGCTCATGGCTTTGTCAACGACCTCCCTGTAAATCTAGAGATCCAAGATCAATAAGGCTTGTCGAATGTCAGGACGAAGGCCATTGTAGAATTTCTCAGTCTTATCTTGCTCCATTGAGATGGTGGAGAGAAAGTAGACCGATAATTCTTTAAACTTGCCAGCGTACTCCCTGACTATCATGTCACCTTGGTATAGCTTAACGAACTCCTGGCGCTTCTGCCTCTTCACAGCGCCAGGGAAGTACTCATCAATAAACAATGACTCTAACTGTTGCCAAGTCATGTCCGTGGTGTTGACCCTTGGGTCCTCCTTTACTGTTATCCGCCATGTATTTGCTCCACCAATAAGTTGGTAGGACGCAAGTGGAATCTTTTGAGCCTCAACGACTCTCATTACATCGAGAGCCTTCTTTGACTCATCCAGTCATTTCTGCACCTATTCAGCATCAATTGTGCCAGCAAAAGTAAGAGGTTGTAGCCTTTTGTACTTCGTAATCTGGTCGGTTTGAGTCTCCGACCCAGATTTCACAGGTGCCTAAACAGTGACAACCTGATTGGTCGCGGTTTCACGAAACGACTGTCTGAACAGTTTCCTTCATCGTCTCGATAAATCCGGCAAAAAATACTTCCATACTCGAAGGCATAGCAAAGGATGTGGGTTGGCTGGCAGTGTCGGGTGTGGCCTGTGCTATCGTTGGAGGCGGCGGTTCCTGGTTCTGAATCTCAAGAGGTGCCTTCTCAGTTGGACGGACAGTTCGTGGCCTTCCTCTCTTCCTGGTTTGCATTTTTTCACTAGCAAGGAGAAAATAAAACCATGATTTATGAACTGTAGCCAAGTATAATGTTATGGTATTCTCAGCAACAAATCCGAGAGTACTGAAATATAAAAACCACCAATTTTTCTAAGTATAGTGTAAGGCTTTTGTTGAGGAATCAAAGAATCTTATGTGCCTCATATGTTTGGCCATGGTGTAAAACAAGGTTAGAATGTTTATATAATAAGTATAAAACTTTTCAAGTATTTCAAATATTTTGGTTCTGATTTTTGTGAACATACATATATATTTCATTGAAAATCCATCCGAGTCATAAAAATTCTAAGGTTTTCCTCGGTAATTATCCTGATCTAACGTTCTATCACAATCTTATGTATTCAAACACTTTCACTTAGTATTTTCGACTATTATCCAAATTCGTATGTCCCATACCACATGAATTTGGTAATAAGGGTGTCAACCAAGTTAAGCTGTATGAACACGGTCTCTATAAAACACCGGTTGAATAATAGTTCACTAATAGTGTCGTCCAAGTTTACTCCTCCCATACCGTGTAAACTTAGTGATAATGTTAGTAATGCAACTTTCTCCAAATGTTTCTTTTCATACAAGGTCGTGGGTTTTCTTACTTCCACATTTTATTTAGTATCCTCCAATTTTGTTGTCCCACACTCCAAAGTTAGTGATACAAAAGAAATAATGGTTGTAAATCGGCCTTCCAAAGATAGTCTTAAAACATTTTCATTCATATATAAAATAAATTTTACAATTCCAGTGATCATTCCTGATTATTCTGCCTGCTACCGCTCCTTTTAGACCTCCTGCTAGGTACAGAAAGACTACTAGAAGAAGGTTGAGAATTTGCTCGTTGTTCTTCGACGTTTTGCATACGTGTTAACAAAGCAATTTGGGTCTCCTCCATCCGAGCAATACTAGCTACGATCACATTTAACTGTTCGAATGGGTTAGTCGATTGTCCCATCGATGGTTGATGGGTCGACTGTCCCATAGGTGGAGGGTAGGCCGTAGGCATTGGTGGAAAGTATTGGTCGTACGGTTGACTCATAGGTGTGGGGTAGTTGTTTTGATTGTACGGGGATTCCCTAACTGGAACCCCTTGGACATTTGGATATGCTTGGGATTGAAAAGTGTAATACCCTGTATTTCAAAATAAAATAAAATTGGGCATACGTGCCCGAAAGTCCGGGCACCTGCTCGGATGTCCATGCACATGCCCGGAAGTCTAGGCACATGCCCGGAAATCCAGGCAACCAGTCCGGAAGTCCAGACACATGCCCGAAAGTCCAGGCAACCCGCCCGGAAGTCCAGGCAACCCGCCTGTACTTACAGGCGCCAAAACATCTATATAAACCAACCCCCCCTCTTCATTTTTCACACCAAATTCACTCCAAATTGTGATTTTTCCTCCTCTTTTCACTCATTTTGAGTTTTTAGTCTTTTGAGACTCTCTGTTCGAGACTCTCGGTGCTGTGCGACGAAGTTTTGTCCGGAGGAAAGCGCCATATCTGAAAAAGAAGAAGTTCTTATCTGAAGGTGGGGAACGAAACATAGGTTTGCGTGTTTTATAACTTTTATTAAAATTTACATTCAGTTATTATTATATCTACTATTCATTTACACTGCATTATGTCATATAATGTTTATATTGTAGCACTTATGCCTGTACACTTGGAATTCACGTATTATACTGTTATAATGTCGGATTTGTGGTCAATCTGACTCAACTAGACTTGGTCTTATCCTTAGTAACTTTAAACAGTGAACGGAGGCAGCGGGCTGCTCTAGGCGATTGGTATTTAAGCAGACCTTGTGTCTCACCTCTCAACTGGGGACTGATCTAGTTGGTCTTATTGAAAGCTATCAACTTATACAAGTAATATTGATTGTCTTAACCTTGCACGTCGTGATACCGACCCTGATAAGGATCACCAGACGTTGCCAAAGTCAGTCTAAATGTCAAGAAAAGACCTGACCAGTAGACTAGACCAGTTCATGCATTGGCATCATACATATCACCACCTAGGGACGTATATGGTTTATGACTCATAGAATAGTTATGAGCATTGCTCGCTATTCATTACATTTCTCTGGAGAGGGACGTACATGAGAACCCGGCTACGCCCGGGGAGGGACATCAGTACGTGAATCCAGAACATCGTTCTTGAGGAGGGATGTACAGTGAGAACCTGGCTACGCACGGGGAAGGACACCTGTACGTGAACTCAGGCGATGTACATTCATCAAACCATTACGAGACGGTGTCATGCGTACATACATATTGATTGATTATGATGCTCACATGTGTATTTAAGATATTTGATATTGAAGTATGCTTTATTAATTGTTATACTCACGAACTATTTACCCACTGAACGCGTTAAGCTCACTCCATTATTATCCAATCTTTCACAGGAAAATAGGGTGGACTCGGTGCAGGTTATGGGGCCCAAATTTTGTACTCTTTGTATGATTCATTGGGGATTTTGAGGAGTATGTTCCCTTGACCGTTTTATGTTCAAATGAATTCTGAATTAAATGAAATCATATTTGTACCTATATTTTATATTTCCGCTGCGCACTCTGTTGTTACCATTGTTATTGTTCCAAATGCGCGCCCCGTCCGAGAGTGTACCGCCGGTTTAGGCGCGTCCGGGCGGGGTGTGACATTTAATGCTATCAGAGCGTACGGTCCTCGGCCCGCCCAAGTCCACCAAATTAGGGAAAGAAAAATGTTATTAGATATATGTATCTTTAGAACTATATATATATGAATTATATATGGTTAAGATTTGTATTAAATATATATCTAAGAAAACCATATAGTTTTATGTAGTTTACAAATATATATATAGTTATGATTTATGAAAACTATATATATTGTTATGATAAAAAAAAAATTGTGGATGAAAATTTTTATTAGATATATATATCTCTAGAACTATATATATATATATATATATATGTCAATTATATATAGTTGAGATTTATATTAAATATATATCTAGAAAACTATATAATTTTTATATAGTTTGATTTAAATATACATATAGTCATGATTTATTAAAAACTATATGTATAGTTTTGATTGAATATATATATCTATATACCTTAGTATATATGAGATATATATATATATATCATATTATTAATGAAAAATTTGAATGATAAATGTTATTAGATATATATATCTTTAGAACTATATACGTATGAATTATATATAGTTAAGATTTGTATTAAATATATATCTAAGAAAACTATATTTTTTATATAGTTTAAATTTCAAATATATATATAGTTGATTTATGAAAACTATATATACAATTATGATTAAATATATATATCTATACATTCATATACGTATACGATATATATATATATATATATATCATATTGCTAATGAAAATTTTGGATTAAATGACGGCATAAACATTAAGAATCGAAAATATTATCCAACTGATAAGGCATAAATCTTAAAAATGCTAGGAATATATTTTGTGTCCTTCACAAATTTATTTTCCTTTCAGCAAAGAATGGTCTCAAGTAAAGGAGCAACTTCCCGTGTAGGGAACCAATTCCCACTAGACTCAAGAAATTATTCAAGAGAGAGGTTATGACTATGAGGAGCATCGACAATAGAGATCTCCGCCTCCGCCCAATCCTTCACGACAAACTCGCAACTCTGGGTTGACTGAACATAACAAAAGTTAAGGGTCACGTCTCTTACAGCTTGGTGAGATCCTTCTACGAAGCCATGAATTACGTGCGACTTCCAGAAGAGGGAATCAGCCCTGTATTGGAGACAACAGTTATGGGGATAAAAATTCCTATCAACGTCGAAATCATTGCTCGACTTATGGAGATTCCGATTGAGGAAAGAATTATTGATCTACATGAACCGCAGACAATTACAAAGATCGCGGAGTCTAATGAACAATTATTCAATTCCCTCACCAAGGAGCCATACACTCAATCGACGTTCACCAACCTCCCAAGCAATTATCTTAAGTCATTTCTTGCCGGCCTTAGAAAGATCGTGTTCAGCAACATCTTGCCAGAAAGGGGGCCTAATGGCACTATGTCAAAAGCCCAACTTCTCATGTTATATTGCATAGAGAAGGAAATAAAGGTCTCCCTACCACACATCATCATCCAACAAATGTTGAGGGTGATTCAAAACCCTTTAAGAAAGGAATTCCTCGGTTACGGAGTCTTGATCATGAGGATGCTATACGAAGTAAACATCGACACTTTTGATGGGACTTCGAGACAAATCGTTGAGCCAGTTACAACATCTTATATCTTCAAGATATATGTTCCAAGGGGAGGAGTAACTGACGAGGAAGTATTCGGCACGACGATAGGAAATGCCGAGAGAATGAGGGACAAGCATGGACGTTGCCTTCGAAAAAGTCGACGCAAGATTCCTGTCAGAGAGGCATCAAATAATGAACCAAATCAAAATCCCACGTCAAGCCCAGCCCCAAATAATGATCCAACCGCTCAACCATTCACTGAGGTAGATTTATTTAACAATCTAAATCAACCTCAAAATAGACAAAGTACACAAACAAATCTACATGCTTGGAACATGTCAACTCAGGGCAACACGTCATACCAAAGGTTTCCAACACCTGAGGTACCATGTCAATCATTCCCGCAAGTTCCTGTAACCCAACAACAGTATTGGGCGGCACCAAACTTTGGAGGGCAGAACACCCCAATGAGCCCACTATTTCAAAACAATTACCTTTCACCTATGAATCACCCGTATAACCAATGTTTTCCCCCAATGCCAATGACCTACCCTCCACCTATGGGACAATCGATCCATCAACCACCAATGAGCCAATCGACTAACCTTTTTCAACGGTTAGATGAAATGGCATCCAATATCGCAGAATTGAGTGAGACTCACAATCATGTATTACCACATATGCAAAACTCTGAAGCAGAGCGAGCAAACTCTCAACCTTCTGTTAGTAGTCGTTTTGTACCTAGCAGGAGATCTAGAAGGAGCGGTAGTAGGTAGGGAATCAAAACTGATTACTGGCATTGTAAACTTTTCTTTTATATATGAATGACATGTTTTATTTAAAGACTATCTTTGGTGGGCCGACTTACAACCATTCTTTCTTTTGTATCACTAACTTTGGAGTGGTATGGGACACAACAAAATTAGAGGATACTAAATAAAATGTGGAAGTAAGAAAATCCATGACCTTGTGTGAAAAGAAACATTTGGAGAAAGTTGCATTACTAACATTATCACTAAGTCTACACGGTATGGGACGAGTAAACTTGGAAGATACTATTGGTGAACTTCTATTCAGCCAATGTTTTTAGAGACCGTGTTCATACAACTTAACTTGGTTTACACCCTTATTACTAAATTCATGTGGTATGGGACACATGAACTTGGATAATAATCGAAAAGACTAAGAGTAAGCGTCTGAATACATATGATTACTATAGAACGTTAGATCAGGATATTTACCGAGGCAAATCTTAGAATTCTTATGACTCGTATGGATTTTCAATGCAATATATATGTATGTTCACAAAAACCAGAACCAAATCATTTTAAATACTTACAAAGTTTTATACTTATTATATAAACATTCTAACCTTGTTTTTACACCATGGCCAAACATACGAGATATAGAAGATTCTTTGATTCCTCAACAAAAACCTTACACTATACTTAGAAAAATAGGCGATTTTTTTTATATTGCAGTACTCTCGAAATTGTTGTTGAGCATACTATAACATTATACTTGACTACAGTTTCTTAATCTTGGTTTTATTTTTTCCTTGCCAGTGAGAAAATGCAAACCAGGAAAAGAGGAATGCCACGTACTGTTCGTCCCACAGTGGAGGCACTTCCTGAGATTCTGGAACCGCCGCCTCTGACAACAGCACAGGCCAATCCCAACACTGCCACTACATCTGGGCAGGCAATTCCACCCCCACCTGCACCCTTTGCCATGCCTTCGAGCATGGAAACCTTCTTCGCCGGATTTATTGAAGCAATGAAAGTCACTGTTCAAACGGTCGTTAGTGAGACCGCGACCAGTCAGGTTGCCACGGTTCAAGCACCTGTCAAATTTGGGTCGGAAGCTCAAACCGATCAGATTACTAAATACAAGCGGCTACAACCTCTTACTTTCACTGGCACCATTGAGGCTGATGAGGTGCAAAAGTAGCTGGATGAGTCAAAGAAGGCTCTTGATGCAATGAGAGTCGATGAGACTCGCAAAATTCCTTTAGCGACCTACCAACTTGTTGGTGGAGAAAAAACATGGTGGATCACAGTGAAAGAAGACCCAAGGGTCAACATAGCAGATATGACTTGGCAACAGTTCGAGTCAATGTTTATTGATGAGTATTTTTCCAGCGCTGTGAAGAGACAAAAGCGTCAGGAATTCGCTAAGTTATACCAGGACACCATGACAGTCAGGGAATATGCTGGAAAGTTCAAAGAACTATCAGTCTACTCTCTCTCCACCATCTCAAAGGAGCGAGATAAGACTGAAAAATTTTATAATGGCCTTCGCCATGATATTCGACAAGCCTTGTCGATCTTGGATCTCAAGATTTACAAGGAGGTTGTTGACAAGGCCATGAACAAAATAAGATCTTACAGGAGCAGAGAATGAATAAGGGAAAATAGCCTGCAACGTTTTCCCAACATGGCTCGCAACAGGGCAACAAGAAGAAGCCCTACTATAATCAAAACCCAATCCTCCCAGCCCCGGTCTCGAAGAATGAGACCACAACACCTGCGGCTGAACCTTCTAACCCTAACCATCAGGGTTTTCGTAATCATGGCCGTGGAGGTCGTTATGGAAGGGGTGGCCGTAGAAACGACAATGGCAGAGGTAGTGGTCGACACCACAATCAGCAAGGCCAGCAGACCAATCAGCATGGCCAGCAAATCTATCAGCAGTACAGGTCGACTTGTTTCAACTACGGCCAGCAGGGCCACGTAAAATATGCCTGTCCGCACCTTCAGCAACCTATTCCCGTTGTTCCAGTCCAACAAGCACCACCTGCTGCTAATGCCCAACCCAGGCAGAACCAGCAGAACCAGCAGAACCAGGGTCAACGAAATCATGGCAGAGCATTTGCCATCGCTCAAGAACCCCTCCCAGACAACAATGTCGTCGAAGGTACTTTTCCTTTGTTCAATACAATGGTGCATATTTTCTTTGATTTAGGTGCTACGCATTCCTTTATATCGTCGGCATTGGTAAGACATTTAGGCCTGCATCCTGAACCCACAAACATCACACTCCATGTCACATCACCGTTCGAATCTGGTACTAACGTGAATTTGTAGTGTTCTCGATGTGAACTTCGAATGTCAGAACAGATAATATATGCAGATCTTTTTGTGATGGATGTTGACGGCTTTGACATCATCCTCGGCATGGATTGGCTAGTACCACTGAATGCAAAGATTGAATGTATGAAGAAGCAAGTTCAGTTAACCTTTCCTACAGGAGAATTGGTCAAGCTTCAGGGAACAAGGCAATGGATACACAAATCAACAGTTGCCCTTCTCATGTCACAACTTCGAGCGTTGTCCCTTGGTGACGGAAATGACTCACCAACACTGTACCCTCCCGAAGTACACGATGTTCCAGTCATATTTGAATTCCCAACAGTTTTTCTAAATGACCTTCCTGGTCTACCTCCAGTTAGGGAATTCGATTTTGAGATCAACCTCATACCTGGGACAGAGCCTATCTCAATTCCACCATACAAAATTTCAAATGTCGAGCTGGTCAAATTAGACACACAACTGAAAGAATTAGAGAGTAATGGTTTTATCAGAAAGAGTTCATCACCCTGGGGCGCTCTAGCTCTGTTTGTTCGCAAAAATGATGGTTCATTACGACTTTGAATCGACTATCACAAGTTGAATAACGTCACCATCAAGAACAGATATCCATTGCCCAGGATCGATGACTTGTTCAACCAACTTAGAGATGCCAAATACTTCTCTAAGATTGATTTACAGTCCGGTTATCACCAACTCCGGATCCGAGAGTCGGACATCACCAAGACGGTGTTCAGAACTCAGTACGTTGATTACGAGTTCTTGGTTATGCCCTTTGGTCTAACGAATGCACCTGCTGCATTCATGGATTTGATAAATCGCATTTTCAGGTTATACTTAGACTGATTTGTGGTGGTTATTGTGGACGACATCTTGATATACTCCTCAGCCGAGGAAGACCATAAGATACATTTGAAGATAGTCCTCCAGACCTTGAGAAGCCACCAACTGTATGCAAAGTTGAGTAAGTGCGAATTTTGGGTGAAGAGAGTTCAATTCCTAGGCCATGTGGTTTCAGGCAATGGCATTGAGGTAAATCCTTCTAATGTTGAAGCAGTTTTAAACTGGAAGCAGCCTACTACTGTACTCAGATTAGGAGTTTTCTTGGTTTGGCTGGCTATTACAGACGCTTCATCAAAGACTTCTCAAAGATTGCTAAACCTATGACCAAGCTCACTCGAAAGGACGTGCGATTCATCTGGAATCCCGCCTGTGAAGCATCATTTCAGGAATTGAAGAAACTCCTCACAACGGCACCTGTACTTATCACTCTAAGAAATGCAATTGGATTTTCATTATACACCGACACCTCTCTCCAAGGCTTAGGTGTCGTACTAATGCAAGAAGGCCAAGTTGTTGCATATGCCTCGAGGCAACTAAAGATTCATAAGGGTAATTACCCAACACGTGACTCGAAACTTGCAGTTGTTGTGTTTACACTAAAGTTATGGCGTCATTACCTATACGGTGAACGATTTGAGGTATTCTCGGATCACAAGAGTCTTAAGTACATATACACTCAGAGATACCTAAACCTCCGCCAGAGATGATGGTTGGAATTCTTGAAAGATTATGACTTTCAACTCTAGTACCATCCCGAAAAGGCCAATGTTGTGGCCGATGCCCTGAGTAGAAAATTTTAGGTTGCTTGCACCCTAACTACGAAATTGGGAAGTTGGCTACAGAGATGGAGAACTTTAACCTATAGCTGAAGGAAGAGGGACCAAGACCACGACTCTCTCAATTATCGGCCAACTCTGAGCTAGTTCGAAAGATTTCAGCTGCTCAAGCCAATGACCCTATGTTAATGGAGAAACGAGAACTTCTACTCAGTGGACAGGACCTTCCTTACTGGTCGGTCTAAGAAGAAGGGGTCGTTTTCTATAAAAAACCGTCTCTGTCTACCGAACGATCCTGGTTCGAAAAGAAGTACTTACTGAGATACACTGTTTGAGGTACGCCATGCATCCTGGGGGTGACAAGATGTACAAGGATGTTAAGCGACAGTTCTGGTTTTCTGGAATGAAGAAGGCAAGTGCAGACTTCGTTGCTCGATGTCTCGTTTGCCAGAAAGTTAAGGCAGAACGACGACTTCCCTCTGGACTCCTCCAGCCATTACCTATTGGAGAATGGAAATGGGAGAACATCGCAATGGATTTTGTTACGGCCTTACCTCGAAACAATAAAGGGCAAGATGCTATCTGGGTTATTATTGACAGACTTACAAAGTCTGAACACTTCTTGCCAATAAAGTTCAAGGATAATCCCGCCAAACTTGCAGAACTATATGAAAGAGAGATCGTACGCCTTCATGGCATACCACTCACGATCGTCTCTGATCGAGACCCTCGATTCACATCAAACTTTTAGAAAAGCTTCCAGAGTATAATGGGTTCCAAGATCACCATGAGCACAACATTTCACCATCAGACTGATGGGCAGTCAGAGCGGCTTATTCAAATCTTAGAAGACATGTTACGGTGTTGCATTTTGGACTTTAATGACGGATGGGCAAAGTACTTACATTTTGCTGAGTTTGCTTACAACAACAGCTACCAAACTAGTATCGGCATGGCACCGTACGAGGCTCTCTATGGTCGCCCTTGCAGATCTCCGGTATGCTGGTTAGATATGGCAGATCGACCGCAGTTAGGCCATGAACTAGTTTGAGAGACTTCTGAGAATATCACACTAGTAAAGGAACAACTTCGTGTTGCACAAAGTCGACAGAAGATCTATGCTGACAAGCGGAGACAGCCTCTAGAATTTGATAAGGGGGACTTTGTTTTTCTAAAAGTTCAGCCCACAAGAGGTGTCAAACGTTTTTGGATCAAAGGAAAGCTCTCCCCGCAGTATATAGGTTCATTTTAGATCATTGAACGTATTGGCCAACTTACTTATCGTCTGTCCCTTCCATCGTCCATGCCTAAGGTTCATGACGTTTTTCACGTATCTATGCTTCGCAAGTATCATCCTGATCCTTCGCATATCATCCCTTTAGCCGAGGTTCGGGTTGAGGAAGGAAATAAGTATCAGGAGAAAGCGATATAGATTTTAGATAGAAAAACTCAAGAACTACGGTGACGTAGCATACCACTTGTGAAAGTGCTCTGGGATCACCACGGCGTAGAGGTAGCAACATGGGAACTAGAAGCAACAATTAAACAGAAATATCTTGAATTGTTTTCTAGTACCAACTGATGATATGATACATTGTACTATTTTCACTTATCAATAGCATGCTGAAACATTGTTTACACATATCTTAATCCATTGTTTCCCTTGAATAACTACGCAGATGTCTGAAAATAATATCAATGGATATAGTGATGCACACATGCTGTGACGCCCCGAAAATTATTTCATTTAGCCCATAACTAAATTGCACTTTGCCCAAACTCTATGCGTTGCCTTGTTATGTTTGGTGTTTGTTTGATGGTTGTTTAATGTTTGTATAGTTGATGCTTGATAATGTATATAAATATGTGTATCATAAATTGTATATGGGTCATGTTAAATTAAATTATAATGCATATGTTATTATTTATGCATGGGCCCATTAAACCATGAATTGATATGAGTAAGGATTGATTGAATAAAAGGATAAATGAGAATGAAAAATTTGGTGTATTAAATGGATTGGACATCTAAAATACATGGAAGCATGAAATTGGTTAAAGTACATGTGGTTGGTATGGGTAGTATGAGACCAACACATGTGAAGGTTGGTGCATGAAAGTGGACAAGTGTCCCATGCCCTCAAGGAAGTGCTAGAATGAGTGGAGGGAATCAAGGAGAGAATCAAGGAGGAAATCAAGGAGAGAATCAAGGAGAGAATCAAGGAGGGAATCAAGGAAGTGCTAGAAAGAGGTGAGTGGAGAGAAAGGAAAAAAGAAGAGAAAGGAAAGAAGAGAAAGGAAAGAAGAAGAGAAAGAAGGAGGGAGTTGCAGGAAGAAGATCTCTGCGACATTTTCATCAAAGAGCTGGATCTTTGGGATTAATGGTCAGATTGAGCTCAAAATTTGTGCGCAAGTTCGTAGCTTATGGTTATTCATTCTGGTCGGTGGAGATCTTGATCAGTGGTTTCTTCTAAGAGATCTAACCTCTCAAACAAAGCTGGTCGGAAAGTCTAGATTTCTCGTGCAGTTTCGCTCAAACTTATAAATCTCCTCAATCTATCGTTGGATGGATATGAAATTTAGGTATGTAGTTTATAACTGATATTTCTGTATTCTAACGGTTGAGATGTTTATGCGTTTAGCATTTTGTGTGATATAGTCATCTTAGTTTGAGTATTTGCAGCAGGAAAGGAGAAATTGTCTGATTAGAGACTTGTTCATCAAATATATTATCTTTTCGGTCCACCGTTGGATTGGGCTGATATTTGGACAGAAGGTTTGTTTCTTCATATAATCCAGTCTGTACGGTTGATTTTGTGATTACATATTTCTGTTGGTATATTGATACATCTGAACAGAATAGTAAATGAAGAATTGGTAGGGTTGCTTGTATTAGACCTAAATTTAGAATATGAACTTAGACCTTTCCAAATAGCTTGCATGTCAACTATGTTGACCTAGTTGTCATTGTTGATGAACCCATAATGCAAAATCAGTGATATACATGGCTGAACATGGTGACCTAGTGTTAATCGACAATATGGCCTAAGTATGGAAAATTTCATATTTTAGGGCTTTTGATGCTTTTGGCCTAGAATCATTGAATTGATGCAACTTATGTTTAATTAAGCATGATTAGGGTTGATTATGCTACTGATTTGGTGGTTGTGACCATATCATGGGTTAGGCCTACTTGTGATCAAGTGACCCAATTTGGACATGTTTATGCCTAAGGAATTGAAAATCAGTATTTTTTATTAATAGAATGGTTTATGAATGAGAACTATGCATTAGAGGCCAACGTCATGTGATTTGAGTTGAATGATGGGATTAGATGGGATTTAGGCCTATTGTTTATATGTGGGCTGATTTAGGGTTGATGTGTAATGTCTATGTGATTGAGCATAGAAATTGATGTTTGGTAGGATATTGATGTATGTTTCAGGATCTTGATTGGGTTGATCCGGTTTGGTGGCCGTGTGTGGTTAAATACTCTCGCGAGGCTTGGTTGTGAGTAGACTTCATTTATGATTATATCTTTTATGTCATCATATCACTTATATATATTGTATGTTGAAAGCATGAATGTGTTCTAATGTTTTGAATGATGCATTGATTTGAGAAAACCTTATGGCTTTGGTTGAGCCCATCTATCTGGTACGGTGAAATAGACGTGCACTAGTAACCCAATGCATGTGGAATATGGATCCAAATTGATAAGCTTTTACTTGCATCGAACTTATTATAAATGCTTGATATCTATATGTTATGAGCTTTTAATCATGCTACACATTGACATGCATACATGATATTTATTGATGAGTATTGATAGCATATTTGAATTCTATTCACTGGGCACCGTTGGCTCACCCTCATTTTTCTCTTTCAGGTCCTTCTGTCCCGAATAAGGGCGAAGGAGTAGTTATATCTTGAGGGCCTTGCCTGCGAGAGAATCCAAGGCCTCGATGTGAGTTGAGAGGCATTTTGATTGAACTGTGTTTTAAATTATGAAGTATTATATTTTGGATTATGTAATTATAACACTTACCACATTGTAGTATGGGTGAGTTGGGACTTGTTAGATAGACCATGTGGGCATATGACGATTTTTATTTGTGGTTCATTTTTATGGATTATCTCTTGTCTTTGATGATTAATACGGTGGGTAGTTTTGTTTAGTACCTTTTGATATTATGTCGTTGTTTGAGATAAGGCTCGTAGGGTCTCAACCACCTCACGGGAGTTAAGGAGTGGTCGGAGATGCCTATGCCGGGCGTCCCGCCCCGGCATTCCGCACGCCATTCCCTGCGGGGTTGGTGGTCTGGGGTGCGGGGTCGCCACAGTTGGTATCAGAGCCTTTACTATTCATGAGTGAATAGTAGGGATAAATAATCGTTTCGATGTAGACCAGCTGCGGTTGGGTTGCTACATGGCGATATGACAATATTATGGATCCATAATGGCTAGGCGTTCGCCCCGAGGGGGTGCGCCCACACCTGGGTAGGGGGCACGCTGTGCAACCCAGGGTGTGACACATGCAGTGGCCTTCTTGGCAACCTGTGGCTACTTCTTACAAAGCAGAGTCAAGTCACAACTACTTTGCATCACCGACTCCATCACCACACAGATAGTGATCATTATCGCCAGAGCGTGCGTGACTTTTTCGTAACAATCTCGTGCCCTCATCTTGGCAAGACCTTCTACCAAAATTGCCAAGCCACCGGATTTGAGCAACTGCACGAAAAAGTATTCCACCGCTCAACCTACCTCTCCTCAAACGATGTAACTAGCACCCTCCACTACCATCTGTTATGCAAAGGTTGGAATCTTCAGAGGACGAGTCCGATTCCATTTGCACTCCATGGTTTTATGATGATGACGATTCCATCGACCATAGTGCTATTCAGATACCATTCAAGAACTACCCTGAACTCGCAAGAGATGACGCCGGCAGTGAATCTCAAGCAGATAACCATCATAACTACTTGAATTGATTTCGAGGGCGAAATCCCTTTAAGGGGGTAGAGTGTAATACCCTGTATTTCAAAAAAAAAAAGAATTTGGGCATACGTGCCCAGAAGTCTGGGCAGCCCTCCCGGAAGTCCAGGCACATGCCCGGAAGTCCAGGCAAGCTGCCCGGAAGTCCAGGCAACCAGCCCGGAAGTCCAGGCACATGCCCGGAATTCCAGGCAACCAGCCCGAAAGTCCAAGCAACCCGCCCGGAAGTCCAGGCAGCCTGCCTGGACTTTCAGGCGCCAAAACATCTATATAAACAAACCCCCCCTCTTCATTTTTCACACTAAATTCACTCCAAATTGTGATTTTTCCTTCTCTTTTCACTCATTTTGAGTTTTTAGTCTTTTGAGACTCTCTGTTCGAGACTCTCGGTGTTGTGCGACGAAGTTTTGTCCGGAAGAAAGCGCCATATCTGAAAAAGAAGAAGTTCTTATCTGAAGGTGGGGAACGAAACATAGGTTTGCGTGTTTTATAACTTTTATTAAAATTTACATTCAGTTATTATTATATCTACTATTCATTTACACTGCATTATGTCATATAATGTTTATATTGTAGCACTTATGCCTGTACACTTGGAATTCACGTATTATACTGTTATAATGTCGGATTTGTGGTCAATCTGACTCAACTAGACTTGGTCTTATCCTTAGTAACTTTAAATAGTGAACGGAGGCAGCGGGCTGCTCTAGGCGATTGGTATTTAAGCAGACCTTGTGTCTCACCTCTCAACTGGGGACTGATCTAGTTGGTCTTATTGAAAGCTATCAACTTATACAGGTAATATTGAATGTCTTAACCTTGCACGTCGTGATACCGACCCTGATAAGGATCACCAGACGTTGCCAAAGTCAGTCTAAATGTCAAGAAAAGACCTGACCAGTAGACTAGACCAGTTCATGCATTGGCATCATACATATCACCACCTAGGGACGTATATGGTTTATGACTCATAGAATAGTTATGAGCATTGCTCGCTATTCATTACATTTCTCTGGAGAGGGACGTACATGAGAACCCGGCTACGCCCGGGGAGGGACATCAGTGCGTGAATCCAGAACATCGTTCCTGAGGAGGGACGTACAGTGAGAACCTGGCTACTCCCGGGGAAGGACACCTGTACGTGAACTCAGGCGATGTACATTCATCAAACCATTACGAGACGGTGTCATGCATACATACATATTGATTGATTATGATGCTCACATGTGTATTTAAGATATTTGATATTGAAGTATGCTTTATTAATTGTTATACTCACGAACTATTTACCCACTGAGCGCGTTAAGCTCACTCCATTATTATCCAATCTTTCACAGGAAAATAGGGTGGACTCGGTGCAGGTTATGGGGCTCAAATTTTGTACTTTTTGTATGATTCATTCGGGATTTTGAGGAGTATGTTCCCTTGACCGTTTCATGTACAAATAAATTCTGAATTAAATAAAATCAGATTTGTACCTATGTTTTATATTTCCGTTGCGCACTCTGTTGTTACCATTGTTATTGTTCCAAATGCGCGCCCCGTCCGAGAATGTACCGCCGGTTCAGGCTCGTCCGGGCGGGGTGTGACAAAAGTCTTGAAACAATGGGCTCATTGGGATGTCATGTCTTCCAAAATTTGGTGCGGCACAATTCTATTATTGTTGGTTCACAGGAACTTGTGAAACTGGCCGATACGGTACCTCCGGAGTTGGAAACGTTTGGTACGTAGTATTGCCTTGAGTTGGCATGTTCCAGGAAGGTGGATTTACTGGAACTCTTTGTCCATTCTGATTTAGTTGAGGTTGATTTACGTTGGTAAAGAAATCTTCCTCAGGGAATAGGTGATCGGTTTGTCCATTATTCGAGGTTGGGTTTGCCGTAGGGTTCTGGTTTGGCTCGTTATGTGGTGCCTCTCTAACAGGAATCTTGCGCCGACTTTTTTCGCTGACAACATCCATTTTTGTCTCTAATTCTTTCACCATTTCCTCCTAAAGTCGCGCAGAATACTTCCTTGTCAGTCACCTCTCCACTTGTGACAAATGTCTTGAAGATAGAGGATGTTGTAACCGCCTTAGTGATCTGTTTCGAAGACTCATCAAAAGTGTTGACGTTTGCCTTGTATAGTATCCTGATGATCAAGACTCCGTAGCCGAGGAGTTCCTTTCTTAAAGGGTTTTGAATCACCTGCAACATTTGCTGGATGATGATGTGAGGTAGGGAGACCTTAATTTTTCTTCTCTATGCAGTATAGCACAAGAAGTTGAGCTCCTAACATAACACTTTTAGTCACCTTTTCTGGCAAGATGTTCTCAAATACGATCTTTCGAAGGCCGGCAAGAGGTGGTTTAAGGAGATTCTTTGGGAGGTGGGCGTATTTCAAGTGGGTGTATAGATTTTTGGCGAGGGAATTGAACAGTTGTTCTTTGGATTCCGCGATCTCTACAACTGTCTGGGGTTCGTGTGGATCAATGATTCTATCTTCAATCGGAATCTCCATAAGTCGCGCAATGATTTCGACGTTGTTAGAAATCTTTGTTCCCCTGATAGTTGTCTCCAAAACAGGGCTGATCCCATCTTCTTGAAGTCATACGCAATTCATGGCTTCGTAGAAGGATTTCATCAAGTTGTAAGAGACGTAACCCTCAACTTTTGTTATTTTCAACCACCCCAGTGTTGCGAGTTTTTCATGAAGGATCGAACGGAGGCGGAGATCTCTATTGTCGATACTCATCATAGACATAACCTCCCTTTCGAACAGTTCTGTGACTCTAGTGGGAATTGGTTCCCGACTACTGGACGTCGTTCCTTCACTTGAGGCCATTATCTTGCTAAAAGAAAGATAAACTTTAAAATACACAAAATATATTCCTAAAAGTTTTTAGATTTATGTCTTGTCCGTTGGATAATATTTTTTATTTTTCTCTTAATGTTTATGCCATCATTTATTCCAATTTTTTCATTGGCAATATGATATATATATATATATATATATATATATATATATATATATATATATATATATATATATCTCATATATACATAGATATGTAGATATATATATATTTAATCATAACTATATATATAGTTTTCATAAATCATAACTATATATATATTTGACTGTAAACTATATAAAAACTATATAGTTTTCTAGATATATATTTAATATAAATCACAACTATATATATAATTCATATATATATTGTCAAACCCCGCCCGGACGCGCCTAAACCGACGGTACACTCACGGACTGGGAGCACATTTAGAATTATAACAATGGTAATAACAGAGTGCGTAGCGAAAATATAAAACAGTACAAGTCTGATTTCATTTAATTCAGAATTCATTTGTACATGACATAGTCAAGGGAAACATACTCCCCAAAATCCCCAATGAATAATACAAAGTGTACAAAATGTGGGCCCCATGAACCTGCACCCAGGCCACCCTAATTTTCTGTGAAAAATTTGATAATAGTGGAGTGAGCTTAACGTATTCAGTGGGTAAAATAGTTCGTGAGTATAACAATTAATAAAGCATACTTCAATATCAAATATCTTAAATACACATGAGAGAATCATAATCAATCAATATGTATGTATGCATGACACCGTCTCATAATGGTTTGATGAACGTACATTGCCTAAGTTCACGTACATATGTCCTTCCCCAGGCGTAGCCAGGTTCTCACTGTACGTCCATCCTCAGGAACGATGCTCTGGATTCACGTACTGATGTCCCTCCCCAGGCGTAGCCGGGTTCTCATTGCACGTCTCTCTCCAGAGAAATATAATGAATAGCGAGCAATGCTCCTAACTATTCTATGAATCATAAACCACATACGTCCCTAGGTGGTGATATGTATGATGCCAATGCATTAACTAGTCTAGTCTACTGGTCTGGTCTTTTCTTGACATTTAGACTGACTTTGACAACGTCTGGTGATCCTTATCAGAATTGGTATCACGACGTGCAAGGTTAGGACATTCAGTATTACTTGTATAAGCTGATAGCTTTCAATATGACCAACTAGATCAGTCCCCAGTTGAGAGGTGAGACACAAGGTCTGCTTAAATACCAATCGCCTAGAGCAGCCCGTTGCCTCCCGTTCACTATTTTAAGTTACTGAGGACAAGACCGAGTCTAGTTGAGCCAGATTGACCACAAATAGGGCATTACAACAGTGTAATACATGAATTCCAAATATACAGGCATAAGTGCGACAGTATAAATATTATATGACATAATGCAGTGTAAATGAACAGTAGACATAATAATAAATGAATGTAAACATTAATAAAAGTTATAAAACACGTAAACCTATGTTTCGTTCCCCGCCTTTAGATAAAAACTTATTCTTTCAGATCTGGTGCTTTCCTCTGGACAGAACTTCGTCGCACAGCACCGAGAGTCTCGAATAGAGAGTCTCAAAAGACTAAAAACTCAGAATGAGTGAAAAGAGGAGGAAAAATCACTAGAGAAGGTGATTTGGTGTGAGAAAATGAGGAGGAGAGGGCTTCTTTTATAGGAAAAATTGGCGCCTGAACATTCAGGCCGGCGCCCGAACGTCCGGGCACGTGCCTGTACGTTCGGGCATTTCTGCCCAAACGATTTTTTTTTTGTGAAATACAGGGTATTACATATATAGTTCTAAAGAAATATATATCTAATAAAAATTTTCTTCCCCTAATTTGGTTGACTTGGGCGGGTCGTTGACCTTACTCTATGATACCATTAAATATCACACCCCGCCCGGACGCGCCTAAACCGGCGGGACACTCACGGACGGGGTGCGAATGCATTATAACAATAACTGAGTACGCGGAAACACGATTAGGTACAAGTCTGATTTCATTAATTTCAGAATATATTTGCACATGAAATAGTTAAGGGAACATTCTCCCAAAATTCCCAATGAATAATACAAAGGGTACAAAATATGGGCCCAAAAACCTGCACCCAGTCCACCCTAACCTCTTGTGAAAAATTAGATAACAACGGAGTGAGCTACACGCTCAGTGGGTAAAATAGTTCGTGAATATAACAATTAATAAAGCAAACTTCATAACCAAATATCTTAAATACACATCAGAGCATCATAATCAATCCAATATGTATGTATGCATGACACCGTCTCGTATTGGTTTGATGATTGTACATCGCCTGAGTTCACGTACAGATGTCCCTCCCCAAGAGTAGCCGGATTCTCATTGTACGTCCCTCCTCAGGATCGACGCTCTGAATTCACGTGCAGATGTCCCTCCCCGGGAGTAACCAGGTTCTCATTGTACGTCCCTCTCCAGAGAAATATAATGAATAGCGAGCATTGTTTCTAACTATTGTATGAATCATAAACCACATACGTCCCTAGGTGGAGCTATGTATGATACCAATGCATGAACTGGTCCGGTCTTTACTTAACATTTAGACAGGATTTGGTAACGTCTGGTGATCCTTATCAGGGTCGGTATAACTACGTGCAAGGTTAGGACATTCAGTATTACTTGGATAAGCTGATAGCTTTCAAATAAGACCAACCAAATCAATCTCCAGTTGAGAGGTGAGACACGAGGTCTACTTAAATATCAATCGTCTAGAGCAGCACGCTGCCTCTCGTTCACTATTTAAAGTTACTGAGGACAAAACTGAGTCTGGTTAAGTCAGATTGACCACTAATCCGGCATAACAATAGTGTAATACATGAACTTCAAATATACAGACATAAGTATGACAAGGGAGAGTTCAAGGGAGAGAGATGAAAATGGTGTTGGGTGTGGCGGCTGGAAAATGTCTTTTAATTCATGTGATAGGGTTAGGGTTGGTTTCCAACATTTCATCTTGCAAATCTTACATGAAGGGAAATTAGGAGTAGATTAAGGAGTGCTTTTGGTTATTTTCGATAAAAGCAATTAGAGAATAATTTTGTAAAGGAAAGGAAAGAGAAAGGTAAATTTTTTGGCATGTGACAAATTGATATCGTTGCTTGATCTTATTGCATGCATGGCGTGTATCTACATGATTCTACTATTACATTTTGTAATATTTCGGGCATAACGACTATCACGCATTAGTGCATTTCAATTAGATGTATGAAATTATAAAAATGCCCTTAAGGATAAAATTACGTAAATGCCCTCAAAACTTTCAGGATATTACATGCTACCTACCTTAAAAATAAATTCATCATCAAAATTTAAACTTTATGCGTACTTACTTTATGTTTTGTTGGAGAAATAATATAATATCTCTTTCACGTAAAAATATAATAATAGTTAATAATGAATAATATAATAATAGTTAATAATGAATAATATAATAAGTAAATATATTATAAATGTTTTGTCTTATTATTATATTTAGGAGTGCGTAACATTATTATTGACATTATTCACATCCGATGCACTTGGCATGTTAATATTATATTATTCACGTAATATTTCCATTATCTTAAATTATAAAATATTGATTTACCAATATAAAAAAAATCCTATTAATTGTATTATTCTCTACTTCACATGAACCCCTTACATTAGCAATATAAAGAAACAACATTAATGTGCTGTCACAAATGGTCATTACATGCAAGAGTTCAATTATCCTGTAATATGATATAATTAATTTAATATTAATATCTATAATAGTGATCTTAAACTTCTTATATTTTCTCTTTCTTCCTTAAATACCAAACTAATATAAAAATAAATAAATAAATAAAATAAAACAAAAACACAAATCCTCAAAGCACCCAATTGCAACAATTTCAGTTGCATGCCGACTTACATTTGTGATTCAGCATTCCATTTAATTTTTTTTCTCAAAAAAGATCATTTACAAATTATTCTTTTATAATACTAACTTCATTAATATAACATGATATTTTTAGCTAGACCGACAATAGGTTGGTTGATATGAGTTTGATGTATAAGTTTTGGTGTTCATATATATTTTCTTAGACTCTAAATCAGTTATCAATGAGCTCTCCAAAGCTCACGGGACTCGATGACCACTGTTTTAATTATTGCTGATAACTAGATAAAATGTAATGGATAATTTTTTATTATTTTTTTGGAAGACAATGTGACAGAGATGTATCTGTCCTATTTCATTTTATTCGTCGTGATCAAAATTGTCGTGCCTATATGTTAACGTCTCCAACACGCAAATCTAGAATTTTCAAAAATTTTTGATGCGTTTCTTTGGCAATGAATATGTCGTTTACGTCATTTTGTTGTAAAAAAATAACATTAATTTAAGGGCCTTTTCTTTATGGGAAATCATAATTATTATATATATATATATATATATATATATATATATATATATATATATATATATATATATATATATATATATATATGTTTGTTTTTTCTTACACTTTGTTGTCATTACCCAATAATGGATGGGAAATGTTTTTTTTTAAAAAAAGAACAAAACAAAAGAAAGTGGTATATAACAAGACAAAAGAAAGTGATAGATTAAAATGCGTTAAAATAAAAAATAGAAAAGGACATGTACGAAATTAATGCATTTACATGATTTCAACAGCTTATGAATAGGGGATTTAGGGGAGCGTTATTATATATATAAATAATATATAAATAATAAATAATTAAGGAGAGAATGAATGATAAAAAGGCCCATGAAGACCCCCACCCATTAGTGACTAATTATGTATATAAGAAAATTGAAATAGAAAGTAGCTAATCATTATATGTTATGCCCGTGAACATATTGAATGGACATGGATGAAGTTTTATATTTTTTACAATCACAAAACTTAATAATGGATGAGAAATAATTGAAAAAAAGAAAAAACCAAAAAAAACCCGTGAAGACCCCCCCCCCCCCCACCCATTAGTGGCTAATCATGTATATAAAAATATTAAAATAGAAAGTGGCTAATCATAACATATAAAATGTTATCCCCGTGAACATATTGAATGGACATGGATGGAGTTTTTATATTTTTTACATTCACAGAACTCAATAATGGATGAAAAATGATTAAAAAATAGAACAAAACAAAAGAAAGTGGTTATCAGTATTGTCTGATATATATATACAATGTTATGCCTTGAGCATATTGAATGGACATGGATGGTGTTTTATATTTTTTACAATCATAGAACCCAATAATGGATGATAAATGATTAAAAAAAGAACAAAAAAAATGATATATAACAAAACAAAAGAAAGTGATAAATTAAAATGCGTTAAAATGAAAAATAAAAGAGGATATGAACGGAATTAATGCATTTATATGATTTCAACAGCTTATGAATATGAGATTTAGGGGGGCGCTATTATATATAAAAATAATAGAAAGTGGCTAATCGTAACATATACAATGTTATTCCCGTGAACATATTGAATGGACATGAAGTTTTAAATTTTTTACAATCAAAGAACTCAATAATGGATGATAAATGATTAAAAAAAAAGAACAAAACAAAAGAAAGTAGTTATCAGTAATGTCTGATATATATTTATATATATCTATACAATGTTATGTCGTGAACATTATGAATGGACATGAATGAAGTTTTATATTTTTTACAATCATAGACAGAACCCAATAATGGATGAGAAATGACTAAAACAAAAAAACAAAACAAAAGAAAGTGGTATATTACACGACAAAAGAAAGTGATAGATTAAAATGCGTTAAAATGGAAAATAGAAAAGAACAAGGACGAAATTAATGCATTTACATGATTTCAACAGCTTATGAATAAGGGATTTAGGGGAGCATTATTATATATAAAAATAATTAAGGCGAGAATGAATGATAAAGAGGCCCGTGAAGACCCCCACCCATTAGTAGCTAATTATGTATATACAAAAATTAAAATAGAAATTGGCTAATCATTATATGTTATGCTGGGGAACATATTGAATGGATATGGATGGAGTTTTATATTTTTTACATTCACATAACTCAATAATGGATGAGAAATGATTAAAAAAAAGAAGAAAACAAAAGAAACCCGTGAAGACCCACCCATTAGTGGCTAATCATGTATATAAAAAAATTAAAATAGAAAGTGGCTAATCATAATATATACAATGTTATCCCCATGAACATATTGAATAAACATGGATGGCGTTTTATATTTTTTACAATCACAGAACCTAATAATGGATGAGAAATGATTAAAAAATGGAACAAAACAAAAGAAAGTGGTTATCAGTACTGTCTGATATATATATATATATATACAATGTTATGCCGTGAATATATTGAATGAACATGGTTGAGTTTTATATTTTTACAATCACATAACCAAATAATGGATGAGAAATGATTAAAAAAAAGAACAAAAAAAAAGATTTAATTTAATTAAAAAAAAGATAGATATAATAAATATCATTTATTATTCACGTATAAATTGACCAAAGAGTATTATATTATATAATATTATTCACGTATACATTATTATTAAGTATAAAGGAATAATAATGACATTTGAGTTAATACATTATTCACCCAATAAAATATTATTGGGTATATAGCCTTTTTGTTGGGTATCCAACTCCACGTGTATATCTCGCGAAATTTCAAAAACGATTTTCCTCCTTTATCTAAGACCCACCGCTCCATCCCATGATTATCTATATCATTTAGAAGAGTATTTATTAAAGAACGCTCCATCCCATGATTATCTATATCATTTAGAAGAGTATTTATTAAAGAATCCATAATGCTTGGATCCATTACTCTTTTAACGAACATGTTGTCCAAACTTAGTCAGTGGAGATCACCTTCTGTTCCCCGAGTTCCAAGTTCATCTTGCGCCCTTACCTAGACAAATTCTCTTTTGTTGCTTCAAGATGCAAAAATAAGGGAGGTGAAGATCACCTTTTGTTCCCCGAGTTCCAAGTCCGTCTTGCACCCTTACCTAGACGAATTCTCTTTTGTTGCTTCAAGATGCAAAAATAAGGGAGGCTGGGGTTGTCTATAAAGCTATTAAATGAGTGTGATGTGGAGAAATTTTGTTGTGTTTTGTAAAGAAAAAAAATATTATAATAAATTATTATTGACATTATGGATAAAACATCATTATTGAATAAACAAGTAAATATATTATTATAACTATTATATCTAACATTTATTATTATAAAGCTATTAAATGAGTGTGGCGTGGAGAAATTTTGTTGTGTTTTGTAAAGAGAAAAAATATAATAAAAATAAACTATTATTATAATAAATTATGAATAAAACAAGTAAATATATTATTATAATTATTGTACTATACATTATTGTAATTATCTTTCATTTCAATGATTTTCTATTTCCCTCAATTATTCAATTCATTTTTTATTAACATTTTTTCATATGTGGGTGCAAATTGATTCAATTATTTAAAACAAAGATGTGTTCGAGCAAATTAAAAACAAAGTTGAGACAATGGCTGGGACACCAATAGTGAACGGAATTTTAAAAAATAAAAGTTGTAGAGTGGGTGGGGAGGCATTGAAATGCATTAATGCTAGAAAAGAGAAAGATGAATTTTTGCAAAGACTTGTTCATCTTTATATATTTGAATATAATGTAGAGCGAAGAGTTTTTCTTTTCAAACCAGCATCAGCTTGCTTTGTCCAGCAAAATAGCAAGGGAATTGATCATAGATAAATAAATACGATTAAAATAGCAAAGCTATTAACTAAAATAGAATTAACAATATTTTTAATGACTTATTATAAATAATTTAAAAAAGGTGTTGTTGATACTTTAATCAGATTTTGCTAATTTATATTAAAGGTCACATGATAAATAGTTAGTTGTTTTTGTTTTATTGTGATTTTTTTAATCTTTTGCAATGAACTTATCTACAACATTTTAGGTGATAGAAAAACAGATCCATTTATTATATATAGAATATAATAATGTCGGAGAATAATTATGAATAATTGACAAAGCAATAATTGAGTATTCGAAGGAAATTTTGTATGTTATCTAATTTGAATAATTGACTTAAGGGTGTTTAGTTTGAACATATACATTATAATACCCTAGAATTGCACAAAAAAAAAAAAAAAAAGAAGAGAAGAAAGAAGTTTGGGCAACCTGCCCGAACGTTCGGGGCGCCCCCCCGAATGTTCAGGTGCCAATTCCCTGTATAAACCAAGCCCCCCTCCTCATTTTCTCACACCAAATTACTTTCTCTTGTGATTTTTCCTCCTCCTTTTCACTCATTCTGAGTTTTTGTCTGTTTGAGACTCTCGGTGCGGTACGACGAAGTTCTATCCGAAGGAAAGCGCCAGATTTGAAAGAAGAAGTTCTTATCTAAAGGTGGGGAACGAAACATAGGTTTGTGTGTCTTATAACTTTTATTAAAGTTTACATTCATTTATTATTATGTCTACTGTTCATTTACACTGCATTATATCATATAATGTTTATATTGTCACACTTATGCCTGTATACTTGGAGTTCATATATTACACTGTTGTAATGTCAAATTTGTAGTCAATCTGGCTCAACTAGACTCGGTCTTGTCCTCAGTAACTTTAAATAGTGAACGGGAGGCAGCGTGCTGCTCTAAGCGATTGGTATTTAAGTAGACCTCGTGTCTCACCTTTCAACTGGAGACTGATCTGGTTGGTCTTATTAAAAGATACTGAATGTCCTAACCTTGCATGTCGTGATACCGACCCTGATAAGGCTCACCAGACGTTGCCAAAGTCAGTCTAAATGTTAAGTAAAGTCTAGACCAATAGACTAGACCAGTTCATGCATTGGCATCATAAATATCACCACCTAAGGACGTATGTGGGTTATGATTCATAGAATAGTTAGGAGCATTGCTCGCTATTCATTATATTTATCTAGAGAGGGACGTACAATGAGAACCCGGCTACGCCTAGGGAGGGACATCTGTACGTGAATCCAGAGCATCGTTCCTGAGGAGGGACGTACAATGAGAACCTGGCTACGCCTGGGGAATGACATCTGTACGTGAACTCAAGCGATGTACAATCATCAAACCATTACGAGACAGTGTCATGCATACGTACAAATTGATTGATTATGATGCTTTGATGTGTATTTAAGATATTTAATTATGAAGTTTGCTTTATTAATTGTTATATTCACGAACTATTTTACCAACTGAGTGCTTTAAGCTCATTCCTTTGCTATCCATATTTTCACAGAAAATTAAGGTGGACTGGGTGCAGGTTTATGGGGCCCACATTTTGTACCCTTTGTATTATTCATTGGAGATTTTGGGGAGTATGTTCCCTTGACTATTTCATGTATAAATGAATTCTGAATTAAATGAAATCAGATATGTACTGTATTATATTTCCGCTGCGTACTCTGTTATTACCATTGTTATAATTCTAAATGCATGCGCCGTCCGTGAGTGTACTGCTGGTTTAGGCGCGTCCGGACGGGGTGTAACATTTAATGGTATCAGAGCGTACGGTCCACGACCAGCTCAAGTCCACCAAATTAGAGAAATAAAATTTTATTATATATATATATCTTTAGAACTACATATATATATATATGAATTATATATAGTTAAGATTTACATTAAATATATATCTAGAAAAACTATATGGTTTTATATAGTTTAGATTTAAATATATATAGTTATGATTTATGAAAACTATATATATAGTTATGATTAAATATATATATCTATATATCTATGTATATATATATGAGATATATATATACCAGATTACTAATGAAAAAAATATATATCTAAGAAAACTATATATGATTTTTATATAGTTTGGATTTAAATATATATAGTTATGATTTATGAAAAAAAAAGAACTATATGTATAGTTATGATTGAATATATATATCTATATATCTTTGTATATATGAGATATATATATATATATACCATATTATTTATGGAAAATTTGAATGAAAAATTTTACTATATACATATCTTTAGAACTATATATATATATGAATTATATATAGTCAAGATTTTTATTAAATATTTATATCTCGAAAACTATATAGTTTTTATATAGTTTAATTTCAAATATATATATAGTTGATTTATGAAAACTATATATATAGTTATGATTAAGTATATATATATATATATCATATTGCTAATGAAGAATTTTGATTACATGATGGCATAAACATCAAGAGAAAAATAGAAAATATTGTCTAACGGACAAAGAATAAATTTTAAAAATGTTAGGAATATATTTTGTGTCTTTCACAAATTTATTTTTCTTTCAGCAAAAGAATGTCTAAAGTGAAGGAGCAACTTTTAGTAATAGGGAACCAATTCCCACTAGACTCAAGGAATTGTCCAAAAGGGAGGTTATGACTATGAGGAGCATCGATAATAAAGATCTCCGCCCCCCGCCTGATCCTTCACGACAAACTCGCAACTCTGGGGTGGTTGAACATAACAAAAGTTGAGGGTCATGTCTCTTACAACTTGGTGAGATCCTTCTACGAAGCCATGAATTGCGTGAGACTTCAAGAAGAGGGGATCAGCCCTGTTTTGGAGACAACAGTCATGAGAATAAAAATTTCTATCAACGTCGAAATTATTGCTCGACTTATGGAGATTCCGATTGATGAGAGAATTATTGATCCACACGAACCCCAGACAGTTGCAGAGATCGCAAAATCGAATGAACAATTGTTCAATTCTCTTGCCAGAGAGCCATACACTCAATCGACGTACACCAACCTCCCAAACAATCATCTTAAGCCATCTTTTGCCGGCCTTGGAAAGATCGTATTCGGCAACATCTTGCCAGAAAGGGGGACTAGAGGCACTATGTCAAGGGCTCAACTTCATGTGTTATACTGCATAGAGAAGAAAATAAAGGTCTCCCTACCTCACATCATCATCCAACAAATGTTGAGGGTGATTCAAAACCCATTGAGAAAGGATCTCCTCGGTTACGGAGTCTTGATCATGAGGATTCTATACGAAGCAAACATCAACACTTTTGATGGGACTTCGAAGCAGATCACTGAGCCGGTTACAACAACTTCTATCTTCAAGATATATGTCACGAGGGGAGGGGTAACTGACAAGGAAGTATTCGGCGCGACAATAGGAAATGCAGAAAGAATGAGAGACGAACATGGACGTTGTCATCAAAAAAGTCGACGCAAGATTCCTGTCATGGAAGTACCAAATAATGAGCCAAATCAGAATCCTACATCAAACCCAGCCCCGAATAATGATCCAACCGATTGACTATTCACTGAGGAAGATTTATTTGCCAACCTAAATCAACCTCAACCAAGTCAAGATAGACAAAGTGCTCAAGAAAATCCGCCTACTTGGAACATGCCAACTCAAGGCAACACTTCGTACCAAAGGTTTCCAACGCCTGAGGGACAGTATCAGCCAGTTCCGCAAGTTCTTGTAAACCAACAACAACAGAGTTGGGCAGTACCAAATTTTGGAAGGCAGGACATACCAATGAGCCCTTTGTTTCAAAACTTTTCACCCCAAATATATCCAAATATCCAAAGGGTTCCAATTAGGGGATCCCCATATGATCACATCAACTGTCCCTCACCTATGAATCACCCGTACAACCAATACTTTCCACCAATGCCTACGGCCTACCCTTCACCTATGGGACAATCGACCCATCAACCATCGATGGGACAATCGACTAACCCATTCGAACAATTAAACATGATCGTTTCCAGTATTGCTGAGATAAAATAGACTTAAAATGATTTGTTAACACGTATGCAAAACTTCAAAGAACAACGAGCAAATTCTCAACCTTCTTGTAGTAGTCGTTCTATACCTAGCAGGAGGTCTAGGAGGAGCGATAGTAGGCAAGAAAATCAAGATTGATTACTGGCATTGTAAACTTTTCTTTTATATATGAATGAAAATGTTTTGTTAAAGACTATCTTTGGTGGGCCGACTTACAACCATTCTTTCTTTTGTATCACTAACTTTGGAGTGGTATGGGTCACAACAAAATTTGAGGATACTTAACAAAATGTGAAAGTAAGAAAACTCACGACCTTGTATGAAAAGAAACATTTGGAGAAAGTTGCATTACTAATATTATCTCGAAGTTTACACGGTATGGGACGAGTAAATTTGGACGATACTATTAGTGAACTACTGTTCAACCGATGTTTTATAGAGACCGTGTTCATACAACTTAACTTGGTTAACACCCTTATTACCAAAGTCATGTGGTATGAGACACACGGACTTGGATAATAATTGAAAAAATTAAGAGTAAGAGTTTGAATACATAAGATTGCGATAGAACGTTTGATCAAGATATTTACCGAGGCAAATCTTAGAATGTTTATGACTCGTATGGATTTTCAATGAAATATATATGTATGTTCACAAAAACCAAAACCAAAACATTTGAAATACTTGCAAGGTTTTATACTTATTATATAAACATTCTAACCTTGTTTTTACACTATGGCCAACATACGACGCACATAAAATTCTTTGATTCCTCAACAAAAACCTTATACTATACTTAGAAAAATAGGTGATTTTTATATTGTAGTACTCTTGAAATTGTTGCTAAGCATACTATAACATTATACTTGGCTACAGTTCCTAAATCTTGGTTTTATTTTTCTCCTTGCCAGTGAGAAAATGCAAACCAGGAAGAGAGGAAGGCCACGTACTGTCCTTCCAGCAGTGGAGGCACCTCCTGAGATTCAGGAACCGCCGCCTCCTACGGCAGCACGAGTCATACCCGATACTGCCACTACATCTGGGCAGAAAATACCACCACCACCCGCACCCTTTGCCATGCCTTCGAGCATGGAAACCTTCTTCGCCGAATTTATTGAGGCGATGAAAGTCACTGTTTAAACAGTAGTTCGTGAGACCGCGGCCAGTCAGGTTGCCACTGTTCAGGCACCTGTAAGATTTGGATCGGAATCTCAAACTGATCAGATTACCAAGTACAAGAGGCTACAACCTCTTACTTTTGCTGGCACCATTGATGCTGATGAGGTGCAAAAGTGGCTGGATGAGTCAAAGAAGGCTCTTGATGAAATGGGAGTCGATGAGACTCACAAAATTCCACTAGCGACCTACTAACTTGTTGGTGGGGCAAACACATGGCACCCCGTCCGGATGCGCCTAAACCGGCGGTACACTCACGGACGGGGCGCGCATTTGGAATAATAATAATGGCAACAACAGAATGCGCAGCGGAAATATATAACACACAGTAAAAATCTGATTTCATTTAATTCAGAATATAATTTGTACATAAAATGGTCAAGGGAACATACTCCCCAAAATCCCCAATGAATCATACAAAGGGTACAAAATGTGGGCCCCATAACCTGCACCCAGTCCACCCTAATTTCCTGTGAAAGATTGGATAATAATGGAGTGAGCTTAACGCGTTCAGTGGGTAAATAGTTCATGAGTATAACAATTAATAAAACATGCTTCAACATCAAATATCTTAAATACACATGTGAGCATCATAATCAATCAATATGTATGTATTCATGACACCGTCTCGTAATGGTTTGATGAACGTACATCTCCTAAGTTCACGTATAGGTGTCCTTCCCCGGGCGTAGCCAGGTTCTCACTATACGTCCCTCCTCAGGAACGATGCTCTGGATTCACGTACTGATGTCCCTCCCCGGGTGTAGCCGGGTTCTCATGTATGTCCCTCTCCAGAGAAATGTAATGAATAGCAAGCAATGCTCCTAACTATTCTATGAGTCATGAATCATATACGTCCTTAGGTGGTGATATGTATGATGCCAATGCATGAACTGGTCTAGTCTACTGGTCTGGTCTTTTCTTGACATTTAGACAGACTTTGGCAACGTCTGGTGACCCTTATTAGAGTCGGTATTACGACGTGCATGGTTAGGGCATTCAGTATTACATGTATACGCTGATAGCTTTCAATAAGACCAACTAGATCAGTCCCCAGTTGAGAGGTGAGACACTAGGTCTGCTTAAATAACCAATCGCCTAGAGCAGCCCGTTGCCTCCCGTTCACTATTTAAAGTTACTGATGACAAGACCAAGTCTAGTTGAGTCAGATTGACCACAAATCCGGCATTATAATAGTATAATACGTGAATTCCAAGTGTACAGGCATAAGTGCGGCAATATAAACATTATATGACATAATGCAGTATAAATGAACAGTAGACATAATAATAATTGAATGTAAACTTTAATAAAAGTTATAAAACAAGCAAATCTATGTTTCGTTCCCCACTTTCAGATAAGAACTTCTTCTTTTTCAGATCTGGCGCTTTCCTCCGGACAGAACTTCGTCGTACTGCACTGAGAGTCTCGGACAGAGAGTCTCAAAAGACTAAAAACTCAATATGAGTGAAAAGATGAGGAAAAATCACAATTTGGAGTGAATTTGGTGTGAAAACTAAAGAGGGGAGGGTTGGTTTATATAGAGTTTTTGGCGCCTGGAAGTCCAAGCGGGCTGCCTGGACTTCCGGGCATGTGCCTAGACTTTCATGCATGTGCCATGTGCCATGTGCCATGTACCTGGACTTCCAGGCATGTGCTTTATCCTAAAAAAAATTATTAATATTATTATTATTATTTTGTGAAATACAGGGTATTACAATAACAGTGAAAGAGGACCCAAGGGTCAACACAACGGATATGACTTGGCAACAGTTCGATTCAATGTTTATTGATGAGTATTTTCCCGGCGCTGTGAAGAGGCAGAAGCGCCAGGAATTCGCTAAGTTATACCAAGGCAACATGACCGTCAGGGAATATGCTGGCAAGTTCAAAGAACTATCGGTCTACTCACTCTCCACCATCTCAACGGAGCAAGATAAGACTGAGAAATTTTATAATGGCCTTCACCATGATATTCGACAAGCCTTGTTGATCTTGGATCTCAAGATTTACAAGGAGGTTGTTGACAAGGCCATGAGCTTTGAACAAGAGTAGATAATGCAGGAGCAGAGAATGAATAAGGGAAAATGGCCAGCAACGTTTTCCTAACAGGGATCGCAGCAGGGCAACAAGAAGAAGCCTTACTATAATCAGAACCCAGCCCTCCCAACCCCTGTTCAGAAGAATGAGGCCATAACACTGACATGTTCCAACTGCGGCCAACAGGGCCAGTAAAATATGCTTGTCCGCACCTGCAACAACCTATTCCCATTGTTCCAGTCCAACAAGCACCACCTGCTACTAATGCCCAACCGAGGCAGAACCAACAAAATCAGGGACAACGGAATCAGGGCAGAGCATTTGCCATCGCTCAACAACCCCTCCCAGACATCAATGTAGTCGAAGGTACCTTTCCTTTGTTCAATACAATGGTGCATGTTTTGTTCGATTCCGGTGCTACGCATTCTTTTATATCGTCTGCAGTAGTAAGACATTTAGGCCAGCATCCTGAACCCACAGACATCACACTCCATGTCACATCACCTTTAGGATCTGGTACTAACATGAATTTGCAGTGCTCTCGATGTAAGCTTCAAATGTCAGAACAGATAATATATGTCGATATTTTTGTGATGGACATTGAAGACTTCGACATCATCCTCGGCATGGACTGGCTAGCACCACTGAATGCAAAGATCGAATGTATGAAGAAGCAAGTTCAGTTAACCTTGCCTACAGGAGAGTTTGTCAAGATTCAGGGAACAAATAAATGGATACACAAATCAAGTTGCACTTCTCAAGGCACAACTTCGAGTTCTATCCCTTGGTGATGAAAATGAATCACCAGCATTGTACCCTCTCGAAGTATACGATGTTCTGGTAATATCGGGATTCCCAATAATTTTCTAAATGACCTTCCTGGTCTACCGCCAGTTCGGTAATTCGATTTTGAAATCAATTTCATTCATGGGACGGGGCCTATCTCAATTCCACCACACAGAATGTCAAATGTCGAGCTAGTCGAATTAGACAAACAACTAAAGGAAGTAGAGAGTCATGGCTTCATCAAAAAAAGTTCATCACCCTAGGGCGCTCCAGTTCTGTTTGTTCGCAAAAAGGATGGTTCACTACGACTTTGCATCGACTATCGCAAGCTGAACAACGTCACCATTAAGAACAGATACCCGTTGCCTAGGATCGATGACTTGTTCGACCAACTTAGAGATGCCAAATACTTCTCAAAGATTGATTTACAGTCCGGTTATCACCAACTCTGGATCCGAGAGTCGGACATTACCAAGATGGCATTCAGCACTCGATACGGTCACTACGAGTTCTTGGTCATGTCGTTCGGTCTAACAAATGCACCTACTGTAGTCATGGATTTGATGAATCGTATCTTTAGGTTATACTTAGACCGATTTGTGGTGGTTTTTGTGGACGACATCTTGATATACTCCTCAACCGAGGAAGACCATAAAATACATCTGAATATAGTCCTCCAGACCTTGAGAAGTCACCAGTTGTATGCAAAGTTGAGTAAGTGCGAATTCTGGGCAAAGCGAGTTCAATGCCTAGGCCATGTGGTTTCAGGCAATGGAATTGAGGTAGATCCTTCTAAGGTTGAAGCGGTTTTAAACTGGGAGCAACCTACCACTGTTACTCAGATTAGGAGTTTTCTTGGTTTGGCTGGCTATTACAGACGCTTCATCAAGGACTTCTCAAAGATTGTTGAACATATGACAAAGCTCACTCGGAAAGACGTGCGATTCATCTGGAATCCCGCCTGTGAAGCATCATTTCAGGAATTGAAGAAGTTCCTCATGACGACACCAGTACTAATCACTCCAAGAAATACACTTGGATTTTCACTATACACCGACGCCTCTCTCCAAGGCTTAGGTGTCGTACTAATGCAAGAGGGCCAAGTGGTTGCATATGCATTGAGGCAACTGAAGATTCAAGAGGGTAATTACCCAACACATGACTTGGAACTTGCAGCTGTCGTATTTGCACTGAAGTTATGGCGACATTACCTATACGGTGAATGATTTGAGGTCTTCTCGGATCACAAGAGTCTTAAGTACATCTACACCTAGAGACCTAAACCTCCGCCAAAGAAGATGGTTAGAATTCTTGAAAGACTATGACTTTCAACTCCAGTACCAAGAGTCTTATGTTGTTTGCACTCTTAACTTTGAAATGGGGAAGTTGGCTACCGAGATGGAAAACTTTAACCTACAGCTAATCGAAGAGGGACCAAGATCACAACTCTCTCAATTATCAGCCAACTCTGAGCTCGTTCGAAAGATTTCAGCAGCTCAAGCCAATGACCCTATGGTAATGAAGAAATGAGAACTTCTACTCAGCGGACAGGACCTTCTTCACTGGTCGGTCACTGAAGACGGGGTCGTTTTCAATAAAAAATGTCTCTGTCTACCGAACAATCCTGAGGTTCGGAAAGAAGTGCTTACTGAGATGCACTGTTCGAGGTACGCTATGCATCCTGGGGATGACAAGATGTATAGGGACGTCAAGCGACAATTCTGGTTTTCTGGGATGAAGAAGGCAATTGCAGACTTCGTTGCTCGATGTCTCGTTTGCCAACAACTTAAGGTAGAACGAAGACTTCCCTCTGGTCTCCTCCAGCCGTTACCTATTGGAGAATGGAAGTGGGAGAACAATGCAATAGATTTTGTTACAGCCTTACCTCGAAATAATAAAGGGCAAGATGTTATCTGGGTTATCATTGACAGACTTACAAAGTCTGCACACTTCTTGCCAATAAAGTTCACGGATAATCCTGCCAAACTTGCATAACTATATGAAAGAGAGATCGTACGCCTTCATGGCATACCACTCACGATCGTCTCTGATCGAGACCCTCGATTCACATCAAAGTTTTGGCAAAGCTTCCAGAGTAGAATGGGCTCTAATATCACCATGAGCACAACATTTCACCCTCAGACTGATGGGCAGTCAGAGCGGCTTATCCAAATCTTAGAAGACATGTTACGATGCTGCATTTTGGATTTGAATGACGGATAGGCAAAATACTTACATTTAGCTGAGTTTGCATACAACAACAGCTACCAAACTAGTATCGACATGCCACCATACAAGGCTCTCTATGGTCGCCTTTGCAGATCTCCGATATGTTGGTTAGATATGGCAGATCGACCGCAGTTGGGCCCCGGACTAGTTCAAGAGACTTCTGAGAAGATCACACTAGTAAAGGAGAGACTTCGTGTTGCACAAAGTCAACAGAAGAGCTATGCTGACAAGCGGAGACAACCTCTAGAATTTGATAAGGGGGACTTCGTTTTTCTAAAAGTTCAGCCACAAGAGGTGTCAAACGCTTTGGGATCAAAGGAAAGTTCTCCCTCGGTATATAGGTCCATTTCAGATCATTGAACGTATTGGAAAATTTTCTTATTGTCTGTCCTTTCCCTCGTCCATGCCTAAGGTTCATGACGTTTTTCACGTATCTATGCTTCGCAAGTATCATCCTGATCCTTCGCATATCATCCCTCTAGTCGAGGTTCGGGTTGAGGAAGGAAATAAGTATCAGGAACGAGTGATACAGATTTTAGATAGAAAAACTCAAGAACTACGGCGACGTAGCATACCACTTGTGAAAGTGCTCTGGGATCACCACGGCGTAGAGGAAGCAACATGGGAACTAGAACCAACAATTAAACAAAAGTACCCTGAATTGTTTTCTAGTACCACCTGATGATGAGATACATTGTACTATTTTTACTTATCAATAAAATGATGGAACTTTGTTTACACCTATCTTAATACATTGTTTCACTTGAATAACTATGCAGATGTCTGAAAATAATATCAATGGATATAGTAATGCACACACGCAGTGGCCTCCTTGGCAACCTGTGGCTACTTCTCAAGAATCAAAGTCAAGTCACAACTACTTTGCATCACCAACTCTATCGCCGCACAGACAACGATCCTTATCGCCAGAGCGTGCATGGCTTTTTCGTAATAATTTTGCCCAAAACAATCCCGTGCCCTCATCTTGGCAGGATCTTCTACCTAAATTACCAGGCGGCAGGATTCGAGCAACGACACGAAAAGGCGTTCCACCACTCAACCTACCTCCCCTTAAACGATGTAACCAGCGCCCTACACTACAATCTGTTGAGCAATGATTAGAATCTTCTGAGGATGAATCAGACTCCATTTGCTCTCCATGGTTTCATGATGTTGAGGATTCCATAGGCCACAGTGCCATTCAGGGACCATATAGGCACTACCCTAAACTAGCAAACGATGACGACGACGTCGACAATGAATCTCAAGCAGATAACCATCATGACTACTTGAATTGATTTCGAGGGCGAAGTCCTTTTAAGGGGGTAGAGTGTAATACCCTAGAATTGCACAAAAAAAGAAGAAGAGAGAAGTTCTGGCAGCTGCCCAGACGTACGGGCACCCGCTCGAACGTTCAGGCGCCAATTCCCTATATAAACCAAGCCCCCCTCCTCATTTTCTCACACCAAATCACCTTCTCTTGTAATTTTTCCTCCTCCTTTTCACTCATTCTGAGTTTTTGTCTGTTTGAGACTCTCTGTGCGGTACGACAAAGTTCTGTCCGAAGGAAAGCGCCAGATCTAAAAGAAGAAGTTCTTATCTGAAGGTGGAGAACGAAACATAGGTTTGTGTGTCTTATAACTTTTATTAAGGTTTACTTTCATTTATTATTATGTCTACTGTTCATTTACGCTGCATTATATCATATAATGTTTATACTGTCACACTTATGCCTGTATACTTGGAGTTCATGTATTACACTGTTGTAATGTCGGATTTGTAGTCAATCTGGCTCAACCAGACTCGGTCTTGTCCTCAGTAACTTTAAATAGTGAATGGGAGGCAGCGTGCTGCTCTAGGCGATTGGTATTTAAGCAGACCGTGTGTCTCACCTCTCAACTGGAGACTGATCTGGTTGGCCTTATTGAAAGATATCAGCTTATACAAGTAATACTGAATGTCCTAACCTTGCACGTTGTGGTACCGACCCTGTTAAGGATCACCAGACGTTGCCAAAGTCAGTCTAAATGTTAAGTAAAGACTATATCAGTTCATGCATTGTTATCATACATATCACCACCTAGGGACGTATGTGGGTTATGATTCATAGAATAGTTAGGAGCATTGCTCGCTATTCATTATATTTCTTTGGAAAGGGACGTACAATGAGAACCCGGCTACGCCTAGGGAGGGACATCTGTACGTGAATCCAGAGCATCGTTCCTGAGGAGGGACGTACAATGAGAACCTGGCTATGCCTGGGGAAGGGCATCTATACGTGAACTCAGGCGATGTACAATCATCAAACCATTACGAGACGGTGTCATGCATACATACAAATTGATTAATTATGATGCTTTGATGTGTATTTAAGATATTTAATTATGAAGTTTGCTTTATTAATTGTTATATTCACGAACTATTTTACCCACTGAGGGCATTAAGCTCATTCCTTTGTTATCCAAATTTTCACAGGAAATTAGGATGGACTGGGTGCAGGTTTATGGGGCCCACATTTTGTACCCTTTGTATTATTCATTGGGGATTTTGGGGAGTATGGTCCCTTAACTATTTCATATACAAATGAATTCTGAATTAAATGAAATCAGACATGTACTGTATTATATTTCCGCTGCGTACTCTGTTTTTTACCATTGTTATAATTCTAAATGCATGCCCCCGACTGCGAGTGTACCATCGGTTTAGGCGCGTCCGGACGAGGTGTGACATATATAATTGTATATAATATAACATAATATAATATAATATATTGCTACTATTATAATATAATATATTGCTACTATTATAATATAATATAATATATTGTAATTACTTATTCAATACAATATCTTCCATTTCTCTCAATTATTCAATCCAAATTTTCCATATATGGGTGCAAATTGAATCAATTATTTAAAATAAGAATGTGTAGGAGGAATTTAAAACAAAGTTGAGACGATGGGTAGGACACGCAATAGTTAACGAAATTTTAAAAAATAAAAGTTGTAAAGTGGGTGGGGAGGCATTGAAATGCATTAACATTAGAAAAAAGAAAGACAAAATATGAACTCAATTAATTGAGTGCAAGGTAAATTTGTTGAATAAAAAAATAAAAAATTGAGTGCAAATTGGTTCAATTATTAAAAATGAAGATGTATAGGAGCAATTTAAAAAAATAAAAGTTGTAAAGTGGGTGGTGACACATTGAAACGCATTAATGATTGGTGTGTTTCAAAAAAAAATTAAGCAAATATATTATATTTGCTTTTCCCATTGATTTATCAATTATTTTGTCATCTATAGCATTATTATTATTTTTTAATTATATGGAGGGTAAAGATAATACTTAATAAAATTAACTTTTTGAATTCGCTCGTTTGGGCTTGTTTATATCAACTATTCCAACCTAATTGCTGTAAAAAAAATATTCTGAGAATTTGGGAGGTATCTTAAGTACTAAGATCAATAAAGGGAGGTACGGTTGAAAATTGTCTTCAATAATACAGGCTTGTCTCATTATTCTTAACAACATGATTAGTATTAACAAAACTATTGTCTTTTTTTATAAGTCACAACTATTGTTTTCATAACTATTTCTGTTTTTTTTCATGATAAGACCAAAAAACAATTTTTGTAGGTTCAAAGGAGTAAATATTAATTCCAAGCAAAATTTTAATTAATTTTTTTCTAAGGAAAATGATTATATGAAGAGTACTATGGTAACCATCATCCATTAAATTTGATGTTGCTTTAATTTTGTGAAAAATTTCCAAGTTCTCCCAAATACCAAAAGTGCAAAAACATTGTTATATGAGTGAAAAAGCTCAAATTCATAATCTATTTTATAATATAACCTTATGCCCTCAACTCTGCCACTTGTCAGAAAAAAATAAAAAAGAAATAAAAAAATTATTGATTTACGCTCCACTATATGTGTTTATTAAATTATCTGCAATCACACCTTCGACTCATGATGATATGATATAATAGATAAATACATAACTCGGTCTAGAATTAAATTCATATATAGTTGAAATAACAAATCTAAAGTAAGTATTTTTTAAGGAGAGTGTTAAGCTAATTAAGAAAACTACCAAGAGTGTTTAAGGCTCCGGCCTTATAATGATGAGGCTTGCCTATTTGTTTTTCTCTTGAGACGTACACCAGTGCAGGCATTGGGTTGCCTTCTGCATCTCTGTCTTCTCCGTTTCCTCGCAACAAAACCTATATAATTTTTCCACCTCAATTTATTAATTTATTTTCAATCAAAATAATATATTAATATATACAAAGTCAGAATAAGTATACATCACAAAAATGTGTAAGATTCAAATATTGTGAAATTTGCAACCAAGTTTTTAAAAAAGGAAAAACTATGCTAAAAAAAAATACGAGCAATTTATAAAAGGTATTAACTATCTAACATATTTTTTTGGCAGGTGATTTTTTCATAATTAAATACAACTTTATATAGATCTATAGTTTCTAAACTATATATGGAATAAATGGGTTTAAATTTTGTATAAATAAGTATCAGTCAAAATAAGTTAAATCTAATTAGACATGATTAAATTTTAAGTTAAAATTAGGTAGACTTGCTAAATCCAAAATTGATCTGCTTAACATTATTATATTTTGTGTTGAGACTTATGTTATTTGCAAAGACTTTTTAATATTTTATGTTATGTGTCGAGACTCTAACTTTATAATATTTTATTTAATCTTTTACTATATGGTTATATAATTATAATTTTAAATTTTTTTTTATATGCTAATTTAAATTTTATATATGATAAATAGATTAGAATAAACTTGTTTAAGTTTTAAGTGTTATAAACAGGTTAATCTATTTAAACCGTTTATTATACGAGTTGGGTTTAAATTTGCATATAATAACACGTTATTTAAAGGTATCTTGTTTAGATTTATAATATATTTATTATACACGATTACGACACGACCAATTACAAAGGGCAACACAAATTGTCACTCTTACTTGAAACTACCCTTAACCTTACCTTGATGGTCTCATAGTCCTGCTTGAAACTACTATTGCCGCTGCGGGAATCCAAATTTTTCGGCGAGAAATACACCTGCGGAGCCCTAGGCTCAACCCTATACTTCCGGCAAAACAACAGCCAATCCTTAGCAAATACCGAAGCCTGATAAACAACATGGAAAGTCAGCTCCGACCCACCATCATTCGAGAGATAATAAGCCAACTTATTCACATCATAATTGTAATACCCAGTATTTCACAAAAAAAATAATAACTATTTGGGCAACGCCTGCCCGAACGTTCAGGCGCATGCCAGAACGTTCAGGAGTAAAAAATCTCTATATAAGGAACCCTCCCCATTCTCATTTCTCACACCAAAATCACTCTCCTTGTGATTTTCCTTCTCTTTCCACTCATTCTGAGTTTTTAGTTTTTGAAACTCTTTGTCCGAGACTCTCGGTGCGGTGCGATGAGATTCTGTCTAGAGGAAAGCGCCCGATTTGAAAGAAGAAGTTTTTATCTGAAAGTGGAGAACGAAACATAGGTTTGCGTGTTTTATAACTTTTATTAAAGTTTACATTCAATTATTATTATATCTACTGTTCATTTACACTGCATTATGTCATATAATATTTATATTGTTCTACTTATGTCTGTATATTTGGAATTCACATATTATACTGTTATAATGTCGGATGTGTGGTCAATCTGACTCAACTAGATTCAGTCTTGTCCTCAGTAACTTTAAATAGTGAACGGGAGGCAGCGGGCTGCTCTAGGCGATTGGTTATTTAAGCAGACCTTGTGTCTCACCTCTCAACTGGGGACTGATCTAGTTGGTCTTATTGAAAGCTATCAGCTTATACCAGTAATACTGAATGTCCTAATCTTGCACGTCGTGATACCGACCTTGATAAGGATCACCAGACGTTGCTAAAGTCAGTCTAAATGTCAAAGAAAAGACCAGACCAGTAGACTAGACCTGTTCATGCATTGGCATCATACATATCACCACCTAGGGACGTATATGGTTTATGACTCATAGAATAGTTAGGAGCATTGCTCAATATTCATTACATTTCTCTGGAGAGGGACGTACATGAGAACCTGGGTACGCCCGAGGAGGGACATCGATACGTGAATCCAGAGCATCGTTCTTGTACGTGAACTCAAGCGATGTAAGTTCATCAAACCATTACAAGACGGTGTCATGCATACATACATATTGATTGATTACGATGCTCACATGTGTATTTAAGATATTTGATATTGAAGTATGCTTTATTAATTGTTATACTCTTGCACTATTTACCCACTGAGCACGTTAAGCTCACTCCATTATTATCCAATCTTTCACAGGAAATTAGGGTGGACTGAGTGCAGGTTATGGGGCCCACATTTTATACCCTTTGTATAATTAATTGTGGATTTTTGGGAGTATGTTCCCTTTACCATTTTATGTACAAAAGTATTCTGAATTAAATGAAATCATATTTGTACTGTGTGTACTGTATTTTCGCTGCGCACTATGTTGTTACCATTTTTATTGTACCAAATGCGCACCCCGTCTGAGAGTGTACCACCGGTTTAGGCGCGTCCGGGCGGGGTGTGACATTTAATGGTATCAGAGCTATACCCTGCTGCTAATGCCCAACCCAGACAGAACCAGGGTCAACGAAATCAGGGCCGAGCATTAGCCATCGCTCAACATCCCCTCCCAGACAACAATGTAGTCGAAGGTACCTTTCCTTTGTTCAATACAATGGTGCATGTTTTATTTGATTCATGTGCTACGCATTCTTTTATATCGTCGGTAATGGTAAGACATTTGGGCCTGCATCCTGAACCCACAACCATCACACTCCATGTCACATCACCGTTCGGATGTGAATTTGCTGTGTTCTCGATGTGAGCTTCGAATGTGAGAACATATAATATATGTCGATCTTTTTGTGATGGATTTTGAAGACTTCAACATCATCCTCGGCATGGATTGGCTAACACCATTGAATGCAAAGATCGAATGTATGAAGAAGCAAGTTCAGTTAACCTTGCCTACAGGAGAGTTGGTCAAGCTTCAGGGAACGAGGCAATGGATACACAAATCAACAGTTGCCGTTCTCAAGGCACAACTTCGAGTTCTATCCCTTGGCAATGAAAACACCTCACCAGCACTATACCTTCTCGAAGTACATGATGTTCCAGTCATATCTGAATTCCCAACAGTTTTTCTTAATGACCTTCTTGGTCTACCTCCAGATTAGGAGTTTTCTTGGTTTGGCTGGCTATTACAGACGATTCATCAAGGACTTCTCAAAGATTGCTGAACCTATGACCAAGCTCACTCGAAAAGACGTGCGATTCATCTAGAATCCCGCCTGTGAAGCATCCTTTCAGGAATTGAAGAAACGCCTGACCACGACACCTGTACTTATCACTCCAAGAAATGCAATTGGATTTTCACTATACACCGATGCCTCTCTTCAAGGATTAGGTGTCGTACTCATGCAAGACGACCAAGTTGGTGCATATGCCTCACGGCAACTGAAGATTCATGAGGATAATTACCCAACACATGACTTGGATCTTGCAGTTGTCGTATTTGCACTGAAATTATGGCGTCATTACCTATACGGTGAACGGTTCGAGGTCTTCTCAGATCACAAGAGTCTTAAGTACATATACACTCAGAGAGACCTAAACCTCCGCCAAAGACGATGGTTAGAATTCTTGAAGGATTATGACTTTCAATCCCAGTACCATCCCGGAAAGGCCAAAGTTGTGGCTGATGCCCTGAGTAGAAAATCTTATGTTGCTTGCACTCTTAACTATGAAATAGGGAAGTTGGCTACAAAGATGGATAACTTTAACCTACAGCTGAACGTAGAGGGACCGCGACCACGACTCTCTCAATTATCAGCCAACTCCGAGCTCGTTCGAAAGATTACAGCTACTCAAGCGAATGACCCTATGTTAATGGAGAAACGAGAACTTCTACTCAGCGGACAAGAACTTCCTCATTGGTCAGTCTCTAAAGACGGAGTCGTTTTCTATAAAAAACGTCTCTGTCTACCGAACGATCCTGAGGTTTGGAAAGACGTGCTTACTGAGATGCACTATTCAAGGTACGCTATGCATCCTGGGGGTGACAAGATGTACAAGGATGTCAAGCGACAATTCTGGTTTTCTGGAATGAAGACGGCAATTGCAGACTTTGTTGCTCGATGTCTCGTTTGCCTGAAAGTTAAGGCAGAACGAAGGCTTCCCTCTGGACTTCTCCAGCCGTTACCTATTGGAGAATGGAAGTAGGAGAACATCGCAATGGATTTTGTTACTGTCTTGCCTCGAAATAATAAAGGGCAAGATGTTATCTGGGTTATCATTGACAGACTTACAAAGTCTGCACACTTCTTGCCAATAAAGTTCACGGATAATCCCGCCAAACTTGCAGAACTATATGAAAGAGAGATCATACACCTTCATGGCATACCACTCACGATCGTCTTTGATCGAGACCATCGATTCACATCAAACTTTTGGAAAAGCTTCCAGAATATAATGGGTTCTAAGATCACTATGAGCACAACCTTCCACCCTCAGACTGATGGGCAGTCAGAGCGGCTTATTCAAATCTTAGAAGACATGTTACGATGCTGCATTTTGGACTTTAATGACGGATGGGCAAAGTATTTGCATCTACCTGAGTTTGCATACAACAACAGCTACCAAACTAGTATTGGCATGGCACCATACGAGGCTCTCTATGGTCGGTCTTACAGATCTCCGATATGCTGGTTAGATATGGCAGATCGACCGCAGTTAGGCCCTAAACTAGTTCAAGAGACCTCTGAGAAGATCACACTAGTAAAGGAACGACTTCGTGTTGCACAAAGTCGACATAAGAGCTATGCTGACAAACGGAGACAACCTCTAGAATTTGATAAGGGGGACTTTGTTTTTCTGAAAGACCAGCCCACAAGTGGTGTCAAACACTTTCGAATCAAAGGCAAGCTCTCCTCGCGATATATCGGTCCATTTCAGATCATTGAACGTATTGGCAAACTTGCTTATCATTTGTCCCTTCCATCGTCCATGCCTAAGGTTCATGACGTTTTTCACGTATCTATGCTTCGCAAGTATCGTCCTGATCCTTCGCATCTCATTCCTTTAGTCGAGGTTCGGGTTGAGGAAGGAAATACATATCAGGAGAAAGTGATACAAATTTTAGATAGAAAAACTCAAGAACTACGGCGACGTAGCATACCACTTGTGAAAGTGCTCTGGGATCACCACGGCTTAGAGGAAGCAACATGGGAACTAGAAGCAACTATTAAACAGAAATATCCTGAATTGTTTTCTAGTACCAACTGATGATGCGATACATTGTCCTATTTTCACTTATCAATAAAATGATGAAACATTGCTACAACTACTTAGCATCACCAATCCCGTGCCTGAACTCGCAAGAGATAACGCCGGCAGTGAATCTCATGCAGATAACCATCATAACTACTTGCATTGATTTCGATGGAAAAATTCCTTTAAGGGGGGTAGAGTGTAATACCCAGTATTTCAAAAAAAAAAATTACTATTTGGGCAACGCCAGAACGTTCAGGCGCATGCCAGAACGTTCAGGAGCAAAAAATCTTTATATAAGGAACCCTCCTCATTCTCATTTCCTACACCAACATCACTCTCATTGTGATTTTCCTTCTCTTTCCACTCATTATGAGTTTTTAGTTTTTGAGACTCTCTGTCCGAGACTCTCGGTGCGGTGCGATGAAATTTTGTCCGGAGGAAAGCGCCAGATTTGAAAGAATAAGTTTTTATCTCAAGGTGCAGAACGAAACATGGGTTTGCGTGTTTTATAACTTTTATTAAAGTTTACATTCAGTTATTAATATATCTACTGTTCATTTACACTGCATTATGTCATATAATGTTTATATTGTTGTACTTATGTCTGTATATTTGGAATTCACGTATTATACTGTTATAATGTCGGATTTGTGGTCAATCTGACTAAACTAGATTCGGTCTTGTCCTCAGTAACTTTAAATAGTAAACGGGAGGCAGCGGGCTGCTCTATGCGATTGGTTATTTAAGCAGACCTTGTGTCTCACCTCTCAACTGGGGACTGATCTAGTTGGTCTTATTGAAAGCTATCAGCTTATACAAGTAATACTGAATGTCGTAATCTTGCACTTCATGATAACGACCTTGATAAGGATCACCAGACGTTGCCAAAGTCAGTCTAAATGTCAAAGAAAAGACCAGACCAGTAGACTAGACCAGTTCATGCATTGGCATCATACATATCACCACCTAGGGACGTATATGGTTTATGACTCATAGAATAGTTAGGGGCATTGCTCGCTATTCATTACGTTTATCTGGAGAGGGACGTACATGAGAACCTAGCTACGCCCAGGGAGGAACATCAGTACGTGAATCCAGAGCATCGTTCCTGTATGTGAACTCAGGCGATGTACGTTCATCAAACCATTACGAGACGGTGTCATGCATACATACATATTGATTGATTACGATGCTCACATGTGTATTTAAGCTATTTGATATTGAAGTATGCTTTATTAATTGTTATACTCACGAACTATTTTACCCACTGCGCGCGTTAATCTCACTTCATTATTATCCAATTTTTCATAGAAAATTAAGGTGGACTGGGTGCAGGTTCATGGGGCCCACATTTTGTACACTTTGTATTATTCAGTGGGGATTTTGGGGAGTATGTTCCTTTGACTATGTCATGTACAAATGAATTCTAAATTAAATGAAATCAGACTTGTACTGTTTTATATTTCCGCTGCGCACTGTGTTATTACCATTGTTATAATTCCAAATGCACGCCCCGTCCGCGAGTGTACCGCCGCTTTAGGCAAGTCCGGGCGGGGTATAATAGTAATCATATGCCATCAGCGACAAAAGTGTGTTGGCCACCAGAGCCGAAGTATGACACCCCGCCCGGACTCGCCTATACCAGCGGCACACTCGCGGACGGGGCGTGCATTTGGAATTATAACAATGGTAATAACACAGTGCGCAGCGGAAATATAAAACAGTACAAGTCTGATTTCATTTAATTCAGAATTCATTTGTACATGACATAGTCAAGGGAACATACTCCCCAAAATACCCAATGAATAATACAAAGTGTACAAAATGTGGGCCCCATGAACCTGCACCCAGTCCACCCTAATTTTCTATGAAAAATTGGATAATAATAAAGTGAGATTAACGCGCTCAGTGGGTAAAATAGTTCGTGAGTATAACAATTAATAAAACATACTTCAATATCAAATAGCTTAAATACGCGTGAGAGCATCATAATCAATCAATATGTATGTATGCATGACACCGTCTCGTAATGGTTTGATGAACGTATATCGCCTGAGTTCACGTACATATGTCCTTCCCCAGGCGTAGCCAGGTTCTCACTGTACGTCCCTCCTCAGGAACGATGCTCTGGATTCACGTACTGATGTCCCTACCCAGGCGTGGCCGGGTTCTCATTGTACGTCCCTCTCCAGAGAAATATAATGAATAGCGAGCAGTGCTCCTAACTATTCTATGAATCATAAACCACATACGTCCCTAGGTGGTGATATGTATGATGCCAATGCATGAACTAGTGTAGTCTACTAGTCTGGTCTTTTCTTGACATTTAGACTAACTTTGGCAGCGTCTGGTGATCTTTATTAGGGTTGGTATCACGACGTGCAAGGTTAGGACATTCAATATTACTTGTATAAGCTGATAGCTTTCAATAAGACCAACTAGATCAGTCCCCAGTTGAGAAGTGAGCCCGCTGCCTCCCGTTCACTATTTAAAGTTACTGAGGACAAGACCGAGTCTAGTTGAGCCAGATTGACCACAAACCTGGCATTATAGCAGTGTAATACATGAATTCCAAATATACAGGCGTAAGTGCGACAGTATAAATGTTATATGATATAATGCAGTGTAAATGAGCAGTAGGCATAATAATAAATGAATGTAAACTTTAATAAAAGTTATAAAACACGCAAACCTATGTTTAGTTCCCCACCTTCAGATAGGAACTTCTTTTTCATGGTGATCTTAGAACGAATTCTACTCTGGAAGCTTTTCCAAAAGTTTGATGTGAATCGAGAGTGGTATGCCATGAAGGCGTACGATCTCTCTTTCATATAGTTCTGCAAGTTTGGCGAGATTATCCGTGAACTTTATTGGCAAGAAGTGTGCAGACTTTGTAAGTCTGTCAATGATAACCCAGATAGCATCTTGCCCTTTATTATTTCGAGGTAAGGCCGTAACAAAATCCATTACGATGTTCTCCCACTTCCATTCTCCAATAGGTAACGACTGGAGAAGTCCAGAGGGAAGTCTTCGTTCTGCCTTAACTTTCTGGCAAATGAGACATCGAGCAACGAAGTCTGCAATTTCCTTCTTCATTCCAGAAAACCAAAATTGTCGCTTGACATCCTTGTACATCTTGTCACCCCCAGGATGCATAACAATCCTTGAACAGTGCATCTCAGTGAGCACTTCTTTCCGAACCTCAGGATCGTTTGGTAGACAGAGACGTTTTTTATAGAAAACGGCCCCATCTTCTGAGACCGACCAGTAAGGAAGGTCCTGTTCGCTGAGTAGAAGTTCTCGTTTCTCCATTAACATAGGGTCATTGGCTTGAGCTGCTGAAATCTTTCGAACTAGCTCAGAGTTGGCTGATAATTGAGAGATTCGTGGTCTTGGTCCCCCTTCGATCAGTTGTAGGTTAAAGTTCTCCATCTCGGTAGCCAACTTCCCCATTTCGTAGTTAAGAGTACAAGCAAGATAATATTTTCTACTCAGGGCATCAGCACAACATTGGCCTTTCCGGGATGGTACTGGAGTTGAAAGTCATAATCTTTCAAGAATTCCAACCATCGTCTTTGGTGAGGTTTAAGTCTCTCTGAGTGTATATGTACTTAAGACTCTTGTGATCCGAGAAGACCTCAAACCATTCACCGTATAGGTAATGATGCCATAATTTCAGTGCAAATACCACAATTGCAAGTTCTAAGTCATGTGTTGGGTAATTTCCCTCATGAATCTTCAGTTGCCTCGAGGCATATGCAACCACTTGGCCTTCTTGCATTAGTACGTCACCTAAGCCTTGAAGAGAGGCGTCGGTGTATAATGAAGATCCAATTGCATTTCTTGGAGTGATTAGTACAGGTGCCGTCGTGAGGCGTTTTTTCAATTCCTAAAATAATGCTTCACAGGCGGGATTCCAGATTAATCGCACGTCTTTTTGAGTGAGCTTGGTCATAGGTTCAGCAATCTTTGAGAAGTCCTTGATGAAGCGTCTGTAATAGCCAGGCAAACCAAGAAAACTCCTAATCTGAGTAACAGTGGTAGGCTGCTTCCAGTTTAAAACTGCTTCAACCTTAGAAGGATCTACCTCAATGCCATTGCCTGAAACCACATGGCCTAGGAATTGAACTCTCTTCGCCCAAAATTCGCACTTACTCAACTTTGCATACAGTTGGTGGCTTCTCAAGGTCTGGAGGACTATCTTCAAATGTATCTTATGGTCTTCCTCGGTTGAGGAATATATCAAGATGTTGTCCACAAAAACCACCACAAATCGGTCTAAGTATAATCTGAAGATGCGATTCACCAAATCCATGAATGCCGCAGGTGCATTTGTTAGACCGAACGACATGACCAAGAACTCATAGTGACCGTACCGAGTTCTGAATGCCGTCTTGGTAATGTTCGACTCTCGGATCCGGAGTTGGTGATAACCGGACCGTAAATCAATCTTAGAGAAGTATTTGGCATCTCTAAGTTGGTCGAACAAGTCATCGATCTTTGGCAATGGATATCTGTTCTTGATGATGACGTTATTCAACTTGCGATAGTTGATGCAAAGTCATAACGAAACATCTTTTTTGCGAACAAACAGAACTGGAGCGCCCCAGGGTGATGAACTCTTTCTGATGAAGCCATTACTCTCTAATTCTTTCAGTTGTTTGTCTAATTCGACCAGCTCGACCTTTGACATTTTGTATGGTGGAATTGAGATAGGCCCTGTCTCAGGTATGAGGTTGATTTCAAAATAGAATTCTCGAACAGGCGGTAGATCAGGAAGGTCATTTAGAAAAACTGTTGGGAATTCCAATATTACCGGGACATCGTGTACTTCGAGAGGGTATAGTGCTGGTAATTCATTTTCTTCACTAAGGGATAGAGTTCGAAGTTGTGCCTTGAGAAGTGCAACTGTTGATTTGTGTATCCATTTCCTTGTTCCCTGAATCTTAACAAACTCTCATATAGGCAAGGTTAACTGAACTTACTTCTTCATACATTCGATCTATGCAATCAGTGGTGCTAGCCAGTCCATGCCGAGGATGATGTCGAAGTGTTCAATGTCTGTCACGAAAAGATCTGCATATATTATCTGTTCTGACATTCAAAGCTCACATCGAGAGCACTGCAATTTCACATCAATACCAGATCCGAACGGTGATGTGACATGGAGTGTGATGTCTGTGGGTTCACGATGTAGGCCTAAATGTCATACCAATGCCGACGATATAAAAGAATGCGTAGTACCTGAATCAAAAAAAACATGCACCATTGTATTAAACAAAGGAAAAGTACCTTCAAGGAGAAAATGTTGTCTGGGAGGGGCTGTTGTCTGGGAGGGGCTGTTGAGCCATGAAAAATCCTCTGCCCTGATTCCGTTGTCCCTGATTTTGTTGGTTCTGCCTCGGTTGGACATTAGCAACAGGTGGTGCTTGATGGACTGGAACAAGAGGGATAGGTTACTGAAGGTGTGGACAGACATTTTACATGGCCCTTCTGGCCGCAGTTGAAACACGTCGACTTATACTGCAATGGTTTTGTTGGCCATGCTGATTGTTCTGATGGCCATGTTGATTGTGGTGTCGACCACCACCTCTGCCATTGTCGTTTCTACGACCACCCCTGCCATAACGACCTCCGCGGCCATTATTACGAAAACCCTGATGGTTAGGGTTAGAAGGTTGAGTCGCAGGTGTTATGGCCTAATTCTTCGAAACAGGGGCTGGGAGGGCTGGGTTTTGATTGTAGTAGGGCTTCTTCTTGTTGCCCTGTTGCAAGCCCTGTTGGGAAAACGTTGCAGGCCGTTTTCCCTTATTCATTCTCTGCTCCTGTATGATCTTCTCTTGTTCAAAGCTCATGGCCTTGTCAACAACCTCCTTGTAAATCTTGAGATCCAAGATCGACAAGGCTTGTCGAATATCATGGCGAAGGCCATTATAAAATTTCTCAGTCTTATCTTGCTCCGCTGAGATGGTGGAGAGAGAGTAGACTGATAATTCTTTGAACTTGCCAGCATATTCCCTAACGGTCATGCTGCCCTAGTATAACTTAACAAATTCTTGACGCTTTTGTCTCTTCACAGCACCAGGAAAATACTCATCAATAAACATTGACTCGAACTGTTGCCGAGTCATATCCGCTTTGTTGACCCTTGGGTCCTCTTTCACTGTTATCCACCATGTGTTTGCCCCACCAACAAGTTGGTAGGTCGCTTGTGGGATTTTGCGAGTCTCATCGACTCCCATTGCATCAAGAGCCTTATTTTACTCATCCAGCCACTTTTGCACCTTATCAGCATTAATGGTGCCAGCAAAAGTAAGAGGTTGTAGCCTCTTGTACTTTGTAATCTGATCGGTTTGAGATTCCGATCCAAATCTTATAGGTGCCTGAACAGTGGCAACCTGACTGGTCGCGGTCTCACGAATTGCCATTTGAATAGTAGCTTTCATCGCCTCAATAAATCAGGCGAAGAAGGTTTCCATGCTCGAAGGCATGGTAAAGGGTGAGGATGGGGGTGGTATTTCCTGCCCAGATGTAGTGGCAGTGTCGGGTATAACTCGTGCTGTCGTCGTCGGAGGCGGTTCCTGAATCTCAGGAGGTGCCTCCACTGCTGGAAGGACAATACGTGGCCTTCCTCTCTTCCTGGTTTGCATTTTCTCACTGGCAAGGAGAAAATAAAAACCAAGATTTATGAACTGTAGCCAAGTATAATGTTATAGTATGCTCAGCAACAAATTCGAGAGTACTACAATATATAAAATCACCTATTTTTCTAAGTATAGTGTAAGGTTTTTGTTGAGGAATCAAAGAATCTTATATATATCGTATGTTTGGTCATGGTGTAAAAACAAGGTTAGAATGTTTATATAATAAGTAAAAAACTTTGCAAGTATTTCAAATGATTTGGTTCTAGTGTTTGTAAACATACATATATATTTCATTTATTCCCATAACTGTTGTCTCCAAAACAAGGCTGACCCCCTCTTCTTGAAGTCCCACGTAATTCATGGCTTCGTAGAAGGATCTCACCAAGTTTTAAGAGACGTGACCCTCAACTTTTGTTGTGTTCAACCACCCCAGAGTTGCAAGTTTGTCATGAAGGATCGGACGGAGGCAGAGATCTCTATTGTCAATGCTCCTCATAGTCATAACCTCCCTTTTTAACAATTCCTTGAGTCTAGTGGGAATTGGTTCTCTATTACTGGAAGTTGCTCCTTCACTTGAGGTCATTCTCTGCTGAAAGGAAAATTAATTTGTGAAAGACACAAAATATATTCCTAACATTTTTAAGATTTATTCTGTCAGTTAGACAATATTTTCTATTTTTCTCTTGATGTTTATGTCATCATCTAAATTTTTTTCATTAGCAATATGATATATATATATATATATCTCATATACATATATACATGAATGTATAGATATATATATTTAATCATTACTATATATATATAGTTTTTCATAAATCAACTATATATATATATTTGAAACTAAACTATATAAAAACTATATATTTTTCTAGATATATATTTAATATAAATCTCAACTATATATAATTCATATATATATATATATATATATATATATCTAGTAAAAAAAAATTATTCAATTTTTTCATTAGTAATAAGGTATATATACATCTCATATATACATAGATATATAGATATATATATTTAATCATAATTATATATATAGTTTTTCATAAATCTTGACTATACATTTAATTCCAAACTATATAAAAATCATATATAGTTTTCTTAGATATATACAAATCTTAACTATATATAATTCATATATATATAGTTCTAAAGACATATATATCTAATAAAATTTTTCATTCAAATTTTTTATTAATACTATATTATATATATATATATCTCATATATGCAAAGATATATAGACATATATTTTCAATCATATAGTTTTTTTCATAAATCATGACTATATATATTTAAATCCAAACTATATAAAATCATATATAGTTTTCTTAAATATATATTTAATACAAATCTTAACTATATATAATTCATATATATATATATATATATATATATATATATATATATATAGTTTTAAAGATATATCTAATACAATTTCTTCACCCAAATTTTCCATTAGCAATAAGGTATATATATCTCATATATACATAGATATATAGATATATATATTTAATCATATCCATATATATTGTTTTCACAAATCATAACTATATATATATTTAAATCTAAACTACATAAAAACAATATATAGTTTTCTAAATTTATATTTAATATAAATCTCAACTATATATAATTGATACATATATATAGTTCTAGAGATATATATATCTAATAAAATTTTTCATTCAAATTTTTCCATTAACCACATGGTATATATATATCTCATATATACATAGATATATATATATATATATATATATATATATATATATATATATATATATATATATATATATATATATATATATATATATTTAATCGTAACCATATATATAGTTTTCATAAATCATAACTATATATATAAATCTAAACTATATAGAACTATATAGTTTTCTTAGACATATATTTAATACAAATCTTAACTATGTATAATGCATATATATAGTTCTAAAGATATATATATATATATATCTAATGAAATTTTCTTCCTCTAATTTGGTAGACTTGGGCGGGCAGTAGACCGTACTCTCTGATACCATCAAATGTCACACCCCGCCCGGACGCGCCTAAACCGGCGGTACACTCACGGACGGGGCGCGCATTTGGAATTATAACAATGGTAATAACAGAGTGCGCAGCGGAAATATAAAACAGTACAAGTCTGATTTCATTTAATTCAGAATTCATTTGTACATGACATAGTCAAGGGAACATACTCTCCAAAATCCCCAATGAATAATACAAAGGGTACAAAATGTGGGCCCCATGAACCTGCACCCAGTCCACCCTAATTTTCGGTGAAAAATTGGATAATAATGGAGTGAGCTTAACGCGCTCAGTGGGTAAAATAGTTCGTGAGTATAACAATTAATAAAACATACTTCAATATCAAATATCTTAAATACACATTAGAGTATCATAATCAATCAATATGTATGTATGCATGACACCGTCTCGTAATGGTTTGATGAACGTACATCGCCGAAGTTTACGTACATATGTCCTTCCCCAGGCGTAGCCAGGTTCTCACTGTACGTCCCTCCCCAAGAACGATGCTTTGGATTCACGTACTGATGTCCCTCCCCAGGCGTAGCCGGGTTCTTATTGTACGACCCTCTCCAGAGAAATATAATGAATAGCGAGCAATGCTCCTAACTATTCTATGAATCATAAATCACATACGTCCATAGGTGGTGATATGTAATAACCTGTATTTCACAAAAAAAAAAAAAAAGCACATGCCTGGAAGTCCAGGCACATGGCACATGGCACATGCTTGGAAGTCCAGGCACATGGCACATGGCACATGACACATGGCACATGCCTGGAAGTCCAGGCACATGCCCGGAAGTCCAGGCAGCCCGTCTGGACTTCCAGGCGCCAAAAACTCTATATAAACCAACCCTTCCCTCTTCATGTTTCACACCAAATTCACTCCAAATTGTGATTTTTCCTCTTCTTTTCACTCATATTGAGTTTTTAGTCTTTTGAGACTCTCTGCCCGAGACTCTTAGTGCAGTACGACGAAGTTCTGTCCGGAGAAAAATGCCAGATCTGAAAAAGAAGTTCTTATCTGAAGGTGGGGAACGAAACATAGGTTTCGTGTTTTATAACTTTTATTAAAGTTTACATTCAGTTATTATTATGTCTACTGTGCATTTACACTTCATTATGTCATATAATGATTATACTGCCGCACTTATACCTCTACATTTGGAATTCACGTATTATACTGTTATAATGCCAGATTTGTGGTCAATCTGACTCAACTAGACTCGGTCTTGTCCTCAGTAACTTTAAATAGTGAACGGGAGGCAGCGGGCTGCTTTAGGCGATTGGTTATTTAAGCAGACCTAGTGCCTCACCTCTCAACTGGGGACTGATCTAGTTGGTCTTATTGAAAGCTATCAGCTTATACATGTAATACTAAATGTACTAACCTTGCACGTCGTGATACCAATCCTGATAAGGATTACCAGACATTGCCAAAGTCAGTCTAAATGTCAAGAAAAGACCAGACCAGTAGACTAGACCAGTTCATGCTTTGACATCATACATATCACCACCTAGGGACGTATATGGTTTATGACTCATAGAATAGTTAGGAGCATTGCTTGCTATTCATTACATTTCTCTGGAGAGGGACATACATGAGAACCCGGCTACACCCGAGGAGGGACATCAGTACGTGAATCCAGAGCATCGTTCCTGAAGAGGGACGTATAGTGAGAACCTGGCTACGCCCGGGGAAGGACACCTATACGTGAACTTAGGCGATGTACGTTCATCAAACCATTACGAGACGGTGTCATGAATACATACATATTGATTGATTATGATGCTCACATGTGTATTTAAGATATTTGATATTGAAGTATGTTTTATTAATTGTTATACTCACAAACTATTTACCCACTGAGCGTGTTAAGCTCACTCCATTATTATCCAATCTTTCACAGGAAATTTGGGTGGACTGGGTGCAGGTTATGGGGCCCACATTTTGTACCCTTTGTAGGATTCATTGGGGATTTTGGAGAGTATGTTCCCTTGACCATTTTATGTACAAATTATATTGTGAATTAAATGAAATCAGATTTGTACTGTGTGACACATATTTCCGCTGCGCACTCTGTTGTTACCATTGTTATTGTTCCAAATGCGCGCCCCGTTAGAGAGTGTACCGCCGGTTTAGGCGCGTCCGGGCGGGGCGTGACATTTAATGGTATCAGAGCATACGGTCCACGGCCCGCCCAAGTCCACCAAATTGGGAGAAGAAAAATTTTACTAGATATATATATCTCTACAACTATATATATATGATTTGTATATAGTTGAGATTTATATTAAATGTATATCTAGAAAACTATATGATTTCTATATAGTTTGATTTGAATATATATATATAGTTGTGATTTATGAAAACTATATATATTAATGATTAAATATATATCTATATATCTATGCACATAGGAGATATATATATACCTTGTTTTTATTGATGAAAAGTTTGAATGAAAAATTTATTAGATATATATATCTCTAGAACTATATATATATGTCAGTTATATATAGTTGAGGTTTATATTAAATATATATCTAGAAAGCTATATAATTTTTATATAGTTTGATTTAAATATACATATAGTCATGATTTATTTAAAAACTATATGTATAGTTATATACCTTAGTGTATATGAGATATATATATATATATCATAAAAAAAAAAATTGAATTAAAAAATTTTATTAGATATATATATCTCTAGAACTATATATATATATGACAATTATATGTAGTGAGATTTATATTAAATATATATCTAGAAAACTATATGATTTTTATATAGTTTGATTTAAATATATATATAGTTATGATTTATGAAAACTATATATATTGTTAAAAAAATAAAAAATAAAAAATAAAATATATATATTTGGATGAAAAATTTTATTAGATATATATATCTCTAGAACTATATATATATGTCAATTATATATAGTTGAGATTTATATTAAATATATATCTAGAAAAACCATATCATTTTTTATAGTTAGATTTAAAATATATATAGTCAAGATTTATTAAAAATTATATGTATAATTATGATTGAATATATATATCTATATATCTTAGTATATATGAGATATATATATATATATATATATATATCATATTATTAATGAAAAAAGATTAGAATGAAAAATGTTATTAGATATATATGTCTTTAGAACTATATATATATATATATATATATATATATATATATATATATATATATATATATATGAATTATATATAGTTAAGATTTGTATTAAATATATATCTAAGAAAACTATATATAATTTAATTTCAAATATATATATAGTTAATTTATGAAAACTATATATATAGTTATGATTAAATAAATAAATATATATCTATACATTCATATATGAATACGATATATATACATCATATTGCTAATGAAGAATTTTGATTACATGATGGCATAAAAATCAAGAGAAAAATATAAAATATTGTCTAAAAGACAAAGAATAAATTTTAAAAATGTTAGGAATATATTTTGTGTCTTTCACAATTTTATTTTTCTTTTAGCAAAAGAATGGCCTCAAGTGAAGGAGCAACTTTCACTAGCAGGGAACCAATTCCCACTAGACTTAAAGAATTATCCATAAGGGAGGTTATGACCATGAAGAGCATCGACAACAGAGATCTCCGCCTCTACCCAATCCTTCACAATAAACTCGCAACTGTGGGTTGGTTGAACATAACAAAGGTTGAGGGCCAAGTCTCTTACAACTTGGTAAGATCCTTCTACGAAGCCATGAATTACGTGGGACTTCCAGAAGAGGGAATCAACCATGTATTGGAGACAACAGTTATGGGATAAAAATTCCTATCAACATCGAAATCATCGCTCAACTTATGAAGATTCCGATTGAGGACAGAATTATTGATCCACATGAACCGCAGACAGTTACAGAGATTGCGGAGTCTAATGAACAATTATTCAATTCCTTCACCAAGGAGCCTTACACTCAATCGACATTCACCAACCTCCCAAACAATTATCTTAAGCCATCTCTTGCCGGCCTTGGAAAGATCGTGTTCGGCAACATCTTGCCAGAAAGGAGGCTTAATGGCACTATGTCAAGGGCCCAACTCCTTGTGCTATATTGCATAGAGAAGGGAATAAAGGTCTCCCTACCACACATCATCATCCAACAAATTTTTCCTCGACTACGGAGTCTTGATCATGAGGATGCTATACGAGGAAAACGTCAACACCTTTAATGAATCTTCGAAGCAGATCACTGAGGCATTTACATCATCCTCTATCTTCAAGACATTCGTCACAAGTGGAAGGGTGACTGACGAGGAAGTATTCGGTGCCACTTTAGGAGGAAATGACGAAAGAATTATAGACAAAAATGGACGTTGTCAGCGAAAAAGTCGGCGCAAGATTCCTGTTAGGGAGGTACTGTATCGGCCAGTTCCACAAGTTCCTGTGAACCAACAACAACAGAATTGTGCGGCACCAAATTTTGGAAGACAGGACATCCCAATGAGCCCATTGTTTCAAGACTTTTTAACCCAAGCTTATCCAAATGTCCAAGGGGTTCCAGTTGGGGAATCTCCTTACAATTAAAATAATTACCCCACACTTATGAGTCAACCGTACGACCAATACTTTCCACCAATGCCTACGACCTACCCTCCACCTATGGGACAGTCCACCCATCGACCATCGATGGGGCAATCGACTAACCCATTCGAGCAGTTAACTGTGATCGTAGCTAGTATTGCTCGGATGGAGGAGACTCAAAATGCTTTGTTAACACGTATGCAAAACGTCGAAGAACAATGAGCAAATTCTTAACCTTCTTCTAGTAGTCTTTTTGTACCTAGCAAGAGGTCTAAAAAGAGTGGTAGTAGGCAGGAAAATCAGGAATGATCACAGGCACTGTAAAATTTATTTTATATATGAATTAAAATGTTTTGTTTAAGACTATCTTTGGTGGGTCGATTTACAACCATTCTTTCTTTTGTATCACTAACTTTGGAGTGGTATGTGACACAACAAAATTGGAGGATACTAAATAAAATGTGGAAGTAAGAAAACCCACGACCTTGTATGAAAAGAAACATTTGGAGAAAGTTGCATTGTTAACATTATCACTAAGTTTACACGGTATGGGACGAGTAAACTTGGACGATACTATTAGTGAACTACTATTCAGCCGATATTTTATAGATGACGATACTATTAGTGAACTATTATTCAAGCGATGTTTTATAGAGACCGTGTTCATTCAACTTAACTTGGTTGACACCCTTATTACCAAATTCATGTGGTATGGGACAGACGAATTTGGATAATAGTCGAAAAGACTAAGCGAAAGAGTTTGAATACATAAGATTGCGATAGAACGTTAGATCAAGATATTTACCGAGGCAAATCTTAGAAATTTTATGACTTATATGGGTTTTCAATGAAATATATATGTATGTTTGTTCACAAAAAAAAAAAAACCAGAACCAAAATATATATGTATGTATTTTTATTTGAAATACTTGCAAAGTTTTATAATTATTATATAAACATTCTAACTTTGTTTTACACTATGGCCAAACATACGAGGCACATAAGATTCTTTGATTCCTCAACAAAAACCTTACACTAGACTTAGAAAGATAGGTGGTTTTTATATTGCAGTACTCTCGAATCTGTTGCTGAGAATACCATAACATTTTACTTGGCTACACTTCCTAAATCAGGGTTTTCTTTTCTCCTTGTCAGTGAGAAAATGCAAACTAGGAAGAGAGGAAGGCCACGTACTATCCGTCCAACAGAGGAGGCACCTCCTGAGATTCAGAAACAGGAATCGTCGCCTCCGACAATAGCGCAGGCCACACCCGACATTGCCACTACGTCTGGGCAAGCAATGTCACCCCAACCCACATCCTTTGCCATGCCTTCGAGTATGGAAGTCTTTTTCGCCTGATTTATCGAGGCGATGAAAGTAACTATTCAGACGGTCGTTCGTGGGACCGCAGCCAATCAGGTTGTCACTATTCAGGCACCTGTGAGATCTGGGTTGGAGACTCAAACCGACCAGATCACGAAGTACAAGAAGCTACAACCTCTTACTTTTGCTGGCACCATTGATGCTGAAGAGGTGCAAAAATGGTTGGATGAGTCAAAGAAGGCTCTCGATGTAATGGGAGTCGATGAGGCTCGAAAGATTCCACTTGCGTCCTACAACCTTATTGGTAGAGCAAATACATGGTGGATAACAGTAAAAGAGGACCCAAGGGTCAACACCACGGACATGACTTGGCAACAGTTCGAGTCATTATTTATTGATGAGTACTTCCCCGACGCTGTGAAAAGGCAGAAGCGCCAGAAGTTCGCCAAGCTATACCAAGACGGCATGACAGTCAGGGAGTACGCTGGCAAGTTTAAAGAATTATCGGTCTACTCTATCTCCGCCATCTTAACAGAGCAAGATAAGACCGATAAATTCTACAATGGCCTTCGTCCTGACATTCGACAAGCCTTGTCAATCTTGGATCTCAAGATCTACAGGGAGGTCGTTGACAAGGCCATGAGCTTTGAGCAGGAGGAGATTATGGAGGAGCAGAGACTGAATAGGGGAAAAAAGCCTGCAACGTTTTCCCAACAGGGCTCGCAGTAGGGCAACAAGAAGAAGTCCTACTATAATCAAAACCCAGCCCTCCCAGCCCCTATTCAGAAGAATGAGGCCACGAAACCTGCGGCTGAACCATCTAACCCTGGCCATCAAGGCTTTCGCAATCATGGCCGAGGAAGCCGTAATGGCAGGGGTGGCCGTTAAAACGGCAATGGCAGAGGTGGTGGTCAACACCACAATCAGCATGGCCAACGAAACCATCAGCAGCAGAGGTTGACGTGTTACAACTGCGGCCAGCAGGGCCATGTAAGAAATGCCTGTCCGCACCTTCAGCAACCTGTTCCCGTTGTTCCAGTCCAACAAGCACCACCTGCTGCTAATGCCCAACCCAAGCAGAACCAACAGAACCAGGGGCAACGGAACCAGGGCAGAGCATTTGCTATCGCTCAACAACCCCTCCCAGACAATAATGTAGTCGAAGGTATTTTTCCTTGTTCAATACAATGGTGCATGTCTTGTTCGATTTGGGTGCTACGCATTATTTTATATCGTCTGCATTGGTAAGACATTTAGGGTTGCATCCTGAACCCACAGAATTCACAATCCATGTTACATCACCTTTAGGATCCAGTGTTCTCGAAGTGGGCTTCGAATGGCAGAACAAATAAAATATGCAGATCTTTTTGTGATGGACATTGAAGACTTCGACATCATCCTCGGCATGGACTGGCTCGCACCACTGAATGTAAAGATCAATTGTATGAAGAAGCAAGTTCAGTTAACCTTGCCCACGGGAGAGTTTGTCAAGATTCAGGGAACAAGGAATTGGATACACAACTCGACTGCTGCACTTCTCAAGGCACAGCTTCGAGCTCTATCCCTTGGTGATGAAAATGAATCACCAGCACTGTACCCTCTCGAAGTACACGATGTCTCGGTAATATATGAATTCCCAACAATTTTTTTTAAATGACCTTCCTGGTCTACCTCCGGTTAAGGAATTCAATTTTGAAATCAATCTGATACCTAGGACAGGGCCTATCTCAATTCCACCATACAGAATGTCAAACGTCGAGCTGGTTGAATTGAACAAACAGCTGAAGGAATGAGAGAGTAATGGCTTCATCAGAAAAAATTCATCACCCTGGGGCGCTCCAATTTTGTTTGTTCGCAAAAAAGATGGTTCATTACGACTTTGCATCATCTATCGCAAGCTGAATAACATCACCATTAAGTACAGATACCCGTTGCCCAGGATCGATTACTTGTTCAACCAACTTAGAGATGCCAAATACTTCTCTAATATTGATTTACGATCTGGTTATTACCAACTCCGGATCCGAGAGTCGGACATTACCAAGACGACATTCAGATCTTCGTACGGTCACTATGAGTTCTTGGTCATGCCGTTCGGTCTAACAAATACACCTGTTGCATTCATGGATTTGAAGAACCGCATCTTTAGGTTATACCTAGACCGATTGTGGTGGTTTTTGTGGACGATATCTTGATATATTCCTCAATCTAGGAAGACCATAAGATACATTTGAAGATAGTCCTCCAGACCTTGAGAAGCCACCAGTTGTATGCAAAGTTGAGTAAGTGCGAATTTTGGGCAATGTGAGTTCAATTCCTAGGCCATGTGGTTTCAGGCAACGGCATTGAGATAGATCCTTCAAATGTTGAAGCAGTTTTAAACTGGAAGCAGCCTACCACTGTTACTAAGATTAGGAGTTTTTTTGGTTTGGCTGGCTATTACAGATGCTTCATCAAGGCCTTCTCAATGATTGCTGAACCTATGACAAAGCTCACTCGGAAAGAGGTGCGATTAATCTGAAATCCCGCCTGTGAAACATCATTTCAGGAATTGAAGAAGCGCCTCACGACAACACCAGTACTAATCACTCCAAGAAATGCACTTGGATTTTCACTATACACCGATGCCTCTCTCCAAGGCTTAGGTGTCGTACTAATGAAAGAAGGCCAAGTTGTTGCATATGCCTCGAGGCAATTGAAAATTCATGAGGGTAATTACCCAACACATGACTTGGAACTTGCAGTTGTCGTATTTGCACTGAAGTTATGGCGTCATTACCTATACGGTGAATGGTTTGAGGTCTTCTCAGATGACACCCAGAGAGACCTAAACCTCCGCCAAAGACGATGGTTGAAATTCTTGAAAGATTATGGCTTTCAACTCCAGTACCATCCCGCTAAGGCCAATGTTGTGGCTGATGCCTTGAGTAGAAAATCTTATGTTGTTTGCACTCTTAACTTCAAAATGAGGAAGTTGGCTACAGAGATGAAGTATTTTAACCTACAACTGATCAAGGAGGGAGCAAGATCACGACTTTCTCAATTATCAGCAAACCTGAGCTGGTTCGAAAGATTTCAGTAGCTCAAGCCAACGACCCTATGTTAATGGAGAAATGAGAACTTCTACTTAGTGGACAAGACCTTCCTCACTGGTCGGTTTCTGAAGACGGGGCCATTTTCAATAAAAAAACGTCTCTGTCTACCGAACGATCTTGAGGTTCGGAAAGAAGTACTCACTGAGATGCACTGTTCGAGATTCGCTATGCATCCTGGGGGTGACAACATGTACAAGGATGTCAAGCGACAATTCTGGTTTTCTAGAATGAAGAAAGCGATTGCACACTTCGTTTCTCAATGTCTCATTTGCCAACAAGTTAAGGCAGAACAAAGACTTCCCTCTCGACTTCTCCAGCCGTTACCTATTGGAGAATGGAAGTGGGAGAACATCACAATGGATTTTGTTACGACCTTGCCTCGAAATAATAAATGGCAAGATGCTATCTGGGTTATCATTGACAGACTTACAAAGTCTGCACACTTCTTCCCAATAAAGTTTATGGATAACCCGGTCAAGCTTGCCAAAATATATGAAAAAGAGATCGTACGCCTCCATGGCATACTACTCACGATCGTCTCTGATCGAGACCCTCGATTCACATCAAAGTTTTGACAAAGCTTCCAGAGTAGAATGGGCTCTAAGATCACCATGAGCACAACCTTTCACCCTCAAACTGATGGGCAGTCAGAGTGTCTTATCCAAATCTTGGAAGACATGTTACGGTGTTGCATTTTGGACTTTCATGACGGATGGGCAAAGTACTTACATTTAGCTGAGTTTGCATACAACAACAGCTACCAAACTAGTATCAGCATACCACCATACGAGGCTCTCTATGGTCGCCCTTGCAGATCTTCGGTATGTTGGTTAGATATGGCAGATCGACTACAGTTGGGCCCTGAACTAGTTCAAGAGACTTCTGAGAAGATTACACTAGTAAAGGAGCGACTTCGTGTTGCACAAAGTCAATAGAAGAGCTATGCTAACAAGCGGAGGCAGCCTCTAGAATTTGATAAGAGGGACTTGGTTTTTCTAAAAGTTCAGCCAACAAGAGGTGTCAAACGCTTTGGGATCAAAGGAAAGCTCTCCCCACAGTATATGGGTCCATTTCAGTTCATTGAACGTATTGGCAAACTTGCTTATCGTCTGTCCTTTCCATTGTCCATGTCTAAGGTTCATGACGTTTTTCACGTATCCACGCTTCGAAAGTATCGTCATGATCCTTCGCATATCATCCCTCTAGTCGAGGTTCGGGTTAAGGAAGGACATAGGTATCAGGAGAGAGCGAACAAATTTTGGATAAAAAAAACTCAAGAACTAAGGCGACGGAGCATACCACTTGTGAAGGTGCTCTGGGATCACCATGGAGTAGAGGAAGCAACATGGGAACTAGAAGCAACAATTGAACATAAATACCCTGAATTGTTTTCTAGTAATAACTAATGATGTGATACATCGTATTATTTCACTTATCAATAAAATGATGAAATTTTGTTTACAAATATCTTAATACATCGTTTCACTTGAATAACTATGCAGATGTCTGAAAATAATATCGATGGATATACTGATGCACACATGCAATGGCCTTCTTGGCAACCTGCGGCGACTCCTCCAGGATCTGAGTCAAGTCACAACTACTTTGCTTCACCAACTCCATCGCCACACAGACAGCGACCCTTATCGACAGATCGTGCATGGCTTTTTCGTAACAATTTTTCCCACAACAATCCCGTGTCCTCATCTTGGCAGGATCTTCGACCAAAATTGCTAGGCGACCGGATTCGAGCAACAGCACGAAAAAGCATCCCAACGCTCAACCTACCTTCTCTTAAACGATACAACCAACAAAACCCTACACAACCATTTGTTAAGCAAAGGTTGGAACCTTCTGAGGACGAATTTGACTCCAATTGCTCTCCATTGTTTCATGATGTTGTGGATTCCACCGGCCACAGTGCCATTCAGGGACCTTACAGGCACTACCCTGAGCTAGCAGACGATAACGACGACAGTGAATCTCACTCAGATAGCCATCATGACTACTTGGACTGATTTTAAGGGCGAAATCCTTTTAAAGGGGTAGAGTGTAATACCCCAGGTTTGCACAAAAAAAATAAAAAAAATAAAAATAAAAAATAAAAAATTGTCTCGGGTACCTGCGTGAACGTTCGGGCGCATGCCCGAACGTTCAGGCACCACGCCCAAACGTTCGGGCGCATGCCCGAACCTTTAGGCACCGTGCCCTAACGTTCAGGTGTGTGCCCGAACCTTCAGGCGCCATTTTTTCTATTTAAGGAACCCCTCCCCCTCCTCATTTCTCACACCAAAATTACTTCTCCTTGTGATTTTCCTTCTCTCTTTCACTCATTTTGAGTTTTTGTCTTCTCTTTTGAGACTCTCTTTCTGAGATTCTCTATGCGGTGCAACGCGGTTCTGCTCAGGGGAAGGCACCAGTTTTCAAAGGAGTTTTTATCTGAAGGTGGGGAACGAAACAAAAGTTTGCGTGTCTTATAACTTTTATTAAAGTTTACATTCATTTATCATTATGTTTACTATTCTTTCACACTGCATTATTGAGTATAATGTTTATAGTTGTCATACTTATGCCTGTATATTTGGAGTTCATGTATTACACTATTATGAATCAGTGGTCAATCTGGCTCAACAAGACTCAGTCTTGTCCTCAGTAACTTTAAATAGGGAACGGGAGGCAGCGTGCTGCTCTAGACGATTGATATTTAAGTAGACCTCGTGTCTCACCTCTCAACTGGAGACTGATTTGGTTGGTCTTATTTGAAAGCTATCAGCTTATACAAGTAATACTGAATGTCCTAACCTTGCACGTAGTGATACCGACCCTGATAAGGATCATCAAACGTTGTCAAATCTTGTCTAAATGTTAAGTAAAGACCATACCAGTTCATGCATTGGCATCATACATAGCACCACCTAGGGACGTATGTGGTTTATGATTAATAGAATAGTTAGAAGCAATGCTCGCTATTCATTATATTTCTTTGGAGATGGACATATAAGGAGAACCTGGCTACTCTTAGGAAGGGACATCTGTACGTGAATCCAGAGCGTCGTTCCTGAGGAGGGACGTACAATGAGAACCCGACTACTCCTGGGAAGGGACATCTGTACGTAAACTCAGGCGATGTACAATCATCAAACCAATACGAGATGGTGTCATGCATACATACATGTTGGATTGATTATGATTCTCTGATGTGTATTTAAGATATTTGATTATGAAGTTTGCTTTATTAATTGTTATATTCACAAACTATTTTACCCACTGAGCGTGTAGCTCACTCCGTTGCTATCCAATTTTTCACAGGAGGTTAGGGTGGACAGGGTGCAGGTTTTTTGGGTCCACATTTTGTACCCTTTGTATTATTCATTGGGGATTTTGGAAGAATGTTCCCCTAACTATTTCATGTACAAATATATTCTGAAATTAATGAAATCAGACTTGTACTTAATCGTGTTTCCGCGCACTCAGTTATTATTATAATGCATTCGCGCCCCGTCCGTGAGTGTCCCACCGGTTTAGGAGCGTCGGGGTGTGACAATGTTTCTTTTCTTGCAAGTACCAGCAAGGATCACTTTTTGCATAGCTACACTACACCATCACAAAGTCACCTTCATGAAAGACCATTTGTCGACGATGGTTATCTACTGCTGCTTTGTACTTGAAATTTGAAGCCTTAATATATTGGTGAACCTTTTCCTGAAGTTCCCTGATGCGTTCTGCCATATTGTCTCTACAATACTTTGCCTAGGAAGTTTGGGGAGTGGTGCTAAATCCAATGGGTGTCGTGGATGGTGAGTGTAAACATTAACAAATGGTGGCTTGCCAATAAACCTGTTAATCATGATGCTAAAGGCAAATTTTGCTTGCGGGTGTGCAGGATCCCACTGTTTGGTTTATCTCCTGAAAGACAACAAATTAGGTTCTCAAAGTTTGATTTACCAATTCTATTTGACCATTTGTTTGTGGGTAACTAGTGCTACTAAACTTGAGATTAGTATCAAAGTGCCGCCAAAGCATACATCAGAAATGAGATAAGACCTTAGTATCATGATTTGAAGTGATGGACTTGAGCAATAATTTCTCTTAAGAATAGGTTGACAACATGTGTGATGTCTGTTTACAAGGTAAAATGTGCTAGTTTGGAATAGCGATCAACCACTACAAAAATAGAATAAACTCCATGAGAGTTTTGCAGAAGTCCTAAGACAAAGGCCTAAGACACCTCCTCCCTAGGTAGCTCAAGGGTAGGAAGGGGAAGGCATAACCTTGTATTATGAGATTAACCTTTAGCTGCTTTGCAAATCGGGCACTTCAGAACATAATTCCCCATGTCATGCTTTAATTGTGGCCAATAATATCATTTTTCAACTAAGTCTACCTAAGCCACCAATATGCAACTCGCAAAGATCTATTCTCTTGAAGAGCTCTTGGAAATTTAAAGCCTATTTCCAAAAAATAGAAAACCTTCTACCATGTGCATTCCATAAACTACATGATTATTTTGACACTTTCCACACATCTTGAAAGTCATCATCTATATACAATTCTTGCAAACAATCAAAACCAATAGTAGTCTTTGATCACAATGTGATCAAAAGGGATGTTTGACAACTATGAGCGCCAACCACTTTATTTTGAGCATCGAACTTATGCTTCAAGGAAAAAGAAAACCACTGCAAAAATTCAACCCATCGCGCATACATTCAAATCACACTAGTTTGGGTGTTGATACTCCATAAGGTCAAATAAAGCTGAGACCTTCCCGGACTGCTATCACTTCAACAGATTGGGTAGTTAAGCAACCAATGATAAGTTTAGCTAAAGCTGCTAAAACTTGACCTATTATCACTCTAATAATCATACCAATTCCTACCTTCCTACTTCGACAACGAATGCTCGCGTCTACATTCATCTTTAACTTCCCTAGTTCCAGTGGAATCCACCTACTAGCTCTCCTAGTCTGGTTATTGGCTTGATTCCTATTTATAAAAATGTGTTTAGCTTGGAATTCATGTAGCAGAGATAAAGTTGCCTCTATGGAATACCTTCCAATTAGAGAATTGTTCTACTGGATAAGTTGATTCCTAGAGTTTCAAATATACCAACAGACTGAGATAACTTCCTATAATAAATGTATTTCACAAGACTCCAGAATATCCATAAACTTTTTTTCACCAATCCTAAGCCGAAATACCTCCACCTTGTCAGATAAATGATAAGAACGCCAATGACTTTTTGCATGGTAACAGGGTCCAAAGACATGATTAAGAGTTTCAAGAACCTTATTACATAACCTGAAATTTGGAGAGTCTGTTATTTTCCTTAAGAAGAGGTTGACCCTCGTAAGTAAAATATTGTGCAGAACTCTCCACAAAAAAACCTTAAATTTGGGTGGAATACATAAACACCCCATAGGGTTCTCCAGCTTCTGCTATTACAGTTCTTATTAGAAGAAGAGGTTGTTAGAAATTAACATATATTTATAGTAAACATGATTCATTTGGGAACTTTAGTGAATGTATCTTGATGTGAACATATTTAATAGGTTCATGAATGTATTTAGAAGTTAATGAATACATGTATATACCTAGGATAGTGTGATCCATGAACTTAGTGGTTCATGTATGTGAAGATTCATGTATGCATTTATTATATTTGCCTAGGTAGGGTGCTATAAATACCTCATGTATTTCTCATTTTAAAATCAAGCAAAGTACACAAGTTCAAGTCCTTCTCCTTCTTCAATATTTTTCTTGTTTAGAGTTTGTGTGCTCACTACGTTTCCAGCAAAGTGGTATCAGAGCCAAGTTGGTCTCAATGGCTTCCAACAACAACATGTTGTAGCCCCAACTTCCCAAGTTCAATGGGAAGAACTATACTCAATGGAGTATTCAGATGAAGGTGTTGTACAAGTCACAAGGCTTGTGGGACATAGCCGAGAATGGCTATATTGAACCAAAAAATCAAGTTGGTCTCACCCAACAATAAGGCAACGAGTTGAAGAAGAATCGAAAGAAGGACAACAGGACGCTTTACTTCATCTTTCAAGCAGTAGACGAAGCGGTGTTCGAGAGGATTTCTACAACCACTTTAGCAAAGCAAGTATGGGATACTTTCTACAATACATACAAGGGAGAAGATAAGGTGAAAATGGTGAGATTACAATCTCTATGTAGTGAATTTGACACCATACGCACGGAGGACTCAGAAACTGTTGAAGATTACTTCAATGGGGTCATTTCCATAGTGAACCAGATGAGGCAAAATAGTGAAAATATTGAAGATCAAAGAGTTGTTGAAAAGATTCTTCGAAGCATATCTCGAAAGTTCGAGTACATTGTTGTTGCAATAGATTAGAATCTAAAGACCTTTTTACAATGTCTTTGGAAAGCTTGATGAGATCATTACAGTCTCATGAACTTCGGTTCAAACAATTCGACTCTACTCTTTTAGAGCAAGTATTCCAAACACAAACATCTTTCAAAGGAGGTTCTAGAGAAAGAAGGGGAGGTCATAACAACCGTGGACGAGGAAGGAGTCAAGGAAGCCAATAAAGCCAACATGAGCAACAAAAAGATGACACTGCATATATGTCATCTAGAGGAGGAAGAGGACGAGAACGTGCAAGCAATAGAGGAATGGGCCATAATCCAAAGCAGGTTCAATGCTACAATTGCAATAAGTTTGGCATTATCAATATGAATGTTGGGGAAAGAAGAATGATGATCAGACCGTCTTCATGCAAGAGAAAAGCCAATACCATGATGAAGGAGCAATATTTCTTACCTGTGCTACTACACAAGAGGATGATCAAGATGAAATTTGTTATCTTGATAGTCGTTGCAGTAATCACATGACAGGGAACCGAAAAACATTTGTAACTTTGGATGAATCTATCCAAAGTGAAATCAGAACGGGAGATGACAAAAGGCTTTAAGTCAAAGGAAGTGATGACATTTTAGTGAATACCAAAAGAGGTACAAAACATATTTCTAATGTTTTCTTTGTCCCTGGCCTCAAACAAAATCTTCTTAGTGTTGGGTAATTGCTTTTGAAGCAATATAATGTAAAGTTTGACAATAATGCATGTGAGATTAAGGATAGGAGCAATACTCTTGTTGCTAAGGTGAAGATGACACATAACAAGATGTTCCCCTTGAAGATAAGAACTAAAGCGTTTTCTTGCTTTAGTACAATTGTGAAAGACCCATCATAGCTATGGCATTTGCGGTTTGGACATTTGAGTTTTAAAACGTTGACTCATATGTACAAACATCACATGGTGAGCGGAATGTTGGACATTCACCAACCCAATCATGTCTGTGAAGGGTGTGCACTTGGAAAAAAACATCGAGAGTCCTTTCCAAACAAAAGTATATGGAGAGCATCAAGGTGTCTTGAGCTAGTTCACATAGATCTATGTGGACCGATGCAAACAACATCTCTTGGAGGTAATCGATATTTTCTTACATTTCTTGATGATTATAGCAGAAAAACTTGGATTTATTTTTTGAAGGAAAAACCAGAAGTTCATAAATACTTCAAAATCTTCAAATCCATGGCTGAAAATGAATGCGGTTACAAAATCAAGACCTTATGTTCTGATCGTGGTAGAGAGTACGTTGCACTCTCAGATTTCTTAAAGGAGCATGACATTCGACACCAACTCACTATTCTGTATACTCCCCAGCAAAATGGAGTTGTTGAAAGAAAGAATAGAGCCATCATGGAGCTAGCAAGAAGTATGTTGAAAGCTAGATGAATGCCAAACACTTTTTGGGTTGAACCGTGCTTCCACCGAAAGTGTTCGTGTCATGACGCCGTATGAAGCTTGGAGTGGCGAGAAGCCTCATGTCAGCCATCTTCAAATATTTGGGAGCATTGCCTACTCCGATGTACCTGATGCTAAGGGAAGTAAACTGGATGATAAATCTGAGAAGTGTATACTTGTGGGCTATAGTGAAAATTCCAAAGCCTACAAGTTATACAATCCTATCACCAAGAAGATTATCATAAGTCGAGATGTTCTATTCAATGAAGAAGAGTGTTGGAATTGGGATGGAAACGCCAAGAAAAAATCAATTGTCATAGATGAAGAAGAACTAGAAAGTCAGGATGACAATCGTGGCTACGTGAATGATCCATCCTCATCTTCATCATCATCTTCTTCAAGTGATGATGACTCTCCTCCAAGAAAAATCAGAAGCATTTCTGATATATCTGACTGAACAAGGGCAATGTCAGATGATGATTTGACAAATTTTGCTCTTTTTGCTGATGCTGATCCAATCACTTTGGAAGAAGCCTCACAACATGCAAAGTGGAGACAAGCAATGGATCAAGAAATTGATTCCATAGAAAGAAATGAAACTTGGGAGCTAGTTGAGCTTCCAAAAGGAAAGAAAACCATTGGGGTTAAGTGGATTTAAAAAATCAAGTTAAATTCACAAGGAGAAGTTGAAAAGTATAAAGCACGACTCGTGGTGAAAGGCTACAAGCAAAAACATGGGATTGATTAACAAGAAGTTTTTGCTCCTTCTACACACGCCTTGAAACAATCCAGTTAGTCCTTGTTTTGGCAGCGCAACATGGCTGGAGCATTCATCAAATGGATGTTAAATCGACATTTCTGAATGGAGTTCTTGAAGAAGAAGTTTATATTGATCAACCTCCCGACTATGTTAAGAAAGGGGAAGAAATGAAAGTGTGTCAATTGAAGAAAGCACTTTATGGGCTGAAACAAACTCCTCGAGTGTGGTACAGCCGGATCGACCACTACTTCCTAACGAATGGCTTCAAGAAATGTCCATATGAGCATATGTTTTACATTAAAGAAGGTAACAATGGCGATATTCTTATTTTATGCTTATCTATTGATGATTTGATCTTTGCGGGCAACAGTGGACATATGTGTGATGATTTAAAGAATTCAATGATGAATGAGTTTGAGATGACGGATACGGGTTTTCTCCATTTCTTTCTTGGAATTGAGGTGACGCAAAGTCAAGAAGACATCTTCATATTTCAAAAGAAGTATGCAAATGACTTATTGAAGTGATTCAAGCTGGACGGTGCAAAGCCCATAGGGACTCCTATGGAATTCGACCTAAAGTTAAAGAAAGATAATGAAGATGATCTTTTTGTTGATGCAACCCTCTATCGAAGCCTCGTTGGAAGTCTCATGTATTTAATTGCAACAAGACCGAATCTCACTTTTGCAGTTAGCATGATCAATAGATTCATGGAAGCACCTAAGAGAAGTCATTGGGAAGTTGGTAAAAGACTTCTAAGGTATGTTCGTGGTACGGTGGATCATGGCATACACTATGAGAAGGTTGATCAACCATGTTTGGTTGGTTACAATGATAGTGATTGGGGTGGAAGTTATGATGATTGCAAGAGCACTTCTGGTTATGTTTTCAACATTGGCTCTAGTGCAATCTCATGGGCCTCGAAGAATCAACAAGTGTAGCTCTTTCCACCGCCGAAGTAGAATATTTGTCTTTGGCAATGACAGGTTGTCAAGCACTTTGGCTGAGACGAGTGTTACAAGAGCTCAAGCAAGCTTCTGTCAAAGCGACAACTTTGTTTTGTGATAACAAATATCATTTCATCGAAGAGTAAGCATATCAGAATCAAGTATCATTTCATCAAAGATTTAGTTAAACATGGTGACGTTATTATCAAGTATTACAAGACTCAAGATCAAGTGGCCGACATTTTCACAAAGGCGTTGAAGACTAAGAGTTTTTTGAAGCTCAAACATGCACTTGGAGTTATTCAAAGCCTAACTTAAGGGGGGATGTCAAAGATTAAGTTAGATTTTTGAAGTGCATGAATCATGTTTAAGGGGGGGATGTTAGAAATTAACTTATATTTATAGTAAACATGATTCTTTTGGGAACTTTATAGGAATGTATCTTGATGTGAACATATTTAATAGGTTCATGTTTAATAGGTTCATGAATGTGTCTAGAAGTTAATGAATACATGTATGTACCTAAGATAGTGTGATCCATGAACTTAGTGGTTCATGTATGTGAAAATTCATGTATGCAGCATTTATTGTATTTGACTAGGTAGGGTCCTATAAATACCTCCGGTATTTCTCATTTTCAAATCAAGCAAAATGCACAAGTTCAAATGCAAATTCAAGTCCTTCTCCTTCTTCAATATTTTTCTTGTTTAGAGTTTGTGTGCTCACTACGTTTCCAACAGAGGCTTTGTTCTTGCAACTTCTTTGCAACCAATAATCCCTCTTGAGTGTATAGATCCCATCTTTTGAATAATGCCATAATAGGCTATCATTAACTTCTCATAAACTTATAGGGATCTATAGAATATATTGGAGCTATTTATCTTATACTGCATGTTTTAGATCAACAATATTCCAAGTTTTGTCTTCGGTTATAAAATCTGCCACTCTCTTGTCATTTCTGCATGAAGAAGGAGTAAACAATTTGAAAGAAAAAGGCCTCACGATCCATGGGACTTGGTGTAGATGAATTAAATGTCACTCCTTGATTTTTTCGGACCTAATCACGTGCGCTATAATAGAGTGCGACTTACCTAGATCACCTAACCGGGGCATAAGTGTTCATCATCTTAGGTCAATACCCTTATAATAAAAAATATTTTAAAATTAGTGAGAATACGTGTTTAAAGACATTGCCTAACTCTAGTCTTATTGTGCCTGCAAATTCAATTCGACTGAGATTAGATGTCTCTATAATTACCTTGGTCTCACCATAGACCTTAATACATTAATTCAACCAAGAAATACCTATTGCTTTGACATTCTTATCCTTGCAGACATCGAAAGACTAGACCCATTTTCAATATTGCATAATTCATCAATAGAGACAAATTTATTAATAATCATCTAATAACTCGCATGGTATCAAATCATACATGTGACCACCATGTACTAACATAATTACATAACATTGAAACTAATTACCATAGTCTAGTATACCACTTGACATACTAAAATACAACTCCAATTGGAACCATTACTGTTATTAATAAGTAAAATGACCACTACACATAGCCAAATTTAGGCCACCGATAGTACTAGCTACTACTGTTCTTCAACCCATGGATTACTCATGCTGCATTATTTATTCCTGAAAAAAAATGGAGGTGAGCTAATGCCCAGTGGATCACCTAAAACAATATTCCTGAACTCTTATTTACTAATAGCATAATACATCAAATCCAATTAGATATTCAAACAAGTGCATACATTGCGTTGCAACATTAATTTGTTTTAAGAGTCATCGCTAACCATCCGTTTGGGTTATAGACCACCTAGGCGGAATCACCTTTCCCTCGGAACTCTTCCCTAAATGGAGTCCGAAATTCACTGATCATTGTGGCACATATCCTTGGCCTTTTGGAAACACCCCAGGCTAGGCCAAGACACCTTTCAATGTATTGTTATCTTTTTATTGTGCCTTTAGTGAGGCAAATAATATGACTAACATAACTACATTATTAATGTAACGTATTAACATATCATATCATTATAAAACTATTACTGAACAACACATAACAACTCATATCATGCCATAATTTAACAGTAATCATTTCATAAATGTGAATAGTATTGTATATGTGAATAGTACCATATATGCCACACCCTGGGTTGCACAGCGTGCCCCCTACCCAGGTGTGGGCGCACCCCCTCGGGGCGAACGCCAGCCATTATGGATCCATAATATTGTCCCATCCCGGTATAGCCACCGCCACACAAGGACGTCTCTTGTACAGGGGATCATTTGTCCCCACTATTCACTGATGAATAGTATAGGGCCTCCCTAGGAATCGAACTCGAGACCTCCCTTAAGGAGTCTGATTTCGCATTTCTAGTAAGTCCCTACACTATTCATCAGTGAATAGTGGGGACAAATGATCCCTTGTACAAGAGACGTCCTTTTGTGGCGGTGGCTGTACCGGGATGGGACAATATTATGGATCCATAATGGCTGGCGTTCGCCCCGAGGGGTGCGCCCACACCTGGGTAGGGGGCACGCTGTGCAACCCAGGGTGTGACAATATATGTGAATAGTATCATATCACAAGGCTGTACTAAAAGAATAGTTCTCAATAAAATAAGCCAGACTAGTCTCTGGGCTAAGTGGTGGAGTCATAATGGTCTCGCTTAAATACCACTATTCTAGAGCAGCAAGCTGCCTCCTGTTCACTATTTAAAGGTACTTGGGACAAGACTGTGTCTGACTGATTAAATCAATTACTAATTCAATAGAGTAATAATATGGCACATGAATTTCATATACCAAGGTACATGCATAAATAGTATGGTGTAAGTGAATATCAGATATAATGAAAAATGCATAATAACTTTATGAAAATGCATAATGCATGCATCACAATAATGACTAACATAAAAATAATTTAAGAAGACAATTCACACACACTCATCTAACTAGATAAGATATAACATGCTAGAAATAAATAAGAATAAAGGAAAAGGTGAAGGATCACACCTGTAATACCCTAGAATTACACACAAAAAATAAATAAATAAATAAAAATTTGGGTACCTGCACGAACGTTCAGGCGCGTGCCCGAACATTCTGGCGCCAAAAATCTCTATATAAGGAACCCTCCTCATTTCTCATTCCTCACACCAAATCACCTTCTCTTGTGATTTTCTTCTCCTTTCCACTCATTCTGAGTTTTTAGTCTTTTGAGACTCTCGGTGTGATGCGACGAAGTTCTGTCCGAAGGAAAGCGCCAGATCTGAAAGAAGAAGTTTTTATCTGAAGGTGGAGAACGAAACATAGGTTTGCGTGTTTTATAACTTTTATTAAAATTTACATTCATTTATTATTATGTGTACCATTCATTTACACAACATTATTTCGTATAACGTTCATACTGTTATACTTATACCTGTATATTTGGAGTTCATGTATTACACTGTTATAATGCCGGATTTGTGGTCAATCTGGCTCAACTAGACTCGGTCTTGTCTTCAGTAACTTAAATAGTGAACAGGAGGCAGCGGGCTGCTCTAGGCGATTGGTATTTAAGCGGACCTTGTGTCTCACCTCTCAACTGGAGACTGATCTAGTTGGTCTTATTGAAAGCTATCAGCTTATACAAGTAATATTGAATGTCCTAACCTTGCACGTCGTGATACCAACCCTAATAAGGATCACCAGACGTTGCCAAAGTCAGTCTAAATGTCAAGAAAATATCAAACCTGTAGACTAGACCAGTCTATGCATTGGCATCATACATATCACCACCTAGGGACGTATGTGGTTTATGACTCATAAAATAGTTAGGAGCATTGCTCGCTGTTCATTATATATCTCTGGAAAGTGACGTACAATGAGAACCCGGCTACGCCTGGGGAGGGACATTTGTACGTGAATCCAGAGCATCGTTCTTGAAGAGGGACGTACAATGAGAACCTGGCTACTCCTGGGGAAGGACATCTGTACGTGAACTCAGGCGATGTACGTTCATCAAACCATTACGAGACGGTGTCATCCATACATACATATTGATTGATTATGATGCTTTGATGTGTATTTAAGATATTTGATTTTGAAGTATGCTTTTTTAATTGTTATACTCACGAACTATTTTACCAACTGAGCGCATTAAGCTCACTCCATTATTATCCAATTTTTCACAGGAAATTAGGGTGGACTGGATGCAGGTTACGGGGCCCACATTTTGAACCCTTTGTATTATTCATTGGGGATTTTGGGGAGTTTGTTCCCTTGACTATGTCATGTACAAATGAATTCTGAATTAAATGAAATCAGACTTGTATTGTTTTATATTTCCGCTGCGTACTCTGTTATTACCATTGTGATAATTCCAAATGCACGCCCCGTCCGCGAGTGTACCGCCGGTTTAGGCGCGTCAGGGCGGGGTGTGACAACACCCACACGAACACGCGTAATTCTTCATTCGAGTTCCTCGACACTTATAAATCTCCACCCTTGAAGTGTTGACTTGGGTTGGGTGTTTGGACAAATTTGGGATAAGGATCACACCTTACTAATATATCACTCAATAAAAGTAATAGTAAATGGTGATCATTTCTGATGTACAAGATCCACAAAAGGGCAAGTATAGAGCTACTATGTATCACTCAATTACTACTTGTTTTTATACTACAAACTACTACAACTCTCACAATGTTTGCTAAAACACTTCTAGCTCTCACTTGAACTCTCTACACTTGAGTTCTCACTCTCGCTTGGATCGTTTGGAATGAATGTCAAACACACCTATTTATACTAGTTTACAACACATCACAACCACACAATTTAAAATTTACAAAAAATCATGGCCTTACACATGTATTCTACTTTTTGACCACTTTTTCTCCAATGATTTACACATAGTGTTGGGCTTTTACTTGGGCTTAGAATCTTTCAAATATTGGACTTGGGTTTGAGCTTGATCATGGGCTCAAAACAACTACACTTCTTAGGATTGATGTTAGGTTTGGCCTTTGGACTTGATCATGGTTATGGGCTCAAAATAAATTTATATTTATAGTAATTTTCTTATTTTGTGACATTTAGATAGTAATGGTGGTGAAAATATTGATTTTTTACTTATTTATTAATTGGTTATATATTTTATACGTTTATGAAAATTTTGGACTATTTTATGGTTTATCCACTCATTAGTGCATGGAGGCCTGGGCTTGGAGAATGAAGGTCGTGGCTCAAAGAAGAAGAAAAACAAGGTGATGATTTTCAGCATGTGAAGGCCGAGACGCCAAGATAAGAATTGAAGAAAGAAGAAGAAATAGCAAGTGAGCACCGCGACGCCCAACTTGAGAGTCGCGACACTGGGAGTTCGAGTTCAATTAGGACTTTTGTGTGTTTTCTACAAGATTTCCTTGTTTCTCCTTCATACTTATAAATAGAACATATAGAAACTTAGGAGAAGGATATCCATTGAAAAAAGAAGCAAAGAAGGTGCAAAAGGAGAAGAAAAAAACAAGTTGAAGAGCCGCAAAGAAGCCGATTGAAGAATTTGGTGGAGTCGTTCAAGATCTTTATCTTATTCTTTGTTCTTTTGTATTTGAGTTTCTGTCTTTTCAATGATGTTTGATACTATGGATTTTGAGTTTTTATTTATAGTTATGGGCTAGATTAGTTTCTAGGTTTGCAATTGGAACTCACATATAACCTTGGATTTATTATTTTAAATTTAGATGTTTATTAGTTAATTTTGAGCTGTGTACTTTAATCTATGCTTTTCTGCTTCTAATTAACCAATCATTAATTAAATAGATTCATTAAATCTAGATGAACTTGGGAAAGAGATTTTAGATTTAGAACTTGATTAAAGTGATGTATGATCAAAAGGTAGAAGCCACGAGTTCATGCTAGATAGGAATATACTTGCATGACATATGCAACCATTAAAAGAGTCATGAATTTTGTTTTAATTCAAGTCACATAGAAATATAGTGATTTAATTAGATAATATCTTTTTACTTGACCATCGGGAGGGCTCTTGGTTAATGACTCAAATTAATTAATTCATTGAAAAATAAATAAATAGATCCAGGTGAAGTGTTAGAGAAAATTGTAAACCTAGGCTTTGAAATATTTGATTTATTAAATTCTGAATTTATACAGTGCAATTTAAATCTTTTGCTTTGTTTCATAACTAATTTTGATATTTGTATAGATAAGATTAGGTTAAAACAATTTTAATAATTAACTAGAAAATAGTGACAAATCTATGTAGGAACGATAATTTGCTCTTCACTTTATTACTTGTTTACGATATTGTGCAATTGTAATTATTTCGCAACAAATTTTTGACGTCGTTGTCGGGGATCTATTTTTTTAATTTCTTTTGTTAATATTAATACCAATCAATCATAGTCTTAATCTAAACTTTTAATTTTTATTGTTTTTTCAGGTACTTGGAGTCGTTGTATGTGAAGGTCTAGAAGCTTGGAGTTAATTCCTTTTGATCCAGATATTGAAAAGACTGCACAAAGAAATCGTGAAGAGAAAAGGCAAGCTTCTACTCAACAACACACAATAGAAGACTAGATTATCCCAGCACCAGGAGCAGGAGAACCTAGATCTTTGTGAGATTATGCTATCCCGCCCCGTCGATCAATGACATTCCATCTAGTAATCTGAGACCTGCTATCCAAGCCAATAATTTTGAGATCAAGCCTGTGACCATTTAAATGCTCCAAACTTCGATGACCTTTGGAGGTGCACCCACTGAGCATATCAAGAATTTCTTGGAGATTTGTGACAATTTCAAGCAAAACGAAGTATCTACTAATGTGATTCGACTTTGACTTTTTCCATTTTCACTCCAAGAGTTGATTGAACTCTCTTCTATTTGGATCTGTCACTACTGGTAAAGTTTTGGCCCAGAAGTTCTTAGCAAAATTCTTCCCACCAGCTAAGACGGCAAAGATGCGAAATGACATTACCCATTTCAAGCAGCATAACTTAGAATCTCTCTACGATGCGTGGGAGGTACAAAATGTTACTTAGGAAATGCCCTCATGATGGGATACCACGGTGGCTACAAGTGCAAACTTCCTATAATGGGTTGTTGGAACCTGTAAGAACTACTATTGATGTTGTTGTTGGTGGAGCTCTTATGGGAAAGTTCATTGATGAAACATACAATTTATTGGAGAAGATGGCTTTCAATAACTGTGAATGGCCTTCTGAGCGGATGGTACCAAAGAAAGTGGCTAGTGTTTATGAGTTGGATGCACTCACTGCCTTGACTACTCAGGTGAATGTTTTATCTAAGAAGTTTGACACATTGGGGGTTCCTGCCATTCAAAGTCCTTTTGTGACTTGCAATCTGTGTGATGGCAATCATTCTAATGACCAGTGTTCCCTCAATCCTGAGTCAATGCATTATGTGGGAAATTATAATGGGCAATAAAACAACCAGAACTACTATAATCTGGGATGAGAAATCATCCTAATTTATCATGGGGTCAACATCAAAGCCAATCTCTAACAATGAGGCCTATATTCTCACCCTAGACTCAATTCCAAGAGAAAAAGTCAGTAGTTGGCTGTTAACACTGATAAGTTCATGAATGAGACGATGACTCAATTCCAAACCCAAACAACTTCTATTCGGAATCTAGAGATGCAAGTTAGCCAACTGACCAATAATATCAACAATTGACCTCAAGGCACCTTACCCAGTAACACTGAAATTAGTCCAAAAAGGGACATTAAGGAGTAGTGTAAAGCTATCACTCTAAGAAATGGGTGTTGGTCCATCCAGGAGGGGGGTGAATTGGGTGCAATGGTCAATTTTAAAAAAGTTCTTCCAATAACTTAGGTGATTTACATAAGTTAATTGGAACATGATGCAAATTAGAACACAGACTAAAATGCAAAAGTTTGACATACAGATTTATAGTGGTTCGGCCAAGCCTACGTCCACTACCTAATCTCCCGATTAGGATTTACTCAATCCACTAATTGATTCTCTTACGGGTGAGAACCAAACCGTTACAACTGCCATTTTACAGGTTAAAGGCAAACCTATCCTTTCATGGGCTAAGGATGAACCATTTTCCTTTTTCCGGAATTAGGAAAAACCCATGTTCTTTTTACTGGCTAAGGAAGAACCAATTTTTCTTTTTCCAGGATGAAGAAAAACCCATGTTCCTTTAGCTGGCTAAGGAAGAACCGTGATCCTTTTGCGGGATAAGGAACAACCGGTTTCTCTTTTAAGGCTGATAGATAACCTATCCTTTTTAAGGTTAAGGACATACTGTAATACCCTAGGATTGCACAAAAAAATAAACATAAATAAATTTGTTCGGGCGCCTGCCCAAACGTTCAGGCGCCATTTTCTCTATATAAGGAACCCTCCTCCCTCCTCATTTCTCACACCAAAATCACTCCCTTTGTGATTTTTCTTCTCTTTCTCACTCATTTTGAGTTTTTGTCTTTTGAGACTCTCTTTTCAAGACTCTCTGTGCGGTGCAACGCGGTTCTGTCCAAGGTAAGGCGCCAGTTCTGAAAGAAGTTCTTATCTGAAGGTGGGAAACAAAACATAAGTTTGCGTGTCTTATAACTTTTATTAAAGTTTACATTCATTTGTTATTATGTCTACTATTCATTTACACAGCATTATTGCGTATAATGTTCATACTATCATACTTATGTCTGTATACTTGGAATTCATGTATTACACTGTTGTTATGCCGGATTAGTGGTTAATCTGGCTCAACCAGACTCAGTCTTGTCCTCAGTAACTTTAAATAGTGAACGGGAGGCAGCGTGCTGCTCTAGGCGATTGGTGTTTAAGTAGACCTCGTGTCTCACCTCTCAACTGGAGATTGATCTCGTTGGTCTTATTCGAAAGCTATCAGCTTGTACAAGTAATATTGAATGTCCTAACCTTGCACGTAGTGATACAGACTCTGATAAGGATCACCAGACGTTGCTAAAACATGTCTAAATGTTACGTAAAGACCATACTAGTTCATGCATTGGCATCATACATATCACCACCTAGGGACGTATATGGTTTATGACTCATAAAATAGTTAGAAGCAATGCTAGCTATTCATTATATTTCTCTGGAGAGGGACGTACAATGACAACTTGGCTACTTCTGGGGATGGACATCTGTACGTGAATCCAGAGAGTCGTTCCTGAGGAGGGACGTACAATGAGAACCCGACTACTTATGGGGAGGGACATCTGTACATGAACTCAGGCGATGTGTAATCATCAAACCAATACGAGACAGTGTCATGCATACATACATATTGGATTGATTATGTTGCTTTGATATGTATTTAAGATATTTGATTATGAAGTTTTCTTTATTAATTGTTATATTCACGAACTATTTTACCCACTGAGCTCGTAGCTCACCCTGTTGTTATCCAATTTTTCACAGGAGATTAAAGTGGACTGGGTGTAGGTTTTTGGGCCCACATTTGTACCCTTTGTGTTATTCATTGGGGATTTTTGGGAGAATGTTCCCTTAACCATTTCTTGTACAAATATATTCTGAAATTAATGAAATCAGACTTGTACTTAATCGTGCTTCCGCTCACTCTGATATTGATACGATACAATCGTCATGCCCCGTCCGCGAGTGTCCCGCCGGTTTAGCCATGTCCTGGCGGGGTATGACATTTAATGGTATCAGAGCGTACGGTCCACGGCCCGCCCAAGTCCACCAAATTAGGGGAAGAAATAATTTATTAGATATATATATATATATCTCTAGAACTATATATATATATGAACTATATATAGTTGAGATTATATTAAATATATATCTAGAAAACTATTTAGTTTTTATATAGTTTAGATTTAAATACATATAGTTATGTTTTATGAAAAACTATATATATAGTTATGCTTAAATATATATATCTATATATCTATGTATATATGTACTATATTGCTAATGGAAAATTTCGATGAAAAATGTTATTAGATATATATATCTTTAGAACTATATATATATGAATTATATATAGTTGAGATTTATATTAAATATATATCTAGAAAACTATATAGTTTTTTTATATAGTTTAGATTAATATATATATATATATAATTATGATTTATGAAAACTATATATATAGTTATGATTAAATGTATATATGTATCTATATATCTATGAATATATGAGATATATATATCATATTACCAGTGGAAAAATTTTGGATTAAATGATGGCATAAACATCAAGAGAAAAATAGAAAATATTGTCCAACGGATAAAGCATAAATCTTAAAAATGTTAGGAATATATTTTGTGTCTTTCACAAATTTATTTTCCTTTCAGCAAAAGAATGGTCTCAAGTGAAAGAACAACTTTCAGTAGTAGGGAACCAATTCCCACTAGACTCAAGGAATTATCTAAAAGGGAGGTTATGACTATGAGGAGTATCGACAATAGAGATCTCTGCCTCCGTCCTATCCTTCACGAAACAAAGATTGCATAGGACTTCAAAAAGATGGGATCAGCCCTGTTTTGGAGACAACGGTCAGGGGAACAAAGATTTCTTTCAACGTCAAAATTATTGCACGACTTATGGAGACTCCAATTGAAAATAGAATCATTGATCCACACGAACCCCAGACAGTTGCAGAGATCGCAGAGTCCAACGAACAATTGTTCAATTCCCTCGCCAAAGAGCCGTATACCCAATCAACGCACACCCACCTCCCAAACAATCTCCTTAAACCATTTTTTGCCAGCCTTGGAATGATCGTATTCGACAACATCTTGCCAAAAATGGGGACTAGAGGCACTATGTCAAGGGCTCAACTTCTTGTACTATACTGCATAGAGAAGAAAATTAAGGTTTCCCTACCTCACATCATCATCCAACAAATGTTGAGGGTGATTCAAAACCCTTTAAGAAAGGAACTCCTCGGCTACGAAGTCTTGATCATGAGGATTTTATACGAGGAAAACGTCAACACTTTTGATGAATCTTCAAAGCAGATCACTGAGGCTGTTACAACATCTTCTATCTTCAAGACATATGTCACAAGTGGAGGGGTAATTGAAGAGGAAGTATTCGGCGCGACTTCAGGAAATGGCGAAAGAATTATAGGCGAATATGGATGTTGTCACCGAAAAAGTCGGCGCAAGATTCATGTTAGGAAGGTACCAAATAATGAGCCAAACCAGAACCCTACGTCAAACCCAGCCTCGAATAATGATCCAACCGATCACCTATTCTCTGAGGAAGATTTATTTGCTAACCTAAATCAACCTCAACCAAATCAAGATAGGCAAAGTGCTCCAGTAAATCAACCTTCCTGGAACATGCCAACTCAAGGCAACACTACGTATCAAAAGTTTCCAATTCCTGAGGTACCGTATCAGCCAGTTCCACAAGTTCCTGTGATCCAACAACAACAGAATTGGGCGGCACCAAATTTTGGAAGACAGGACATTCCATTGAGCCCATTGTTTCAAAACTTTTCACCCCAAGCATATACAAATGTCAAAGGGGTTCTAGTTAGGGGATCCCCGTACAATCAAAACAACTACCCCTCACCTATGAGTCAACCGTACGGCCAATACTTTCCACCAATGCCTACGGCCTACCCTCCACCTATGGGACAGTCGACCCATCAACCAACGATGGGGCTTTCATCTAACCCATTTGAGCAGTTAAATGTGATTGTAACTAGTATTGCTCGGATAGGGGAGACTCAATGCCTTGTTAATACGTATGCAAAACATCGAAGAACAATGAGCGAATTCTCAACCTTCTTCTAGTAGTCTTTCTGTACCTAGCAGGAGGTCTAGGAGGAGCGGTAGTAGGTAGGAAAATCAGGAATGATCACTGGCATTGTAAAAATTTATTTTATATGAATGAAAATGTTTTGTTTAAGACTATATTTGGTGGGCCGACTTACAACCATTCTTTCTTTTGTATCACTAACTTTGGAGTGGTATGGACACAACAAAATTGGAGGATACTAAATAAAATGTGGAAGTAAGAAAACCTATGACTTTGTATGAAGAAGAAACATTTGGAGAAAGTTGCATTACTAACATTATCACTAAGTTTACACGATATGGGATGAGTAAACTTAGACGATACTATTAGTAAACTACTATTCAGTCGATGTTTTATAGAGACCGTGTTCATACAACTTAACTTGGTTGACACCCTTATTACCAAACTTATGTGGTATGGGGCAAACGAATTTGGATAATAATCGAAAAGACTAAGCAAAAGAGTTTGAATACATAAGATTGCGATACACGAGGCAAATCTTAGAATTTTTATGACTCGTATGAATTTTCAATGAAATATATATGTATGTTCACAAAAACCAGAACCAAAACATTTGAAATACTTGCAAAGTTTTATACTTATTATATAAACATTCTAACCTTGTTTTACACCATGGCCAAACATACGAGGCACATAAGATTCTTTGATTCCTCAACAAAAACCTTACACCAAAAGAAGTGGTTTTTTATATTGCAGTACTCTCGAATTTGTTGTTGAGCATACCATAACATTATATTTGGCTACAGTTCCTAAATCTTGGTTTTATTTTCTCTTTGCCAGTAAGAAAATGCAAACCAGGAAGAGAGGAAGGCTACGTACTGTCCGTCCAACAGAGGAGACACCTCCTGTGATTCAGAACCAGGAACCGCCACTCCGACGACAGCGCAGGCCACACCTGACACTGCCACTACGTCTGGGCAGGCAGTGCCACCCCAACCCACACCCTTTGCCATGCCTTCGAGTATGGAAGTTTTCTTCGCCGGATTTATTGAGGCGATGAAAGTAATTGTTCAAACGGTCGTTCCTGAGACTGCGGCCAATCAAGTTGTCACTGTTCAGGCACTTGTGAGATCTGGGTTAGAGACTCAAACCGACCAGATTACAAAGTACAAGAGGCTACAACCTCTTACTTTTGCTAGCACCATTGATGTTGAAGAGGTGCAGAAATGGCTAGATGAGCCCAAGAAGGCTCTCGATCCAATGGGAGTCAATGAGACTCGAAAGATTCCACTTGCGACCTACCAACTTATTGGTGGAGCAAATACATGGTGAATAACCGTAAAGGAAGACCGAAGGGTCAACACCACGGACATGACTTGGCAATAGTTCGAGTCATTGTTTATTGATGAGTACTTCCCCGGCGCTGTGAAGAGGCAGAAGCGCCAGGAGTTTGGCATGCTATACCAGGGCAGCATGACAGTCAAGGAGTATGCTGGCAAGCTCAAAGAATTATCGGTCTACTCTCTCTCCACCATCTCAACAAAGCAAGATAAGACCGAGAAATTCTATAATGGCCTTCGCCTGACATTCAACAAGCCTTGTCGATCTTGGATCTCAAGATTTACAAGGAGGTCGTTGACAAGGTCATGAGCTTTGAGCAAGAAAAGATTGTGCAGGAACAGAGACTGAATAGGGAAAAATGGCCTGCAACGTTTTCTCAACAGGGCAACAAGAAAAAGCCCTACTATAATAAAAAACCCAGCCCCTGTTCAGAAGAATGAGGCTACAACACCTGCGACTGCACCATCTAACCCTGGCCATCAGGGTTTTTGCAATCATGGCTGAGGTAGCCGTAGTGGCAAGGGTAGCTGTCGAAACGGCAATGGTAGAGGTGGTGGTCAGCACCACAATCAGCATGGCCAACAGAACAATCAGCAACAGAGGCTGACGTGTTACAACTTCGGCCAGCAGGGCCATGTCAGAAATGTCTGTCCGCACCTTCAGCAACTTGTTCCAGTTGTTCCAGTCCAACAAGCCCCACCTGTTGTTATGCCCAACCCAGGCAAAACCAGCAAAACCAGGGGCAACGAAACAAGGGCAGAGCATTTGCCATCGCTCAACAACCTCTCCCAGACAACAATGTAGTCGAAGGTACTTTTTCCTTGTTCAATATAATGGTGCATGTCTTGTTCGATTCTGGTGCTACGCATTCTTATATATCGTCTGCATTGGTAAGACATTTAGGGTTGCATCCTGAATCCACAGAAATCACACTCCATGTCACATCACCTTTAGGATCTGGTACTGACGTGAATTTGCAATGTTCTCGATGTGAGCTTCGAATGTCATAACAGATAATATATGCAGATCTTTTTGTGATGGACATAGAAGACTTCGACATCATCCTCGGCATGGACTGGCTCGCACCACTGAATGTAAAGATTGATTGTATAAAGAAGCAAGTTCAGTTAACCTTGCCCACAGGGGAGTTTGTCAAGATTCAGGGAACAAGGAAATGGATTCACAACTCGACTGCTGCACTTCTCAAGGCACAGCTTCGAGCTTTATCCCTTGGTAATGAAAATGAACCACCAGCACTGTACCCTCTCGAAATACATGATGTCCCAGTAATATCTGAATTCCCAATAGTTTTTCTAAATGACCTTCCTGGTCTACCTTCGGTTAGGGAATTCAATTTTAAAATCAATCTCATACCTGGGACTGGGCCTATCTCAATTCCACCATACAGAATGCCAAATGTCGAGCTGGTCGAATTAGACAAACAACTGAAGGAATTAGAGAGTCATGGCTTCATCAGAAAAAGTTCATCACCTTGGGGCGCTCCAGTTCTGTTTGTTCGCAAAAAGGATGGTTCATTACGACTCTGCATCGACTATCACAAGTTGAATAACGTCACCATTAAAAACAGATACCCGTTGCCCAGGATCGATAACTTGTTCGACCAACTTAGAGATGCCAAATACTTCTCTAAGAATTATTTACGATCCAGTTATCACCAACTCCGGATCCGAGAGTCGGACATTACCAAGACGGCGTTTAGAACTCGGTACGGTCACTACGAGTTCTTGGTCATGCCGTTCGGTTTAACAAATGCACCTGTTGCGTTCATGGATTTGATGAACCGCATCTTTAGGTTATACTTAGACCGATTTGTGGTCATTTTTGTGGACGATATCTTGATATATTCCTTAACCGAGGAAGACCATAAGATACATCTGAAGATAGTCCTCCAGACCTTGAGAAGCCACCAGTTGTATGCAAAGTTGAGTAAGTAAGAATTTTGGGCGAAGCCAGTTCAATTCCTAGGCCATGTGGTTTCAGGCAATGGCATTGAGATAGATCCTTCAAAGGTTGAAGCGGTTTTAAACTGGAAACAGCCTACCACTGTTACTCAGATTAGGAGTTTTCTTGGTTTGGCTGGCTATTACAGACGCTTCATTAAGGACTTCTCAAAGATGGTTGAACCTATGACAAAGCTCACTCGGAAAGACGTGCGATTCATCTGGAATCCAGCCTGTGAAGCATCATTTCAGGAATTGAAGAAGCGCCTCACGACGGCACCAGTACTAATCACTCCAAGAAATGCACTTGAATTTTTACTATACCACGACGCCTTTTTCCAAGGCTTAGGTGTCGTACTATGCAAGAAGGCCAAGTTGTTGCATATGCATCGAGGCAACTGAAGATTCATGAGGGTAATTACCCAACACATGAATTGGAAGTTGCAGTTGTTGTCTTTACACCTAAGTACATCTACACCTAGAGAGACCTAATTCTCCGCCAAAGAAGATGGTTGGAATTCTTGAAAGATTATGACTTTCAACTCCAGTATCATCCCGGTAAGGCCAATGTTGTGGTTGATGCCCTGAGTAGGAAATCTTATGTTGCTTGCACTCTTAACTTCGAAATGGGAAAGTTGGCTACAGAGATGGAGAATTTCAACCTACAACTGATCGAGGTGAGCGCAAGATCACGACTTTCTCAATTATCAGCCAACTCTGAGCTTGTTCGAAAGATTTCAGCAACTCAAGCCAACGACCCTATGTTAATGGAGAAACGAGAACTTCTACTCAGCGGACAGGACCTTCCTCACTGGTCGGTCTCTGAAAACGGGTTCGTTTTCTATAAAAAAAAACGTCTCTGTCTACCGAACGATCTTGAGGTTTGAAAATAAGTGCACACTGAGATGCACTGTTCGAGGTTCGCTATGCATCCTGGGGGTGACAATATGTACAAGGATGTCAAGCGACAATTCTAGTTTTCTGGAATGAAAAAGGCGATTGCAGACCTCGTTGTTCGATGTCTCGTTTGCCAGCAAGTTAAGGCAAAACTAATACTTTCCTTTGGACTTCTCCAGCCGTTACCTATTGGAGAATGGAAGTGGGAGAACATGGCAATGGATTTTGTTACGGCCTTAGCTCAAAATAATAAAGGGCAAGATGCTATTTGGGTTATCATTGATAGACTTACAAAGTCTGCACACTTTTTGCCAATAAAGTTCATGGATAACCCCGTCAAACTTTCCGAACTATATGAAAGAGAGATCGTACGTCTCCATGGCACACCACTCACGAACGTCTCTCATCGAGACCCTCGATTTACATCAAAGTTTTGGCAAAGCTTCCAGAATAGAATGGGTTCCAAGATCACCATGAGCACAGCCTTTCACCCTCAGACTGATGGGCAGTCAGAGCGTCTTATCCAAATCTTAGAAGACATGTTACAGTGTTGTATTTTGGACTTTAATGATGGATGGGCAAAATACTTACATTTAGCTGAGTTTGAATACAACAACAACAACCAAACTAGTATCGTCATGGCACCGTACGAGGCTCTCTATGGTCGCCCTTGCAGATCTTCGGTATGCTGGTTAGATATGGCAGATCGACCGTAGTTGGGCCCTGAACTAGTTCAAGAGACTTCTAAGAAGATCACACTAGTAAAGGAACGACTTTGTGTTGCACAAAGTCAACATAAGAGTTATGCTTACAAGCGGAGGCAGCCTCTAGAATTTGATAAGGGGGAGTTGGTTTTTCTAAAAGTTCAGCCCACAAGAGGTGTCAAACGCTTTGGGATCAAAGGAAAGCTCTCCCCACGGTATATGGGTTCATTTCAGATCATTGAACGTATTGGCAAACTTGCTTATCGTCTGTCCCTTCCATCGTCCATGTCTAAGGTTCATGACGTTTTTCACGTATCCATGTTTCGAAAGTATCGTCCTGATCCTTCGCATATCATCCCTCTAGTCGAGGTTCGGGTTGAGGAAGAAAATAGGTATCAGGAGAGAGCGATACAGATTTTGGATAGAAAAACTCAAGAACTAAGGCGACGCAGCATACCACTTGTAAAGGTACTCTGGGGTCACCACGGAGTAGAGGAAGCAACATGGGAACAAGAAGCAACAATTAAACAGAAATACCTTGAATTGTTTTCTAGTAATAACTGATAATGTGATACATTGTACTATTTTCACTTATCAATAAAATGATGGAACTTTGTTTACACATATCTTAATACATCGTTTCACTTGAATAACTATGCAGATGTCTGAAAATAATATCGATGAATATAGTGATGCACACACGCAATGGCCTCCTTGGCAACCTGTGGCGACTCCTCCAGGATCAGAGTCAAGTCACAACTACTTTCCATCACCAACTTCATCGCCACGTAGACAACGATCCTTATCGCCAGAGCGTGCATGACTTTTTTGTAACAACTTTGCCCAAAACAATCCCGTGCCCTCATCTTGGCAGGACCTTCGACCAAAATTGTCAGGCGGCCGGACTCGAGCAAAAGCACGAAAAAGCATCTCGCCGCTCGACCTACCTCCCCTCAAACAATGTAACCAGCGCCCTACACCACCATCTAATAAACAAAGCTTGGATTCATCTGAGGACGAATCCGACTCCATTTGCTCTCCATGATTTTATGATGTTGAGGATCCCACCGGCCACAGTGCCATTCAGGGATCATACAGGCACTACCCTGAACTAGCAAACGATGACACCGGCAGAGAATCTCAAGCAGATAACCATCATGACTACTTGAACTGATTTCGAGGGCGAAATCCTTTTCAGGGGGGTAGAGTGTATTAATACCCTAGGATTGCACAAAAAAAAAAAATTGTTCGGGCAAACATGCCCGGACATCCGCCTGCCCGAATGTTCAGGCGTCATTTTCTCTATATAAGGAACCCTCCTCCCTCCTCCCTCCTCATTTCTCACACCAAAATCACTCCCCTTGTGATTTTTCTTCTCTTTCGCACTCATTTTGAGTTTTTGTCTTTTGAGACTCTCTTTTCGAGACTCTCTGTGCAGTGCAATGAGGTTCTGTCCGGGGGAAGGCTCCAGTTCTGAAAGAAGTTCTTATCTGAAGGTGGGAAACGAAACATAGGTTTGCGTGTCTTATAACTTTTATTAAAGTTTACATTCATTTGTTATTATGTCTACTATTCATTTACACAGCATTATTGTGTATAATGTTCATATTGTCATACTTATGCCTGTATTCTTGGAATTCATGTCTTACACTGTTGTTATGTTGAATTAGTGGTCAATCTGGCTCAACCAGACTCAATCTTGTCCTCAGTAACTTTAAATAGTGAACGGGAGGCAGCGTGCTGCTCTAGGTGATTGGTATTTAAGTAGACCTCGTGTCTCACCTCTCAATTGGAGACTGATCTCGTAGGTCTCATTTGAAAGTTATCAGCTTGTACAAGTAATATTGAATGTCCTAACCTTGCACGTAGTGATACAGACTCTGATAAGGGTCACCAGACGTTGCTAAAACCTGTCTAATTGTTAAGTAAAGACCAGACTAGTTCATGCATTGGCATCATACATATCACCACCTAGGGACGTATGTGGTTTATGACTCATAAAATAGTTAGAAGCAATGCTCGCTATTCATTATATTTCTCTGGAGAGGGACGTACAATGAGAACCTGGCTACTTCTGGGGATGGACATCTGTACGTGAATCTAGAGCGTCGTTCCTAAGGAGGGACGTACAATGAGAACCCGGCTACTCATGGGAAGGGACATCTGTACGTGAACTCAGGCGATGTGTAATCATCAAACCAATACGAGACAGTGTCATGCATACATACATATTGGATTGATTATGTTGCTTTGACATGTATTTAAGATACTTGATTATGAAGTTTGTTTTATTAATTGTTATATTCACGAACTATTTTACCCACTGAGCTCGTAGCTCACCCCGTTGTTATCCAATTTTTCATAGGAGATTAAGGTGGACTGGGTGCAGGTTTTTGGGCCCACATTTTGTACCCTTTGTATTATTCATTGGGGATTTTTGGGAGAATGTTCCCTTAACTATTTCATGTACAAATATATTCTGAAATTAATGAAATCAGACTTGTACTTAATCGTGCTTCCGCTCACTCTGATATTGGTACGATACAATCGTCGCACCCCGACCGCGAGTGTCCCGCTGGTTTAAGCGCGTCCGGGCGGGGTGTGACACACACCAACCTTTTTTCTAAATGAGAATGAACTGGTTTCTCTTTTACAAGCTCAGAGAAAACCTATATGATTTCAATTCTAAAATCGTCAAGTGAATTACCTTCACTTGTTCTAGTTGTTTCAATCCAGAAACACACTAGCATTACAACACTAAGATGTTGGGTGGTTCTAACACAGTAGAACACTTTACATTAAGCACAGTACATAACATTACAAAGATATGAAATGTGAAATGGGTAATGCTAAGTTGAAATACACCTTCTGTCTTTTACCTTTCAATGCTCGGTATTGCTCAAGTGCAGTTTCGAAAGATGGGTGCTACCAATTCCATTTTACATTTGGTTTGCTCTGATACATTCGGTACCCTTCATCCATTTACTTTAGCAATACTGATTTTAGATTTAACCCAAAACGTCCGAAAGTAATTAGTTTTATTCAGTTTCTTTTCTGATATCCATTTTATGGCTTGTTATTTTGCAAAAAAATCTGGGTTAAGTTCTATCTGCCTTCCTCTTGCCTTTTATTATATTATGTTTTATGATTAGTATGTATGATAACATGGTTTAGATGTGAGGCTCTTGATTGAAAATAGGGTCCTTAGAGGTCGAAACTGGGTCAGAAAATTGCTTTTAATTTTAGGGCTTGGCCACTTGAGGTTTTTAGTATCCTATCTAATTTCAGAAAATTCATATGTTTTGGTGAATTAGGCAAAGAAAAAAATTCCATAATTAGGGAATAATTTGACTTTGTTAGGTTTGATTATTTACCATAGGTTTTCTGTTGGTTAAATTCAATAATTGCAAGCCTACTAAGTTTATCTTTCAAAACCCTTTTCTCCCCATCTTTCAAAGCCATTAGCTAACAACTCTCCACTCAACTCTAGTGTTATGGTGGTGACCTTAAGCATAAACTATCCTAGTTTGAAGTCATCAAAAAAAAAAAAAGAATAATTTCCATTAAAAAAGCAAAACAAACTTGCATAAACATTAATTCTTACCTTATTTGGAAAATGTTTCCTTTCAAAAAGACATTTGGTGAGAAATAACACGCTATGAAGAAAGCATGCTACTTATAATATTCTCTCAAAGATGCCTTCCTATTTCCAATGCAAGTATTGCTAATCAAAAGATGTTATTTTTCTGCTGCAGTTGAGTTGCTTTGTTGATCATGAAATATATATATATATATATATATATATATATATATATATGGTAAGACAATTGCCATGATAAAACCAACGGTAGAAGAAACTAAATGAGTTATAAATTATGAAAATCAATTTCCTTTACTTTGATTTAAGTAGGGGTGGCAATTCGTGTTACAGTGTTGTAATTGTGTATAATGAATTGTAAACTCAAACCCGACACGTTTAAATAACGTGTCATTATATGTAAACTCAAACCCGACATGTTTAATATACGGGTTAAACAAGTTAACTTGTTTATAACCCTTAAAACTTAAACAAGTTCATTCTAACATATTTATCATATATAAATTTTAAATTAACATATAAATCAAAAATTCAAAATCATAATTATACAACCATATAGTAAAACCAAATAAAATATTATAAAATTAGAGTCTCAACACATGATATAAAATATTAAAAAGTCTTTACACATAACATAAGTCTCAACACAAAATATAATCGTGTTAAACAGGTTAATTTCGAATTTAGCAGGTCGACCTGCTTTTGATCTGAAATTTAATCATGTCTAATCAGGTTTAACCTATTTTGACCTGCACTTGTTTATGCAAAACTCAAACCCGTTTATTTCATGTCGATTTTGAATCGTGTTATCGTGTCGTGACCTATATTGCCACCCCTAGATTTAAGTTAGGATTGAATTAATTTTGTCTACTTTTATTTAGGGTTTTTAAAAAGGATAATATTAATCTAACTGCTGCAGTTGGAAAGAAATGCAGCTGAAGCTGATGTAGATTGTTAAAAAAAATAATAAAAGCCAACGAGGACCCGATTTTCTCAAACCTAAAAATTCTTTATAGCGTCCTCTTTCATCTTACCCTCTCACCATTTCGTACACTCAACCCTTTTTTTTGTTTCTTTTCTTACCTAAAATATAAGATGTAAAATTCTTCATTCAACATATACCATACATGACTACTTTTGGGTGGAAATTTTTATTATCTCATATACATAAAAAATATTTTTTGGTATTTTAGTAGAAATTGTAAAATAGTAACAATAATGTTTTTACCAATCTCCAAGTTTCCTTTCTCTCTCCCCTCTCATCAATCAAATCACCAACCAATCCAACATGATCAAATCCATGGCTCTTCTCAACCGCCTCAAACACAACCCTACCACCCACCTTGTTCTTCCCTAGATTACCCATTTCCTCCTCGATTCCTACTTCAAGAAGCGCAAAGAATCCATGAAGGTTTTCAAATGGGTTTTGAAAACCTAGACTGTTTTTGTTCTGGATGCAGTGGTTTATAACGAAGTAGTGATTAGAGAGCTGTGATGAAATTTTAGGGTTTTGGAGGGTTTGAGGGTTTTGAAGATGATGGTAATGAGGGAATGGTGTCAGGGACTGGAGTATGGATGTGAGTGTTTAGGGGTTTGTTGAGGGAAGCTAGGATTGATGAATCGTTAATGATCAATTAGGCTTTGGATTGTGAAGTGGGTTTGAAGAAAATGGTGGGATTGCTAGATTAGATTATTGGAAAATAGAAAGAGTAGTAGTAGTGATTGAATAGAAAATTGCTGGTTCTTGATTCGAAATTCATAACTATATTAGACTAAAAAATTGTTGGATATGTTGGATTAGAATTTTTACCTCGTATAGTTGAGCCAAAAACATAAGAAAAGGGGAGAAACAAATAAATTAATTTTTTTTTTTTTGGGTTGATTGTACTATGGGAGGATAAGATGAGAGAGGGTGTTGTAAGAGATTTCTAGGTTTGAGAAATCTCGAGGTACTTGTTGGCTTTTTTTTTAATTATTTTTAATTTCAACAATCTACATCATCTGCAGCACATTTTTGCAGTAGTTAGATTAGCAATCCCTTCCCGAAAAATACCAAATCAAAGTGTTTCATGTGCATCGCTAATAGGAATATGTTATTTGAGGGCGAAAGACTTTGGTGAATGTGAAAAATTAGGGCTTGTTTGGAAACTTCATATATCTTTGAACCTAAATTTGTAGTAGAGGTCTAAGCTCCAATAATTTAAGTCAACAATATTAACTTACTAGGTTATATCTTACTTTTAATGGGGGTCAAGATGGTCAAAATTCTATTCAAGAACTAAAATTTTAGCTGACTTTTATGTTTATAAAGGTTTCAAGCAAAGTTAATAAACTCAATCCAACTTGAATCTACTTAGCAAAGCCTTTCCTCAATTATATAGAGTTGACTATATGAATTTGCTTCTTCTATTTTTTTCTATTAAGCTTAAGTTGATATCTATGTTATGATTAATTATATCTTTCTTAATTATCTCTATACATATTATTTTAAGTCTTTTGCCTTTATCATTACCATAAATTGTGGATATGTTACTCTTCCTAACTTGTGTATCCAGTTGTCTTTGTTATGTATCTTAACCACCCTTAATCAATTTTTCTTTTACTCTAATATGTTTTTTTTTTAATTTTATCTTTTAATTTTTTATCCATCTTAATGGTCGGATACACTTAGTTTGTAGACATATTGTTTCTCTATTATCTAATATTCTATATGATAAAAAGCATGGTTGGTGAAATAGTAGTCTTATAATGTTTTCTTTTAATTCCAATGAAATGCATCGATCATATAATTACTCTTTTTCTTAATTGATCTTGCTTTAATAGTCCATATCCTCTTATTGCTCTCCTCTATAAATAATTGATTCTAAATACCTAAAGTTGTCTCCATTAATAGATCTTATCCTTTAGCAAACTCAAAGGCCTTGTCTTGAATTTTGTTCCTTGTATAGGGGTGTTCATTGGGTGGGTCAAAACTAAACTGAATGGATTGGTGTGGTTCAGTTTGGTTTCTAAGAAGTTTAGTTGCGGTTTACATATTTAGCAAACTGATCGTTCGATTCGGCTTTCGATTTGTAAATTACAAAAGTGGACCTACCCTAATTGAACTGAACTTAAGGGTAAAAATGTAAATTTATATTATCTTGATCTAAACCCTCTCCAACCTTAACAACATTCTTGATTTCCTCTTCTTTCAATCTAGTACGCCGCTCTCCAAATTTCCTCTCTTTTTTGTTTATCTTTTTCCTCTTCTTCGCTCTACGAGATCTCTACTTACACTGGGGAGGGGGGCGCAATATGTACAAGGGTATTGCAATTTCACAAAACACAGGGAAGGTTCCATGAAATCACAAAACCTAGAAAATTGCAAAACCCTACCATAGTTGCAAAACCTCAATGGTCCTTTTTTAAATTATTTGTTAATTTTTTTATAATACCATTAGTTTTTTGGGTTTGCGATTTGCAAATTTTAGAACTCCAATGGGTTTTATTTATATTTTTTGTATACACATTTTTAGGTTCTACAATGCAGTACCCAATGGGTTCTTTTTTATTTTTTTTGGTAATTTTTTTTCCTATAATTTTGAGAACCTATTTGAAAAAGATAAAAGTATTTATGTATTAATTTGATAATATATATAGGTGTATCGATCTTAATTTGTTGTTGTTGAGCATTTCGGCATTTTTAACGGATCAACCAAACCAATCCTAACCAAATCATTTTTGGTTCAGTTTGGTTCGTTGTTCGGTTTTCGGATTAGAAATTGATTAAGGTTCAATTTTGTTTTGGGTTTCAATGAAAACCGAACCAAATTGACTTGTGCACGCCCCTAAGGTTTAATTTCCTTTAGAAAAAAGCTAGTTGTGCTCTTGTGTTCTAAGCTTTTAATCCACTTGTTGGGTTCTTCTGTGCAGAGCTGCCTTTCGATTGTATGTTTGCTTCAATCAATGGGCTTGGAAGAGGACCAAACTATTGGAACAATGATTGTGGTTAAAGCCAAGCTTCATCTCTTTTTCTTTGACACTCTGCCGAACCTATGTCCTCTAATTGAGATGTTTGGGGATAAAAAGCTCCACCTTTCGATAACACAATAGAGGTCTCATTCGCACGCCTTTAATCATGTTAGTATACGCCTATCTAGTGTAGGTGTGTTGTTTGCTTTTGCTTGGTTCATCGTATTGTTTGATGGGTGAAGGTATCTTCTCTTGTTCATTTGAATATCCATCAGGACGTGCCTCCTCTAAGCAATTTCGAGAATGCTCTCACCATTGTACATTTCATTCTTGTTGGTATGAGATTCCAAATGGTTGTTGATGCATTGTGGTGTTGTCAATGCAAATGTCCATTTTCCTTTGTAGAAAATCAATCTTCTTGTGACCGCCTATAGAGTTGCAAACGTAAGCATCGTACAATTAAGGGCTTGGATCATTATCTTGAGTTCTCCATGAACTTTGGCAATGCATTTAAGGGTCTCCTATCTAGCATTATTGAAATACCATTCACTCTTATCTAGCTTTTATTGCATCTTATTATGTGGCTTCTCCATTATAATTCATGTTTTCATTGCTTCATTAAATTTCCTTGGGGATCGAACATCTCATTGAACTATCTTCATCTTCTCCACTTAATTCATGCGGCAAAGGAGGGATCGGTCTTCCATTATTTTTGGTTTTGAGATTGGTATTCCCATGTGACGTGAGATTTTGTTTTCTATTTCTATCCATTTGTTCAGTATATCATCCTTCAATACCGCTAATATGAGTTTTATATCAATTGAGAACAACGATGTTAGATGTCTTCTTCATATGTTGCTTTGGGCATCACATGTTGCGACACCCTTCTTCGTTCATTTTCTTTGTTGCCTCTTTGGTTTTGTCAACCTTGTTGAACAAAGGGGTGTCTTCGTCTTTCGATTCCCTTGGTCTCACCATAGCATCTTGCTCAATATTTTGCTAGATTCCCTTGGTCTCACCATTGCATCCTGCTCAAAATTTTGTTAGCTACTTCATCTTTTTGTCCTTCGTTTTTCAATGCACAACAATCATGATCTACCTTGACCAATTGCAAACTTGCAGTGATCTTCAAGAAGTTGCCTTCCCAACTGGGAAAAAAACTATATGAGGATTACTATTCTATCGTTTCCACCTGAAAACCTTTCGAATAGACCATCTCTATCCTCATTTTTTACCTATGGAATTTAGGCGAGAAATAATGTGCATCAATATGAGCTCGATGGTTAATTTGTGTGGAAATTTGACGTGGGTCTATGAGCTTAATGGTGAATTGGTGATACTATTGCGTGTTCAAGGATCATAATCACTTGCACTATTGTAATGGAACTCATATCTGAACTCTGCCTTTTTTCTTTTTTCTTTTTTGTGGCCAAAGATTGAGTTTCATTGAAGGAAACCTCCATACAACAACCCGCTTATAAATAGAAGACGAATACAACAATGCAAACATATCATTAACCAAGGTACCCAAGATCAACAATGAGCTCAATAGTTATACAACATTTATGGTACCAAAGCAATTAATGAGCTAACCGGCTCAACAATAATATAATATAAACATGTAATTTTATAAATAAAAACCATGTTTATAACTATATAACAAGAGCATATTACAATATATTAAAAATAAATTAATGGTATTAATCTTTGTTGATTAGATTCGAGCTAGTACGATTTTTAAATCTTCAAACCGCAAGTCAAACTAAACATGGGAAAAATTAGAACTGAACCAAAACAATTGCATCGGTTTGGTTCAATTTCGTGGTTTCAGCCAAAGCATTGACAACCCTAAAACCAAAGTGAAGTTAATGATATAATCTCTAGAAGACCTCGTTTGGAAGAACTTTTTCAAAAGTGCTTTTACGAGAAGCGCTTCTAAAAAAAATGTTTTTGTAAAAAATTAGTCTCACTCAGTTTCTTTTAAAAGTAGAAAATTGTTTTTTTTTTCACTATAGTGTAGTTTGATTAAAAGTAGGTGTTACCAAATACTTCCAAAAGTGTTTTTATTTCAAAGACACTTTAGAAAAACTCTCCTAAATAGGGCTCAAGTATAGAATAAATGGCCTCTAGTTATAATTAATATTTAACTCATAAAAAGTCTATTTTAGTTCTAAAACCAACCTCAATTTGTCCTAGGGATTAAAACTATTAAAGAAATACTCAAGATTTTCAACCTAGTTTTTTAGAAGATGTGTCACTATTTCTAATTAAAGATAGGGTGATTTATATACTTGTTAAAAGAAGTTTTTACTTGTCTCTACTAATTTTGGAGGTTTTAAGTAAAATTAAAATTATCAAACACACTCAAGCTTGGTTTAAGGCTTGCGGTGTTCAGACTTGTTGATTGTTTCTCGTGTTGCATTAAACATAAATAACTAACTTGAATTATTTTAGATCTGCTAATTAAAATTCCAAAGAGTCGGAGGTAACTGAGACCCGAATAAGTTAAGTATTACGACAAGAGGCATGTGACACCAAATCTTTGCCATAATATAGGCCATAATCATATCTGCCACAATCAAAACTGTTGGATTATCTACATAGAAAAACCAAGAAAATATAAAGGATTATCTACATATATGGAATAAGTGATTCAGCCATATAGTATGACTAGGCTAACAATATTCCGTGTTTAGATTTGAGTGCAACATTGTGGTAATCGGATTATGTTACCGAAATCTATAACACAATACAATGCAGGTAACCGAGCCCGCCCATATAATCTAGGTTCCAACTAAATTCACCCGTACCCACTTACTCTCTTAACCCACGTAAAATTTTAAAACCAAACAATCCCTCGCTCTTCGCACACCCAAATTCTTATTTTGCCCCTCTTATTTTTATCCTCCCCAAACCCCAACACTCCCCTCCTCTCTCCTTTCTTCTCCATTCTTCTCCATTGATTTATTATTTTTTTAAGTTTTTCAATTATTCAAAGGGTTAAATAAACATTAGGAAGGTTTGTGAGCAATAACCTAACAAAATTTTACGAAAAAATTGGGTTATTTCGAGTTTTAGAGGTGTCTAACTCAAACCGGTTCAAGTAAGATTTTAGATCATAAATTAATAAGTAAAACATGATTTTTACATGGTCTAAGTGGGTTTCAATGTATTATTAAGGATTTGTATTTTTTTTTTGCAAAAAAAAAGGTGAAAATGGTGGAATAAGGCGACAGAAATGGGTTTCGGCGACCCATTTCCCCTCGTCAAATTTGGAGACATCTGACCCAGCAGGATCAGACAGTTCTTTTTATGTCCGACCACGATAGGTCGAACATAAAGAAGTGTGTCTTACCCTATTGGGTCGGACAATGCATTTTTTGATTTTTTTTTTTTTTAATTTTTTTTTTGTCTGACTCTGATGGGCCGAACAAAGGAAATATGTCCGACCTGTTAGGGTCGGACAAACTTCATTTTGTCCGCCCACGCAGGGTCGGTCACACCCAATTCAGGGGTAATTTTTTTGAGTTTCAAAACCTATTTTCGCATCCTTTTCTCTTCGATTTTGGGTATGGTTTTGTAAAATAGCACTTCCAAAAGGTGAAAATGATAGAAATATATGTTTTTTATTCGAAAAATACAAGAACATGACAAAATTAAAGATTGATATGAGTTGGAAAATTGAAGGGTTTAAGGATAAGAGTGGGTGGGTGAGGAGAGAGGGATAGGGTTTTAAGGGAGAGTTTATTGATGTCATTTTTGTTAATTTCACATGAAGGTTTTTTTTGTTTCTTTAATTTTTTAATCAAGGGGATGAGCAAAAAGGAAAGGGCAGGTCGATTTAATTGAACCCTATAATCTATTAAGTTGGCCCAAGTTCTTATACTTGGTATTGAGTCATTGACCCAAGTCAAAGATTAAATTTCATTCCAACAAACTAAGAACAACTTGCCTAGAAATAGAGACCATTCTTTAAATGTAAGCACGACAAGGATCACGATACCAAAGACCATATTCAATGTGCTCAAGAGCTCAACCACCTCGATTCAACACCGGCAACAGCGGACGAATCCGACAACAAGAGGGTAATGCCTTCACAACAAAACAAAAACAAAACAAACAACTAAGTATAAGTGAGGTTAACGTTCAAGTCTCGCGTTTGAATCTCAGCTTGCCTCCATTTATCTTTCTCTGTTCAAAAGGCTAACCTTGCCCGAAGAAAAGGAGGACATCTCAGGTTAAGAAACTAGTAATAAAAAATAAAAATAAAAGTAATTTTGTATCTTAAGTATTTTCACTTTTGCACACATGTTTTCTGCAATTTTAGACTTTTCTAATTCTATTTCTTTCTATTTTACCCTTCTAATTTCCAATTTTTTACTTATTTAACCGCATCCCTATTTTCATACAACTTTACCCATTTTAATCATATCAAAAACAAAAACACACAATTTTTTTTTTTAATAAAAGACTATTTTCTTCTATTTAATTTTAAAAGATATTAATGTTGGCTATTTTCCCTATAATTAACTTTTAAAAATAAAATACAATTTGAGGGTTGGTTTCAAAAATTTGGCAAAAATAATTACACATGAACTCTATTGAGCATTGTCCTAAGTCTTGTATATAAGTGGTACTCACATATAACATACTGTGCTAACACTAGTATATAAGTGTATATAATAGAGATAAAGAGTTAAATACACTTGATAAAAATAGATATGATGTAATGTTTTATGATAAATATGTATGAAGCTACCAACAGGTGATAGCTCAGTTGGTTGATTGCACTCAATCAACAAAATAGAATGGCAAAATTCAATTTTCTTTTTTTTCTTTTTTTCTTTTGGAGGTCTCGTTCGGATGATTGATTTTGATTTACAGGTCTTCCTCCAAGATACAGAGATTCAGTCAGAGCAATACCACCGTGATCACCTCTTTTCCTTTACACCTACTCGACCCACCAACTCTATGAAATTTTTGAGGTTTGTTATCTTCTTTTTTGTGAATATTTTTATTTTTGTTCTGGTGTGAATGGATCAAACCCATGTTACCCAAGATTCTATTCCAAAGTTAGGCTGAATTAACCTGATTAAATATTTTTGGAGTTAAGAAAGCTTGGTTGTAGACCAAAATATGATTGTCTTAAAACTTTGCTTGTACGTCTTTTTTTTTTCTTGCAGTTTCTATAACTTATGTGTGCCACGTCCCCTTTTCTAACTCAGATAACTGTTCAGTGTTGATTAAATCGTGTTTGATGCTGTTTTAAATCACCAAATTTGGCGTGGCCTGCGACAATAGAAGAAGAAGAGAAGAAGATGAAAGAAGGATGTTAATATTTACTCCTTAGGATTATATAACTTTTGGTATTTGGGAGAACCTGGAAATTTTTCAGAAAATTAAAGCAACATCAAATTTAATGGATGACTGTTATATAATCATTTTGCTTAGAAAAAAATTAATTAAAATTTTACTTGGAATTAATATTTACTCCTTTGAACCTAGAAAAATTGTTTTTTGGTCTTATCATGAAAAAAAACAGAAATAGTTATGAAAACAATAGTTGTGAGTTATAAAAAAAAGCAATAGTTTTGTTAACACTAATCATGTTGTTAAGAATAATGAGACAAGCCCGTATTATTGAAGACAATTTTCAACCATACCTCCATTTATTGATCTTAGTACTTAAGAAGATACCTACCAAATTCTCAGAATTTAGTTTTTTACAGCAATTAGGTTGGCATAGTTGATATAAACAAGCCCAAACGAGCGAATTCAAAAAGTTAATTTTATTAAATATTATCTTTACCCTCCATATAATTAAAAAATAATAATAATGCGATTGATGACAAAATTATTGATAAATCAATGGGAAAAGCAAATATAATATATTTGCTTATAAAATTTTTTGAAAGCGGCTGGATTCGAGCAACAACACGAAAAAGCATCCCACCGTTCAACCTACCTTCCCTTAAATGATGCAACCAGCAAAGCCCTACACCACCATCTGTTAAGCAACGGTTGGAACCTTCTGAAGACGAATCCGACTACATTTGCTCTCCATGGTTTCATGATGTTGAGGATTTCACTGGCCACAGTGCCATTCAGGGACCTTCCAGGCACTACCCTGAGTTAGCAAATGATGACGACGACAGTGAATCTCATGCAGATAGCAATCATGACTACTAGGACTGATTTCGAGGGCGAAATCTTTTTAAGGGGTAAAGTGTAATACCCTAGGTTTGCACAAAAAAAAAAAATTGTCTTGGGTACCTGCCTGGAAGCCCTCCCCCTCCTCATTTCTCACACCAAAATCACTTCACCTTGTGATTTTCCTTCTCTCTTTCACTCATTTTGAGTTTTTGTCTTCTCTTTTGAGACTCTCTGTGTAGTGCAACGCGGTTCTGCTCTAGGGAAGGCACCAGTTTTCAAAGGACTTTTTATCTGAAGGTGGGGAACGAAACATAGGTTTGCGTGTCTTATAACTTTTATTCAAGTTTACATTCATTTATCATTATGCCTACTATTTATTTACACTGCATTATTGCGTATAATGTTTATACTTGTCATACTTATGCCTGTATATTTGGAGTTCATGTATTACACTGTTGTTATGCCGGATTAGTGGTCAATCTGGCTCAACCAGACTAAGTCTTGTCCTCAGTAACTTAAAATAGTGAACGGGAGGTAGCGTGCTGCTCTAGGCGATTGGTGTTTAAGTAGACCTCGTGTCTCACCGCTCAACTGGAGACTGATCTGGTTGGTCTTATTTGAAAGCTATCAGCTTATACAAGTAATACTGAATGTCCTAACCTTGCACATAGTGATACCGACCCTGATAAGGATCACCAGACGTTGTCAAATCCTGTCTAAATGTTAAGTAATGACCAGATCAGTTCATGCATTACTATCATACATAGAACCACTTTGGGACGTATGTGGTTTATGATTCACAGAATAGTTAGAAGCAATGCTCGCTATTCATTATATTTCTCTAGAGATGGACGTACAACGAGAACCTGGCTACTCTTGGGGAGGGACATCTGTACGTGAATCCAGAGTGTCGTTCCTGAAAAGGGACGTACAATGAGAACCCGACTACTCCTGGAGAGGGACATCTGTACGTGAACTCAGGCGATGTACAATCATCAAACCAAGACGAGACGGTGTCATACATACATACATGTTGGATTGATTATGATGCTCTGATGTGTATTTAAGATATTTGATTATGAAGTTTGTTTTATTAATTGTTATATTCACGAACTATTTTACCCACTGAGCGTGTAGCTCACCCCGTTGTTATCCAATTTTTCACAGGAGGTTAGGGTGGACTGGGTGCAGGTTTTTGGGCCCACATTTTGTATCCTTTGTATTATTCATTGGGGATTTTGGGAGAATGTTCCTTTAACTATTTCATGTACAAATATATTCTGAAATTAATGAAATCAGACTTGTACTTAATCGTGTTTTCGCGCACTCAGTTATTGTTATAATGCATTCGCGCCCCATCCGTGAGTGTCCCGTCTGTTTAGGCACGTCCGGGCGGGGTGTGACATTTAATGGTATCAGAGCATCATAATCAATTCAACATGTATGTATGCATGACACCGTCTCTTATTGGTTTGATAATTGTACATCACCTGAGTTCACGTACAGATGTTCCTCCCCAGGAGTAGCCGGGTTCTCATTGTACATCCCTCCTCAGGAACGACTCTCTGAATTCAAGTACAAATGTTCCTTCCCAGGAATAGTCAGGTTCTCATTATACGTCCCACTCCAGAGAAATATAATAAATAGCGAGCATTGCTTCTAACTATTCTATGAATCATAAACCACATACGTCCCCAGGTAGTAGTATGTATGATGCCAATGCATGAACTGATCCGGTTTTTACTTAACATTTAGACAGGATTTGGCAACGTCTGGTGATCCTTATCAGGGTCGGTATCACTACGTGCAAGGTTAGGACATTCAGTATTACTTGTATAAGCTGATAGCTTTCAAATAAAACAAACCATATTAGTCTCCAGTTGAGAGGTGAGACACGAGGTCTACTTAAATACCAATCGTCTAGAGCAGCACATTGCCTCCCGTTCACTATTTAAAGTTACTGAGGACAAGACTGAGTCTGGTTGAGCCAGATTGACCACTAAGCCAGCATAACAACAGTGTAATACATGAACTCCAAATATACAAGCATAAGTATAATGCACTGTAAATGAATAGTAGATATAATGATAAATGAATGTAAATTTTAATAAAATTTATAAGACACGCAAACTTATGCTTGTTCCCCACCTTCAGATAAAAATTCCTTTGAGAACTGGCATCTTCCCCCGAGTAGAATCGCGTTGCACTACGCAGAGAGTCTCGAAAAGAGAGTCTCAAAAGAGAAGAAAAAAACTCAAAATTAGTGAAAGAGAGAAGGAAAATCACAAGGAGAAGTGATTTTGGTGTGAGAAATGAGGAGAGGGAGGGGTTCTTTAAAAAAGAAAAATGGCGCCTGAAGGTTCAGGCGTTGTACCTGAACGTTCGAGCGTTGCGCCTGAACGTTCAGGCACGTACCTGAGACAATTTTTTGTTTTGTTTTGTGCAAACTTAGGATATTACAGTTAATGGGTTTCAATGTCTCACCACCCACTTTACAAGTTCTATTTTTTAAAATTGCTCCTATACATCTTCATTTTTAATAATTGAACCAATTTGCACTCAATTTTTTATTTTTTTATTCAGCAAATTTACCTTGCACTCAATTAATTGAGTTCATATTTTGTCTTTCTTTTTTCTAATGTTAATGCCTTTAAATGCCTCCCCACCCACTTTACAACTTTTATTTTTTAAAATTTCGTTAACTATTGCATGTCCCACCCATCGTCTCAACTTTGTTTTAAACCTCCTACACATCTTTGTTTTAAAGAATTGAATCAATTTGCACCCATATATGGAAAATTTAAAATAAAAAGTGGATTGAATAATTGAGAGACATTGAAGATATTGTATTGAATAAGTAATTATAAAATTAAAGATAATAGTAATATATTATATTATATTATATACAATGATATATATGTTCAAACTAAACACCCTTAAGTCAATTATTCAAATTACATAACTTACAAAATTCCCTTCAAATGCTCAGTTATTGCTTTATCAATTATTCATAATTATTCTCGGACATTATTATATTCTATATATAATAAATGGATCTATTTTTCTATCACCTAAAATGTTGTAGATAAGTTCATTGCAATAAAACAAAAACAACTAACTATTTATCATGTGACCTTTGATATAAATTAGCAAAATTTGATTAAAGTATCAACAACATCTTTTTTAAATTATTTATAATAACTCATTAAAAATATTGTTAATTCTCTTTTAGTTAATAGCTTTGTTATTTTAATCGTATTTATTTATCTATGATCAATTCCCTTGCTATTTTGCTGGACAAAGCACGTTGATGCTGGTTTGAAAAGAAAAACTCTTCTCTCTACATTATATTCAAATATATAAAGACAAGCAAGGCTTCGCAAAAATTTATCTTTCTCTTTTCTAGCGTTAATGCATTTCAATGCCTCCCCACCCACTTTATAACTTTTATTTTTTAAAATTTCGTTCACTATTGCATGTCCCCACCATCGTCTCAACTTTGTTTTTAATTTGCTCCTACACATCTTTGTTTTAAATAATTGAATCAATTTGCACCCACATATGAAAAAATGTTAACAAAAAATGAATTAAATAATTGAGGGAAATAGAAGATCATTGAAATGAAAGATAATTATAATATATTATAATATTTATTATATTATATAATACAATAATGTATAATATAATAATTATAATAATATATTTACTTGTTTATTCAAGAATGATGTTTTATTCATAATGTCAATAATAATTTATTATTATTATATTTTTTTTCTTTACAAAACACAACAAAATTTCTCCACCTCGCACTCATTTAATAGCTTTATAAACAATACTAGCCTCCCTTATTTTTGCATCTTGAAGCAACAAAAGAGAATTCGTCTAGGTAATGGCGCAAGACGGACTTGGAACTCGAGGAACACAAGGTGATCTCCACCGACTAAGTTCCGAAGACATGTTGGCTAAAAGAGTAATGGATTCAAGCATTACGGATCCTCTAATAAATACTCTTCTAAATGATCTAGATAATCATGAGATGGAGCGGTGGGTCTTAGATAAAAGAGGAAGATCATTTTTGGAATTTCGTGAGATATACATGTAGAGTTGGATACGCCGACAAAAAGGCTATGTACCCAATAATATTTTGTATTAACTCAAATGCCATTATTATTCCTTTATACTTAATAATAATGTATATGTGAATAATATTATATAATATAATAATCTTTAGTCAATTTATACGTAAATAATAATGGATATTTATTATATCTATCTTTTTTTAATTAAATTAAATCTTTTTTTTGTTATTTTTTTTAATCATTTCTCATACATTATTTGGTTATGTGATTGTAAAAAATATAAAACTCAATCCATGTCTATTCAATATGTTCACGGCATAACATTGTATATATATATATATATATCAGACAGTACTGATAACCACTTTCTTTTGTTTTGTTCTTTTTTTTAATCATTTTTCATTCATTATTAGGTTTTGTGATTGTAAAACATATAAAACATCATACATGTTCATTCAATATGTTCACGGGGATAACATTGTATATGTTATGATTAGCCACTTTCAATTTTTATTTTTTTATATACATGATTAGCCACTAATGGGTGGGGTCTTCACGGGTTTCTTTTGTTTTCTTCTTTTTTTTAATCATTTCTCATCCATTATTGAGTTATGTGATTGTAAAAAATATAAAACTTCATCCATGTCCATTCAATACGTTCACGGGCAAAACTATAATGATTAACCACTTTCTATTTTAATTTTTGTATATACATAATTAGCCACTAATGGGTAGGGGTCTTCACGGCCTCTTTATCGCCTTAATTATTTCTATATATAATAATGCTCCCCTAAATCCCTTATTCATAAGTTGTTGAAATAATGTAAATGCATTAATCTATCACTTTCTTTTGTCTTGTTATATTCCACTTTCTTTTGCTTTGTTCTTTTTTTTTAGTCATTTCTCATCCATTATTGGGTTCTATCTATGATTGTAAAAAATATAAAACTCCATTCATGTTCATTCATAATGCTCACGACATAACATTGTATATATATATATATATCAGACATTACTGATAATCACTTTTTTTTGTTTTGTTCTTTTTTTTAATCATTTATCATCCATTATTGGGTTCTTTGATTGTAAAAAAATATAAAACTTCATGTTCATTCAATATGTTCACGGGAATAACATTGTATATATTATGATTAGCCACTTTTTATTATTTTTATATACATAATTAGCCACTAATGGGTGGGGGTCTTCACGGGCCTTTCTATCATTCATTCTCTCCTTAATTATTTATATATATAATAACGCTCCCCTAAATCCCTAATTCATAAGCTGTTGAAATCATGTAAATGCATTAATTTCGTCCATGTCCTTTTCTATTTTCTATTTTAACGCATTTTAATTTATCACTTTCTTTTGTCTTGTTATATACCACTTTCTTTTGTTTCGTTCTTTTTTTTTTTAACATTTCTCATCCATTATTGGATTCTGTGATTGTAAAAAATATAAAACTCCATCCATTTCCATTCAATATGTTCACGGCATAACATTGTATATATATATCAGGCAGTACCGACAACCACTTTCTTTTGTTTTGTTCTTTTTTTTAATAATTTCTCATCCATTATTGAGTTCTGTGATTGTAAAAAATATAAAACTTCATCTATGTCCATTCAATATGTTTACGGGGATAATACTGCATATGTTACGATTAGCCACTTTCTATTATTTCAATACATAACAACGCTCCCCTAAATCCCTTATTTATAAGCTCTTGAAATAATGTAAATGCATTAATTTTGTCCATGTCCTCTTCTATTTTTCATTTTAACGTATTTTAGTCTATCACTTTCTTTTGTCTTGTTATATACCACTTTCTTTTGTTTTGTTCATTTTTTTAGTCATTTCTCGTCCATTATTGGTTCTGTGATTGTAAAAAATATAAACTCCATTCACGTCCATTCAATATGTCCACAGCATAACATTGTATATAAATATATATCAGACAGTACTGATAACCATTTTCTTTTGTTTTGTTCTTATTTTTAATCATTTTTCATCCATTATTGAGTTATGTGATTGTAAAAAAATATAAAACTCTATCCATGTTCATTCAATATGTTCATGGGAATAACATTGTATATGTTATGATTAGCCACTTTCTATTTTAATTTTTTTATATACATGATTAGCCACTAATGGGTGGGGGTCTTCATGGGTTTCTTTTGTTTTCTTCTCTTTTTTTAATCATTTCTCATCCATTATTGAGTTCTGTGATTGTAAAAAATATAAAACTCCATCAATGTCCATTTAATATGTTCACGGGCATAACATATAATGATTAGCTACTTTCTATTTTAATTTTTTTATATACATAATTAGTCACTAATGGGTGGGGATGTTCACGGGCTTCTTTATCATTTATTCTTGCCTTAATTATTTCTAAAGATAATAATGGTGTAATACCCTAGGTTTGCACAAAAATAAATAAATAAATAAATTTGTTTGGGCAACCTGCTCGAATGTTCGAGCGGCTAACGTTCGGGCACCAGCCCGAACGTTCAGGCGCCAAATCTTCTATATAAAGTAACCTCCCCCTCCTCATTTCTCTCACCAAACCACATCTCCTTATGATTTTTCTTCTCCTTTTCACTTATTTGGAGTTTTTTTGTCTTTTTAAGACTCTTTACGAGACTCAGTGCGGTGCAACGCGGTTCTGTCCGGGGGAAGGCGCCAAATCTGAAAGAAGTTATTATCTGAAGGTAGGGAACAAAACATAGGTTTGCGAGTCTTATAACTTTTATTAAAGTTTACATTCATTTATTATTATGTTTACCATTCATTTACACAGCATTATTGCGTATAATGGTCATACTGTCATACTTATGCCTGTATACTTGAAATTCATGTATTACACTGTTGTAATGCTGGATTAGTGGTCAATATTGCTCAACCAGACTCGGTCTTGTCCTCAGTAACTTTAAATAGTGAACGGGAGGCAGCGTGCTGCTCTAGGCGATTGCTATTTAAGCAAACCTCGGGTCTCACTTCTCAATTGGAGACTGATCTGGTTGGTCTGGATCACCAGACGTTGCCAAAGTCAGTCTAAATGTTAAGCAAAGACCAGACCAGTTCATGCATTGACATCATACATATCACCACCTAGGGACGTATGTGGTTTATGATTCGTAGAATAGTTAGGAGCATTGTTCGCTATTCATTATATTTATCTGGAGAGGGACGTACAATGAGAACCAGGCTATTCCTGGGGATGGACATCTGTACGTGAATCCAGAGCGTCGTTCCTGAGGAGGGACGTACAATGAGAACCCGGGATCTCCTGGGGAGGGACATCTGTACGTGAACTCAGGTGATGTACTATCATCAAATCAATACGAGACGGTGTCATGCATACATACATATTGGATTGATTATGATGCTTTGATGTGTATTTAAGATATTTTATTACGAAGTTTGCTTTATTAATTGTTATATTCACGAACTATTTTACCCACTGAGCGCATAGCTCACTCCGTTGTTATCCAATTTATCACAGGAGGTTAGGGTGGACTGGGTGCAGGTTTATGAGGCCCACATTTTGTACCCTTTGTATTAATTCATTGGGGATTTAGGGAGAATGTTCCTTGACTACTATATGTACAAATATATTCTGAAATTAAGGAAATCAAACTTGTACTAAATCATCCTTCCGCGTACTCTGTTATTATCGTTATAATGCATTCGCGCCCCGTCCGTGAGTGTCCTGTCGGTTTAGGCGCGTCCGGGCGGGGTGTGACATTTAATGGTATTAGAGCAGGTTTTGAGAGGGCGAATTCAACGCATGATTAGGGGTTCGCACGATGTGAGGGTGGCGAAGCACCGACTCTTACCCTGACATGTTCACATTGGCTTGCCACCAGTGTGGTTGGTTGTGCAGTCGAGAGGCTGGCCATAAAACTTTCTCTGAGGTACGCTCATGTGCCACGTGACTTTGTAGGTCACGGTTGTGGACACGCGTGAGTGTCAGTGATCATCACCATTAACATTTAATGGTATCAGAGAATACGGTTCACGACCCGCCCAAGTCCACCAAATTATGTGAAAATATTATTTTATTAGATATGTATATCTCTAGAACTATATATATATATATATGAATTATATATAGTTGAGATTATATTAAATATATATCTAGAAAACTATATAGTTTTTATATAGTTTAGATTTAAATATATATAGTTATGATTTATGAAAAACTATATATATAATTATGATTAAATATATATATCTATATATCTATGTATATATGAGATATATATATACCATATTGCTAATGAAAAATTTGGATGAAAAGTGTTATTAGATATATATATCTTTAGAAATATATATATATATATATATATATATGAATTATATATAATTGAGATTTATATTAAATATATATCTAGAAAACTATATAATTTTTTTTATATAGTTTGATTAATATATATATAGTTATGATTAAATGTATATATGTATCTATATATCTATGAATATATGAGATATATATATATATATGTATATATATATATATATATATATATATATATATATATATATATATATATATCATATTGCTAGTGAAATTTTTTGGATTAAATGATGACATAAACATTAAGAGAAAAATAGAAAATATTGTCCAACGGACAAAGCATAAATCTTAAAAATGTTAGGAATATATTTTGTGTCTTTCACAAATTTATTTTTCTTTCAGCAAAAGAATGGCCTCAAGTGAAGGAACAACTTCCAGTAGTAGGGAACCAATTCCCACTAGACTCAAAGAATTGTCCAAAAGGGAGGTTATGACTATGAGGAGTATCGACAATAGAGATCTCCGCCTCCATCCTATCCTTCACGAAAAACTCGTAACATTGGGGTGGTTGAACATAACAAAAGTTGAGGGTCACGTCTCCTACAACTTGACAAAATCCTTCTATGAAGCCATGAATTGCATAGGACTTCAAGAAGATGAGATCAACCCTGTTTTGGAAACAACGGTCAGGGGAACAAAGATTTCTATCAACGTCGACATTATTGCACTACTTATGGAGATTTCGATTGTAGATAGAATCATTGATCCACACGAACCCCAGGTAGTTGTAGAGATCGCAGAGTCCAACGAACAGTTGTTCAATTCCCTTGCCAAAGAGTCGTACACCCAATCAACGTACACCCACCTCCCAAACAATCGCCTTAAACCATCTCTTTCCAGCCTTGGAAAGATCGTATTCGACAACATCTTGCCAGAAAGGGGGACTAGAGGCATTATGTCAAGGCTCAACTTCTTGTGTTATACTGCATAGAGAAGAAAATTAAGGTCTCCCTACCTCACATCATCATCCAACAAATGTTGAGGGTGATTCAAAACCCTTTAAGAAAGGATCTCCTCGGCTACAGAGTCTTGATCATGAGGATGCTATACGAGGCAAACGTCAACACTTTTGATGAGTCTTCGAAGCAGATCACTAAGGCAGTTACAACATCCTCTATCTTCAGGACATATGTCACAAGTGGAGGGGTAACAGGCGAGGAAGTACTCGACGCGACTTTAGGAAATATTGAAAGAATTAAAGATGAATATGGACGTTGTTACCGAAAAAGTCGACGCAAGATTCATGTTAGGGAGGTACCAAATAACGAGCCAAATCAGAACCCTACGTCAAACCCAGCCTCAAATAATGATCCAACCGAGCACTTGTTCACTGAGGAAGATTTATTTGCCGACCTAGATAAACCTCAACCGAATCAGGATAGACAAGAAGCTCCAACAAACCCACCTTCTTGGAACATGTCAACTCAAGGAAATACTACATACCAAAGGTTTCCAACTCCTGAGGTATCGTATCACTCAGTTCCACAAGTTCCTGTGAACCGACAACAATCGAATTTTGCGACACCAAATTTTGGAAGATAGGACATCCCAATGAGCCCATTGTTTCAAGACTTTTCAACCCAAACATATCCAAATCTCCAAGGAGTTCCAGTTAGGGGATCTCCGTACAATCAAAACAACTACCCCTCACCTATGAGTCAACAGTATGGCCAATACTTTCCATTATACCAACTACAAGTTTGTTAATCTTGATTTATTTATAAGTTGACAACTAACTATAGTAGACAATGAAGAGTTGCTGTCGTATGACCATGTGGTCATGGGTTCGAGTTGTGAAAACAGCCTGTTACGAAGCAGGGTAAGACTTCGTACAGTGGACCTAAATATAGTCTGACCCTTACAAGAGATGAGACCCGTATAAGTAAGCTTTGTACATTGGACTGTCCTTTAATACGAATTGGTATTTCTCATACAAATTCATCAAGCCATGTTCCCAAAAAAAAAAAATTAAATGCACCTAGAAAGGGTTAAAAAAGCTTTTGAAAAGTGAAAGTAACATAGCTATGGTGAAAACAAGCTTTTACCAGGGGAGAGAGAATCTTTCAAAAACTGTGGTGGAGAATCCCCTTCTTTTTTTTTTTAACTACTGGGTGATTTGATGTTCAAAGTGTGTTGTCTTGGAGAAACAAAGAATACTGTTTTTCTCAGTGACTGCAACCTATGCTTTTCATTGGCTGCAATTTAGATCCCTTCACCACAACTTCTCTTTAAAATCCTTTTCATTTCTCTGTCTGCCATTAGAGAACACTAACTTCTTAATCTCATCTCAGAGCTGGGTACAATTCTTTTTCTTATATATATATATATATATATGATATTGAAGCATTTTAACTGGTCTTTTCTTCTATGTTTGTGACATGGCTACAAATTGATATGTCTCCTTAGCAGCAACAGCGTACTTCTACACGAAAACACCTCATAGTACTTGAGTTCTTCACTTGTTTCCTTACCTGATTCTTCTCTGGCTAATTTTCCACTTCAATCACTCTAAAATTTCATTCTATTTCAATTTCCCAATCTGGGTACTTCACTTCAGTTGATTCTCTCATTTGGGTAGTCACCAGAATCCATCAAATTTATTCAAGAAGAACAGAAAAATGATCACTTGGGGTGATCCTACCAAGTTCTTACAGCAGTTGTGCCTCTGTATGTTGCAATGATCCTTGCTTATGGTTCAGTAAAATGGTGGAAAATTTTTAGCCCGGACCAATGCTCCGGCATCAACCGGTTCGTTGCACTCTTTCCTGTTCCTCTCATTTCCTTCCACTTTATCTCCACCAACAATCCTTACACCATGAACTTCAGATTCATAGCTGCTGACACACTTCAGAAAGTTGTGGTCTGACTCATCCTTTCAATCTGGTCTAGAATCAATTCCAGAGGTTCTTTAGAATGGTCCATTACACTATTCTCACTTTCCACTCTTCCAAACACTCTTGTTATGGGAATTCCTTTGTTAAAGGGTATGTATGGAGATTTTTCAGGAAGTTTAATGGTTCAAATTGTGGTTCTTCAATGCATAATCTGGTACACTTTGCTGTTGTTCTTGTTTGAATATAGAGGAGCCAAGCTTCTTATTGTAGAACAGTTTCCTGACACAGCTGGCTCTATAGTTTCATTTAGAGTAGATTCTGACATCATCTCTTTAGATAGAAAGGAGCCTCTTCAAACTGAAGCCCAAGTCGGGGAAGATGGGAAGCTTCATGTAACCGTTAGGAAATCGACTAGTTCGCGATCTGAGATATTCTCTCGACGATCCCAAGGACCGAACTCAGTGATCTCGATGACTCCCCGACCATCGAACTTGACCAATGCAGAGATTTACTCTTTGCAATCTTCTAGGAATCCAACTCCAAGGGTTCAAGCTTCAATTATACTGATTTTTATACAATGGTTAATGGGAGGAATAATATGAGCAATGTGAGCCCGAGGAACTCAAGTTTCGGGAACTCGGGCTTTGACAAGGATGGTGGAGTTAGCGGGAAGAGCAATAATATTGCGTATCCAGCACCTGCAAGTGCTGGTATATTTTCACCAGGAGCAGCAGCTGGGACTAAGAAAGCATCAGCAAATTTACCAGAAGGGAGTAAGGATCTTCATATGTTTGTTTGGAGCTCGAGCGCTTCGCCAGTTTCTCAAGAAGGAATTCCCGTTTATAAAGGAGAGCTTGGGAATGAACATGTTGGGGTATCTTCAGCTCAAGCAACGCATGATGTTCACATAAAAGGTGAGAAAAAACTTTATGTTTGATTTTGGTTTTGGATTACTCTTGTTGTTTTTCCCATTATTATGTTATTTTTTAACATCTGGGAATTTAAGCCTCATTAGATTTTTCATGTTAATTTCCTTCATTTTTGATATTCTTTTCTTAACTAGCTCTCTTTTTGCTGCCTTTTCCCTTGCCTAGATATTTATTTGAAGTAATTAAGCTTGTTTCTTGTGTGGGCTATTTTTTTAACTTCTAGTACTACTTCACAGACTTGCTTGTCAATTTTGTTGCAAATTGGTTGAGAATTTTATGGTTTATACACTAACTGATATACTTTTCTTATATTTTACATGATATGTCTAAATGATCTTAAGAATGTGAAGAGCATGGTCAAGATGAGTTCAGCTTCAGAAACAGGATGGCTATGAATGGAGGAGCTCACCAAGATGGGCCAAGCCTATCTAAGCTCGATTCGAGCTCGACGACTGAGCTTTACCCAAAAACCGATCCTCGGGGCGTGAACTCGACTTCAATGCCTCCAGCCAGTGTGATGACTAGGCTTATTCTAATAATGGTGGGCCTACCCTCCATCTATGGGGCAGTCGACCCATCAACCAACGATGGGGCAATCGACTAACCCATTCGAGCAGTTAAATGTGATCGTAGCTAGTATTGCTCGGATAGAGGAGACTCAAAATGCCTTGTTAATACGTATGCAAAACGTCGAAGAACAACGAGCAAATTCTCAACCTTCTTCTAGTAGTATTTTTGTACCTAGCAGGAGATCTAATAGGAGTGTTAGTAGGCAGGAAAATCAAGATTGATTACTGGCAATGTAAACTTTTCTTTTATATATAAATGAGAATGTTTTGTTTAAGACTATCTTTGGTGGCCTGACTTACAACCATTCTTTCTTTTGTATCACTAACTTTGGAGTGGTATGAGACACAACAAAATTGGAGGATACTAAATAAAATGTGGAAGTAAGAAAACCCACGACCTTGTGTGAAAAAGAAATATTTTGAGAAAGTTGCATTACTAACATTATCACTAAGTTTACACGATATGGGACAAGTAAACTTGAGCGATACTATTAGTGAACTACTATTCAGCCGATGTTTTATAGAGACCGTGTTCATACAACTTAAGTTGGTTGACACCCTTATTACCAAACTCATGTGGTATGGGACACACAAATTTGAATAATAATTGAAAAGACTAAACAAAAGAGTTTGAATACATAAGATTGCGATAGAACGTTAGATCAGGATATTTACCGAGGTAAATCTTAGAATTTTTATGATTCGTATGGATTTTCAATGAAATATATATGTATGTTCACAAAAACCAGAACCAAAACATTTGAAATACTTGCAAAGTTGTATACTTATTATATAAACTTACTAACCTTGTTTCACACCATGGCCAAGCATACGAGACACATAAGATTCTTTGATTCCTCAACAAAAAACCTTACACCATACTTAGAAAAAATAGGTGGTTTTTTTTATATTGCAGTACTCTCGAATTTGTTGTTGAGCATACCATAACATTATACTTGGTTACAGTTCCTAAATCTTGATTTTATTTTCTCTTTGCCAGTGAGAAAATGCAATCCAGAAAGAGATGAAGGCCACGTACTGTCCGTCCAACAGAGGAGGCACCTCCTGAGATTCACAACCAGGAACCGCCGCCTCCGACGATAACACGAGCCACACCCGACACTGCCACTACATCTGGGCAGGCAGTGCCACCCCAACCCGCACCCTTTGCCATGCCTTCGAGTATGAAAGTCTTTTTCGCCGTATTTATTGAGGCGATGAAAGTCACTGTTCAAATGGTCATTCGTGAGACCGCGGCCAGTCAAGTTGTCACTGTTCAGGCACCTGTGAGATCTGGGTCGAAGACTCAAACCGACCAGATTACGAAGTACAAGAGGCTACAACCTCTTACTTTTGCTGGCACCATTGATGCTGAAGAGGTGTAGAAATGGCTGGATAAGTCAAAGAAGGCTCTCGATGCAATGAGAGTCGATGAGACTCGAAAGATTCCACTAGCAACCTACCAACTTATTGGTGGAGCAAACACATGGTGGATAACAGTAAAGGAGGACCCAAGGGTCAACACCACGGATATGACTTGGCAATAGTTCGAGTCAATGTTTATTGATGAGTACTTCCCCGGCGCTATAAAGAGGCAGAAGCGCCAAGAGTTTGCCAAGCTATACGAAGGAAGCATGACCGTCAGGGAGTATGCTGGCAAGTTTAAAGAATTATCGGTCTACTCTCTCTCCAGCATCTCAACGGAGCAAGATAAGACCGAGAAATTCTACAATGGTCTTCGTTCTGACATTCGACAAGCCTTGTCGACCTTGGATCTCAAGATTTACAAGGAGGTCGTTGATAAGGCCACGAGCTTTGAGCAGGAGAAGATTGCGCAGGAGCAGAGACTGAATAAGGGAAAACGACCTGCAACGTTTTCCCAACAGGGCTCACAGCAGGGCAACAAGAAGAAACCCTACTATAATCAAAACCCAGACCTCCCCGCCCCTGTTCAGAAGAATGAGGCCACGACACCTGAGGCTGAGCAATCTAACCCTGGCCATCAGGGTTTTCGCAATCATGGCCGAGGAGGCCGTAATGGCAGGGGTAGCCGTCGAAACAGCAATGGCAGAGGTGGTGGTCAGCACCACAATCAGCATGGCCAACAGACCCATCAGCAACAAAGGCTGATGTGTTACAACTGCGGCCAGCAGGGCCATGTCCGAAATGCCTGTCTGCATCTTCAGCAACTTGTTCCCGTTGTTCCATTCCAACAAGCACCACCTGCTGTTAATGCCCAACCTAGGCAGAACCAGCAAAACCATGGGCAACGAAACTAGGGCAAAGCATTTGCTATCGCTCAACAACCCCTCCTAGACAACAATGTAGTCGAAGGTACATTTTCCTTGTTCAATACAATGGTGCATGTCTTGTTCGATTCGGGTGCTACGCATTCTTTTATATCGTCTACATTGGTAAGACATTTAGGGTTGCATCCTGAACCCACAGAAATCATACTCCATGTCACATCACCTTTAGGATCTAGTACTGACGTGAATTTGTAGTGTTCTCAATGTGAGCTTCGAATAGCAGAATAGATAATATATGCAGATCTTTTTGTGATGGACATTGAAGACTTTGACATCATCCTCGGCATGGACTGGCTCGCACCACTGAATGCAAAAATCGATTGTATGAAGAAGCAAGTTCAGTTAACCTTGCCCACGGGAGAGTTTGTCAAGATTCAGGGAACAAGGAAATGGATACACAACTCGACTGTTGCACTTCTCAAGGTACAACTTTGAGCTTTATCCCTTGGTGATGAAAATGAATCACCAGCACTATACCTCTCGAAGTACACGATGTCCCAGTAATATCTGAATTCCCAACAGTTTTTCTCAATGACCTTCCTAGTCTACCTCCGATTAGGGAATTCGATTTTGAAATCAATCTCATACCTTGGACCGGGCCTATCTCAATTCCACCTTACAGAATGTCAAATGTCGAGCTGGACGAATTAAAAAAACAACTGAAGGACTTAGAAAGTAATGGCTTTATCAGAAAAATTTCATCACCCTGGGGCGATCCAGTTCTATTTGTTCACAAGTTGAATAACGTCACCATTAAGAACAGATACCCGTTGCCCAGGATCGATGACTTGTTCGACCAACTTAGATATGCCAAATACTTCTCTAAGATTGATTTATGATCCGGTTATCACCAACTCCAGATCCGAGAGTCGGACATTACCAAGACGACAATCAGAACTTGGTACGGTCACTACTAGTTCTTGGTCATGCCGTTCGGTCTAACAAATGCACCTGCTGCATTCATGGATTTGATGAACCGCATCTTTAGGTTATACTTAGACCGATTTGTGGTGGTTTTTGTGGACGATATCTTGATATATTCTTCAACCGAGGAAGACCATAAGATACATCTGAAATAGTCCTCCAGACCTTGAGAAGCCACCGGTTGTATGCAAAGTTGAGTAAGTGTGAATTTTGGGCAAAGCGAGTTCAATTCCTAGGCCATATGGTTTCAGGCAATGGCATTGAGGTAGATCCTTCAAAGGTTGAAGCGATTTTAAACTGGAAACAGCCTACGACTATTACTTAGATTAGGAGTTTTCTTGGTTTAGCTAGCTATTACAGACGCTTCATCAAGGACTTCTCAAAGATTGTTGAACCTATGACAAAGCTCACTCGGAAAGACGTGCGATTCATCTGAAATCCCGCCTGTGAAACATCATTTCAGCAATTGAAGAAGCAACTCACGACGGCATCAATACTAATCACTCCAAGAAATGCACTTGAGTTTTTACTATACGCCGACTCCTCTCTCCAAGGCTTAGATGCCGTACTAATGCAAGAAGGCGATATGCCTCGAGGCAACTGAAGATTCATGAGGGTAATTACCCAACACATGACTTGGAACTTGCAGCTGTCGTATTTGCACTGAAGTTATGGCGTCATTACCTATACGGTGAACGATTTGAGGTCTTCTCGGATCACAAGAGTCTTAAGTACATCTACACCCAGAGAGACCTAAACCTCCGCCAAAGATGATGGTTTGAATTCTTGAAAGATTATGACTTTCAACTCCAGTACCATCCCGGTAAGGCCAATGTTGTGACTGATGCCCTGAGTAGAAAATCTTATGTTGCTTGCACTCTTAACTTCGAAATGGGGAAGTTAGCTACAGAGATGGAGAATTTTAACCTACAACTGATCAAAGAGGGACCAAGATCATGACTCTCTCAATTATCAGCCAACTCAGAGCTAGTTCGAAAGATTTCAGCAGCTCAAGCCAACGACCCTATGTTAATGGAGAAACGAGAACTTCTACTCAGCGGACAGGACCTTCCTCACTGGTCGGTCTTTGAAGACGGGGCCGTTTTCTATAAAAAAACGTCTTTGTCTACAAAACGATCCCAAGGTTCAGAAAGAAGTGCTCACTGAGCTGCACTATTCGAGGTTCGCTATGCATCCTGGGGGTGACAAGATGTACAAGGATGTCAAGCGACAATTCTGGTTTTTTGGAATGAAGAAGGCGATTACACACTTCGTTGCTCGATGTCTCGTTTGATAGCAAGTTAAGGCAGAACGAAGACTTCCCTCTGGACTTCTCCAGCAATTAACTATTGGAGAATAGAAGTGGGAGAACATCGCAATGAATTTTGCTACGGCCTTACCTCGAAATAATAAACGACAAGATGTTATCTGGGTTATCATTGACAGACTTACAAAGTCTGCACACTTCTTTGCTAATAAAGTTCACAGATAACCCCGCCAAGCTTGCCGAACTATATTAAATTAGAGATAGTACGCCTCCATGGCATACCACTCATGATTGTCTCTGATTGAGACCCTCGATTCACATCAAAGTTTTGGCAAAGCTTCCAGAGTAGAATGGGCTCTAAGATCACCATGAGCACAACCTTTCACCCTCAGACTGATGGGCAGTTAGAACGTCTTATCCAAATTTTGGAAGACATGTTACGGTGTTGCATTTTGAACTTCAGTGACGGATGGGTAAAGTACTTACATTTAGCTGAGTTTGCATACAACAACAGTTACCAATCTAGCATCGGCATGGCACCGTACGAGGCTCTCTATGGTCGCCCTTGCAGATCTCCTGTATGCTGGTTAGATATGGCAGATTGACCGCAGTTGGGCCCTAAACTAGTTCTAGAGAAATTCTGAGAAGATCACACTAGTAAATGAACGACTTCGTGTTACACAAAGTCGACCGAAGAGTTATGCTGACAAGCGGAGGTAGCCTCTAGAATTTGAAAAAGGGGACTTGGTTTTTCTAAAAGTCCAGCCCACAAGAGGTGTCAAACGCTTTGGGATCAAAGGAAAGCTTTCCCCACGGTATATGGGTTCATTTCAGATCATTGAACGTATTGGCAAACTTCCTTATCGTCTGTCCCTTCCATCGTCCATGTCTAAGGTTCATGACTTTTTTCACGTGTCCATGCTTCGAAAGTATCGTCCTGATCCTTCGCATATAATCCCTCTAGTCGAGGTGTGGGTTGAGGAAGGAAATAGGTATCAGGAGAGAGCGATACACATTTTGGATAGAAAAACTCAAGAATTAAGACGACGTAGAATACCACTTGTGAAGGTGCTCTGGGATCACCACGGAGTAGAGGAAGCAACATGGGAACTATAAGCAACAATTAAACAGAAATACCCTGAATTGTTTTCTAGTAATAACTGATGATATGATATCAACATTGTACTATTTCACTTATCAATAAAATGATGGAACTTTGTTTACAAATATCTTAATACATCGTTTCACTTGAATAACTATGCAAATGTCTGAAAATAATATCAATGGATCTAGTGATGCACACACGCAGTGGCCTCTTTGGCAACCTGTGGCGACTCCTCCAGAATCAGAGTCAAGTCACAACTACTTTGCATCACCAACTCCATCGCCACACAAACAGCGATCCTTATGGCCAGAAGGTGCCTGGCTTTTTCGTAACAATCTTACCCAAAACAATCTTGTGCCCTCATCTTGGCAGGATCTTCTACCAAAATTGCCAGGCGGCCGGATTCGAGCAACCGCACGAAAAAGTATTCCACCGCTCAACCTACCTCCCCTTAAACGATGCAACCAGCGCCCTACACCATCATTTGTTAAGCAAAGGTTGGAATCTTCTGAGGACGAATCCGACTTCATTTGCTCTCCATGGTTTCATGATGTTGAGGATTCCACCAGCCATAGTGCCATTCAGGAACCATACAAGCACTATTTTGAACTGGCAAATGATGACGACGACAGTGAATCTCACGCAGATAGCCATCATGACTACTTGAACTGATTTTGAGGGCGAAATCCTTTTAAGGGGGGTAGAGTGTAATACCCTAGGTTTGCACAAAAAAAAAATTGTTCGGGCGGACATGCTCGAACGTTCAAGCGCCAAATTTTCTATTTAAAGAACCCTCCCCCCTCCTCATTTCTCACACCAAAATCACACCCCTTGTGATTTTTCTTCTCTCTTTCACTTATTTTGGGTATTTCGTCTTCTCTTTTGAGACTCTCTCTCTGAGACTCTCTGTGCGATGCAACGCGGTTCTGTCCGGGGGAAGGCACCAGTTTCGAAAAGAGTTTTTATCTGAAAGTGGGGAACAAAACATAGGTTTGCTTGTCTTATAACTTTTATTAAAGTTTACAGTCATTTATTATTATGACTACCATTCATTTACACAACATTATTGCGTATAATGTTCATATTGCCATACTTATGCCTGTATACTTGGAATTCATGTATTACACTGTTGTAATGTCGGATTAATAGTCAATCTGGCTCAACCAGACTCGGTCTTGTCCTCAGTAACTTTAAATAATGAACGGGAGGCAGCGTGCTGCTCTAGGCGATTGGTATTTAAGCGGACCTCGTCTCTCACCTCTCAACTGGAGACTGATCTGGTTGGTCTTATTGAAAGCTATCAGCTTATACACGTAATACTGAATGTCCTAACCTTGCACGTCGTGATACTGACCCTGATAAGGATCACCAGACGTTGCCAAAGTCAATCTAAATTTTAAGTAAAGACCAGACCAATAGACTAGACTAGTTCATGCATTGACATAATACATATCACCACTTAAGGACGTATGTGGTTTATGATTCATAGAATAGTTAGAAGCATTGCTCGCTATTCATTATATTTCTCTGGAGAGGGACGTAAAATGAGAACCTGGCTACTCCTGGGGATGGACATTTGTACGTGAATCCAGAGCGTCGTTGCTGAGGAGGGACGTACAATGAGAACCAGGGATCTCCTGGGAAGGGACATCTGTACGTGAACTCATGTAATGTACTATCATCAAACCAATACGAGACGGTGTCATGCATACATACATATTGGATTAATTATGATGCTTTGATGTGTATTTAAGATATTTGATTATGAAGTTTGCTCTATTAATTGTTATATTCACGAACTATTTTACCCACTGAGTGCGTAGCTCACTCCGTTGTTATCCAATTTTTCACAGGAGGTTAGGGTGGACTGGGTGCAGGTTTATGGGGCCCACATTTTTGTACCCTTTGTAACATTCATTGGGGATTTTTGGGAGAATGTTCCTTTAACCATTTTATGTACAAATATATTCTGAATTTAATGAAATCAGACTTGTACTTAATCATGCTTCCGCGTACTCTGTTATTATCGTTATAATGCATTCACACCCCGTCCGTGAATGTCCTGCTAGTTTAGGCGCTTCCGGGCGGAATGTGACAAAGGGGGCTATTCATTTAAATGATATTAAAGTGGAAAGTGGGATTAAAATGATGACCCCAATAAAAAAAAGTTAGTGGGATTAGAATGAGTGAGATTGAAATGATGACCCACTAAAAAAGAAAGAAAGTAGGATTAAGTGAGACCTCCAAGAAAAGGAGTAAGCATATAATTGTAATTAGTAAAACTAATATTGGTAGAGGAAAAATATTTTAGGAGCTGGCCAATCATAGCTTCCAAGCAACATGAGTTGTCTGCACTAAGCAATTTAGTCTTTTATACCCACCTTTTTATGAATGATGTATTCAGTTGACCATACAAATTCAAGTGGTCAGACACATTGCAACACATATTCTTCTTGGGTACATGACATCACAAAGTGTAAGAAAAAAAAAAAAATATATATATATATATATATATTATGATTTCCCATAAAGAAAAGGCCCTTAAATTAATGTTTTTTTTTTTACAACAAAATGACGTAAACAACATATTCATTGCCAAAGAAAAGCATCAAAAAATTTTGAAATTTCTAAATTTGCGTGTTGGAGACGCTAACATATAGGCACAACAATTTCGATCACGACGAATAAAATGGAATAGGACAGATACATCCCTGTCACGTTGCCTTCCAAAAAAAAAAAATTCTTTATTACATTTTATCTAGTTATCAACAATAATTGAAATAGTTGTCATAGAGTCACGTGAGCTTTGAAGAGCTCATTGATAACTGATTTGGAGTCAGAGAAAATATATATGAACACCAATCAACCAACCTATTGTCGGTCTAGCCAAAAATATCATGTTATATTAATGAAGTTAGTATTACAAAAGAATAATTTGTAAATGATCTTTTTTTGAGAAAAAAAAACTAAATGGAATGTTGAATCACATATGTAGGTCGGCATGCAGTTAAAAATATTGCAATTGGGTGCTTTGAGGATTTATGTTTTTGTTTTATTTTATTTATTTATTTATTTTTATATTAGCTTGGTATTTAAGGAAGAAAGAGATATTTAAGATTACTATTATAGATATTAATATTAAATCAATTATATCATATTACAGGATAATTGAACTCTTGCATGTAATGACAATTTGTGACAGCACATTAATGTTGTTTCTTTATATTGCTAGTGTAAGGGGTTCATGTGAAGTAGAGAATAATACAATTAATAGGATTTTTTTTTATATTGGTAAATCAATATTTTATAATTAATAATATAATATTAACGTGCGAAGTGCATCGGAGGTGAATAATGTCAATAATAATGTTACGCACTCCTAAATATATTATTTAATAGTTTTTTCAATAGTTACAATAATAAGACAACAGATTCATGTTATATTATACATTAATAACTATTATTATATTATTTGAAAGAGATATTATATTATTTCTCCAACAAAACATAAAGTAAGTAAGCACAAACATTAAATTTTGAAGACGAATCTAGTTTTAAGGTAGGTAGCATGTAATATCCTGAAATTTCTGAGGGTATTTACGTAATTTTATCCTTAAGGGCATTTTTTTAATTTCACGCATCTAATTGAAATAGACTCATGCGTGATAGTCGTTATGCCCGAAATATTACAAAATGTAATAGTAGAATCATGTAGATACATGGCCACGCCATGCATGCCATAAGATCAAGCAACGATATCAATTTGTCACACGCTGGAAAATTTACCTTTCTCTTTCCTTTCCTTTACAAAATTATTGTCTAATTTCTTTTATCGAAAATAACCAAAATCACTCTTTAATCTACTCCTAATTTCCCTTCATGTAAGATTTGCAATATGAAATGTTGAAAACCAACTCACTACCCCAAAAACCTAACCCTATCACATAAATTAAAAGACCTTTTCCAGCTGCCATACCCAGCACCATTTTCATTTCTCTCCCTTGAACTCTCCCTGTTACTATTGCGTGTCCCACCCATCTTCTCAACTTTATTTTAAATTCCTCATACACATCTTTATTTTAAATAATTGAATCAATTTGCACCCATATATGAAAATTTTGAAATAAAAAGTGGATTGAATAATTGAGAAAAATAGAAGATATTGTATTGAATAAGTAATTATAAAATTAAAGATAATAATAATATATTATATTATATTATATTATATACAATGATATATATGTTCAAACTAAACACCCTTAAGTCAATTATTCAAATTAGATAACTTACAAAATTTCCTTCAAATGCCCAATTATTGCTTTGTCAATTATTCAATTATTGCTTTGTCAATTATTCATAATTATTCTACGACATTATTATATTCTATATATAATAAATGGATCTGTTTTTCTATCACCTAAAATGTTGTAGATAAGTTCATTGCAAAAGATTAAAAAAATCACAATAAAACAAAATTAAACAAAAAAATAAAAACAACTAACTATTTATCATGTGACCTTTGATATAAATTAGCAAAATCTGATTAAAGCATCAACAACACCTTTTTTAAATTATTTATAATAACTCATTAAAAATATTGTTAATTCTATTTTAGTTAATAGCTTTGCTACTTTAATCGTATTTATTTATCTATGATCAATTCCCTTGCTATTTTGCTAGACAAAGCAAGTTGATGCTGGTTTGAAAAAAAAAACTCTTCGCTCTACATTATATTCAAATATATAAAGACGACAAGTCTTTGCAAAAAATCATCTTTCTCTTTTCTAGCGTTAATGCATTTCAATGCCTCCCCACCCACTTTACAACTTTTATTTTTTAAAATTTTGCTTACTATTGCGTGTCCCAACCATCGTCTCAACTTTGTTTTTAATTTGCTCCTACACATCTTTATTTTAAATAATTAAATCAATTTGCACCACATAAGAAAAAATGCTAATGAAAAATGGATTGAATAATTGAGGGAAATAGAAGATCATTACAATGAAAGATAATTATAATATACTATAATATTTATTATATTATATAATACAATAATGTATACGATTCAAACTAAGTGCACAATGCAAATTGTGCTCATTTATTAGTTTTATCATAAGGGCTTTCAATGGTTGAATTGTAGTCCAAGAAATTAGCCTAAAAACAATGTATGTTCTAGAAATTGTCTATAGTGATATGATTGAAAGAAATAATATAATATTTTATAATTTAATGTTAGATATGAAATGACACCACTTAATTTAATATTTTATATAACTTAATACATTATTGCTACCACATTAATGCATTATTGTCACTGCTTTTTTCTTTAGTACTTGTATGTTATTTTCCCATTTTCTAACTCCATTTTGAGCCCATTCATTTTCTGCATAGCTTCAGCAAGCATTTTCTATTTAAATTTGTATGTTCGAGAGATGCCAAAATATATGCAATGATACCATATTTTTAATTTTATAATTAATAAGCAAAAAACATATCAATATATTATATTAAATACTTAAACAAAATAAATAACATATGAAAAAAAGAAATTATATTTATTCAACAACCTGTTACCTAGGTCACCTGTTTGACTATTTTCGTAATCAGGTCACTTATCTTTCAGTTTGACATACGCTTATGCGGTAGTCTATATATAAGGATATTGTCACTAAAAAAATAAATGGAATGTCTGGAACTGTCACCTTTGCATGGTTATAATATAATATAATATATTTTTTGCTTTTAATCACTTTATTTAATTCATATACCCAGATCTAGAGAAATATACCTAGATCTAAAGTAGTCGAAGTAGTTGCTTTTAGTTGTTTACTACATATACACAAAAAAAGAACTCAACATAGAAACACGATTGGTAAAGTCATCACAGTATATGTGTCGATTTATGAAGAGTTAGAGTTTGTGTTGATATATTTCAAATAATTGGACTTCAATTCGTGTAATTCCCCTTATAAGACCAAATAATAGAGATTTCAACTTTCTTTCCACTTTCTATTTTTAAATTCAATATGATGTTTATTACTTCCCACAATTATTCAATCCACATCATTTACATCTTTTTGATTTTGAATTTTTTCTATATATTATTAGCCACTAATGGGTGGGGATCATATCGTTATTAACCACCAATGTATTTTGTTGCCTTTTTCTAATTATTATCCACACATTTTTAGTGCCCTTGGAGAATTTGGCTTGGTGTTATGCATAAGCTTCTGCAAAAGGTTTTTTTGTTATAAAAACAATATTGTCAACAAGCAAAATGATTACTAGTTTCAAGGGTTTTTTTTTTTTTGATAATGTTTCAAGGTTGAATATGTACATTGTGTTAAGACATTAAAAAATGATCAAATAAGCCACTAGGACATTAAAAGTGCAACATAAAAAGAAGAGAAATGAGAGAGATCGAAGAATTAAAACTAGATCCCTATGGCGAATAAGAATTCAAAGTGAACAACATAGTGAGGCCCAACAATTAATACTGCACAACATCAAAAGAAAAGAAAGGAGAGAGACGGACAATTATAATTAGATCCCTATGGTAGATAAGATATCAAAGTAAATGACACAGTGAGCCCCAACAATTAATCTTGCACAATATCAAAAGAAGAGAAAATCAAGGGCCCCAACAATTAAATCTAAAGCCCTAGGTCAAAATGAAAAATATTTAGATATAGCAAACTCAATGGCTTACAGAAAAAATATTATGACTGTACATTTTGTAATAAATTGGCTAATCCACATGCCCCTTTTATTGATAGACATAAAATAATATAATACAATATTACATAATCTAATATAATATAATATAACATAATATAATTTATTTAGTTTATTTTTTCGTCTTTTGTCAGTACCACAATGTCTTTATTATACCATTTTTCTTTATATATTTATTATTTTATATTTTTAAACATCTCTTGATGTGTACATATTTAACAAGGTAGAGACTTTTTATAGTAATCCGATCTTTGTTATTGGAAAATGTTGCTTTCGTTCATTGAATAGTGTTTCTAATTTATATGATATATTAGGAAGCTGAGTCAGCCATTCATCACACATTTATTGCGTTCGAATTGTATAGCATATAAGAAGGAAAAAAGTCAAATGAAGTCATGAGCTACTAATATTTTAAAACATAAATTATCCGATAAAGTTGACACCATTGGCATTCAATGCATATGGATCCCCGCTTATTACATGTTTCTTAATATTTAATGTTTACATTTATTGTTTTGGTTTTTCATTGCTTTCATTCATTGTCCTTCTTTCTATTCTTCATGTTATTAATCCTCTCTTAGGGCATATTTCTTTTCGAGATATTTGTTAACCTTATAATGGGTATATCTTCTTAATCCATCTCCAGAGATATTTTATTTTTCCCTGTCAAATATTTACTTCTTCCATTCTCAATTGTCATGCTTGTTGTGTGGCAGCATCAAGCCAATCGACTAGATGGGCCAAGGCATTTTTGTTGAAACTGTCCTCTTTATTATTTTTGCTCGCTATATTTATGGGTGCCTAAAAACTATAAATAACCCGCGTTCCATTAATATCTTCCAGATGCATTTCTTTGCTTTTTCATTCAATCCTCCTCTTCTGCTTCACAATCTTTGGCTTTAAACTGTTACAGCACTTATGCTTCAATTTATCAACTAATACTTCGCTACGCTTGTGTCCTGAGGTAACAAGATTCTAAAATTGTAAATCTTATCTTCCTCGTCATCCACCTCTATTTGGGGTTATAAAATTAAATTCGGCCTCATGGATATGCTATAACTAATCCGATTATTATACCTTTTATAAACTATATATACGATTACGGTTTACAACCCCGAAAAATAGAAGAATACCATTAATCGAATTGCCTTACAAATTATGGAATTTTGTCAGGATCTTCCGAATCTTCTTGCAAAATGATAACAAATTCATCCAAAAATTGCTTTGGAGATGATGAGGAAGAATGCTTCTCCGTAATGAAGCACGTAAACGTTTTTGAATTTGAAATAAGGTGACGAAGAAAGAGACACAGATCCAAACCCACCTTTTATTTCTTAAGATAGTCATAAGATAATTTTGCATCTTTCACTTGGTTTGGCAAAATTTTCTTTAGTGCTCTTTTCGTGAACTTTTTTTTTAGTTTGGATTATAATGAATTCCTTATTTTCTTTCCTTATTTTGTGTATTCTTTTTAAATTAAATTTATCTCAACTTTTATTTTTTTTTTCTTTTTACATAACTTAAGGCATCAACTATGGTTGGTGGTTCTGGTTGCCAACTTGGTTCGCTACATGGTTCTTTTGGTGTTGTGAAAAACTATTTTATATCTATTTCCTTATTCAAGGTCTCCCCAACAACAAAAGGACCTTATACATATAACTCTAGGTCTTTTAAAGCCTCTAACTGCTGCAAGCTTGCACGTCAGTGTTCATAGGAGTCGTTCGCAACCACTAGCATTTCCAACCTCTGAAATCTCAAGTGCCCATAAAAGAAAACCCTGCCATTGATCTTCAAAACGAAACAAACAATGTTTCCTAGATGAATCAATATTGGAGGACCTCTATATGAACAACAAAACATTTTCATGTTGTTGTTGTTGTTGTCATTGAAGGAGCAATGGGGGAAATGGAGATGGTGAGCGAAGGTAGAAAAGGGGAAGACGAGACGACTGTGGAGAACGGTGATGGAGAGGAGAAGTAGGAGACTCCAGGTTTCTCAAAGCCGCCAACTGTTGCAAGTTCGTAGGTCAACATTCATAGAAGTGGTCTGCAAGCCTTAGTTGGAATTTTACTACTCCTGATGTGATGAAACACTCAATTTTATGTCCATGGAGGTCTAATTTTTTAATAGCAACATACTTGAGATAGTTCACTCATTCAACATGTGAAATTCGTCAAAGAAAAAATTCGGCAAAGCAAAACATTAAGCCAAATATCAAAAACTAGTTCTTCAAGCAAAAAAAAAGCCCTAAAGCTAGCTCTTCAAGTAAAGGAAGCCCAGGGAACAATTCTTCAACACGTTCATTACAAATTCCCACATCCTCAACACAAAAAAACCTTTTGTCTTCCAAATTGCTCAGCAAATTCATCAAATGATGGCGCATCCGCGAATGACCTTACTAAATTGTTGTAGAAGAATGTAGTTTATGTTCTGGCAATTTATATTATCATAAGTTATGTATAATGAACATCTACTTAAGTTTATCTTGGCATCCATAAATAAAAAATTAGATAAATGTCACTATAATTACTATTATTCTCTTATAAACACACATCGTAAATAAACAATATAATTATAATTGGTGCTTTTAAAACATGTATAAATGGAAGCTTTACAATAATAAGATTCCTTCTTCTTTTTTTTCTCAATAGATGTTTCGATGGAAAATTATTTTATTCAATGTTATAATAATAAATTGCTTGAATATGTAATACCATAGACAACCCATCAATAAGTTCGCAATTCAAAAGTCTTTTGAAACATTTCATGTTTCTGATATTATTGATTCAATTTAAATGGTGAAAGTGAATCACATGTACCAACTGATATGTAACCAATGCCATCACATTGAGACTACATTATCTCGATAGTCTTGAATAACCTTCTTAAATCTAATCCATGAGGTCTATTTGTATTTTTTTTTTTGCTTTGTTGCAAAATTAACAGTGACATGTTATCACGATTTACTTTGACAAATCGTTTAAGATGTTGATTAGATAGACAATAAATAATTGAGTGTTACTTTTCCAAAAAAATTCGTTATTGTAATTATTTTTTTCATTGCATTTACAACAACAAAACAATAATTGCAATACTTTAATATGTTTCACATCACCATACAAAGTGTTGTTGACCATAGGTACCCGCCCCATAGGGCGGGGCTGCAAGCCAGTGAATGTATATTTCTTATGTATGAAAGAGTCCAAGAGGCAAATTGGATATAGTTGAGAAAAGCATTTAAAACCTCTTGGCTCTTGCATATTCAATTCTACCCACAAGTTTTATATATCTTTTTTTTCTTTTTTCTGTTTTTTTTTTTTTTTGCTTTTTATCTCATGCCATTTTTAAGTAAAAGGACAAAAAAAAAAAAATCAAATCATGTCTGCCTATAAAAACAAAAAGTAATTACACTATGTGTATATTTTAAAAATTTGGCTAGTAAAGTAAAATAATTTCTCGCTATGTTTAAATTCACAGTTTAATAGCTATTGGGTCATGTGTGATTCATATATTTAGTTGTTTTCTAAGTTTAATATATAGTTTATTAGTCATTTATTTTCTTACCTTCTCTTTTAATAATTATTATAGTTTATACCAATAAAATACAAGTAAACTGGGACCTTTAATTGAATTACAAGGGACTAAATGAAGTTTTGAGTTTCATAGCCCGTATCTAGATTAATGACGCAGTAAAAATAAAGAAAAGAATAAAAGAGTAAAACTCTTTAAAAGAATTGAAATTGTATTGAACTGAAGTTCTTTGTCATTACAATGGCTCTCTTTAAATTGGAGTAGGAAATCATAATAAATAGAAAGCTGCTATTTTCTTTGAGAATCAAAATCCTAATGAGAAAAGAAATATAGAGGATCTACTTTTTTTATATCAAGTTATTCCTAAACAATAATTTTTTAAAATAGAAAAATAAGAAATTGAAAGACACATAACCTTAGAAATCATAAAAAAAATAAAAAGGCAAGTGAATTTAGAAATCACATAAAATTAGAAATCTCACAAAATTAGAAGGCATAAAAAATTAGGAAGTGAAGAAATTAGAAAGCTGCAAAATTGAAAGTCATGAGGTAGATTTTAGTCTTCTTTACCATTTTAGTGCTCTTTGCCTTTAGTAAGCTGGTGACGGTCCAATTGGTCCATATATTTGTCCGGTAATTATTTTACATTAGTCTCCCTTGCTTGAAAAGAACTCGTCCTCGAGGAATATACTTCCTCCGGAGGATGATACTCGTAAAGGTCAACTACATTGAGGGTGGGCAAAATAGATATATGACTTGGTAAATTAACGGCATACGCGTTATCATTGATTTTTTTTCACAATTTGAAAAACCATGTTTGTTTTCGTGCAAGTACCAGCAAGGAGCACTCTTTGCATAGGTACACTACACCATCACAACGTCACCTTCATTAAAGACCATTTGTCGACGATGGTTATCTACTGCTGCTTTCCACTTGACATTTGAAGCCTTCAGATATTGGTGAACTTGTAACACCCCGTGCTTTTAATCAATATATTTGGATGACTTATACGTACACTGAAGAGTATAATACACGTATAAGTACCTTTAAAGCCATATGTACATGTGTCAAATGAACTTGAAAATGTCAAAAGTGAGTTCGGAATGTGATTTTAAATAGAAATCGATTTATAATATGAGTATTCCTCATGTGGATTGAGTGTATAGAAAAAGAATAATGAATTAAAAAAAAATTATTAAATTACCGTTTATTTGCGGGTATTGTTCACAGAATAGTATCATGAACAGTACTCATATGGAATAAGAAAAAAAATACATAAAAAAAAAATAAAAGAAGGAAAGAAGTTGCAGAAGAACGAAAGAAAAAAAGAAGAGAAAGAGAAAGGAAAGAAGGAAGAAGGGGAAACAACGGATTCGCGGCCAAATCTGACATGTCGGTAAGCTCTTATTGCTATTTTTAGTCATGAAATTGATCTTTAAGTAGTGTATGACGATTCTAGCAGAGTGATTTTAGCTATGAGAGTCGTTTTACGGTGTTTTCGAAATCGGGGTTTTGGCCCATCTTGAATGAAAATTTGTTCGAAAGGTTGAAAAACACTCCCTAGACTATAGAAGCCCTGAATATGTGGTTAGATTTCATTTATGTGTTTATTTAAAATTTTTATGGCTGTTAGAAGTTAGATTTGATATTTAAGACATTTCGAAGCATATTAAAGCCCGATAAAACTATAGTTTAAGGCTATAGAATGGTGGAATGAACTGTTGTGAGTCAATCGATGCTAATTTCATGATTTTTGGAGACCGTTTGACAATTTTAGTAAAATTTACATGTTTCTAATGAACAGTGATATGAACAGTATTGTAAATAGTACTGTGATTATATCCAGTGAATAAAATGAAATTGGAATCCAGTGAAACTTTATTTTGAGATCATAGAATCGTAGAGAACTAAATTCCGGACGTTTCGATGTTAAAATCATGATTTTTGGATATGCTTTGATATTTTTAGTAGCTAAATATATGATTTTTGTTAGTAAAATTGACTTTAGATGCCTCTGCGAACATGTAAAACCTCAATAAAATACCTGTTGAAGGTAGGAGAATGATAGAATGACTGATTTTTCACGTGTCGATGTGAACAGAATAATTATAGGAATGTTCTATATTTTTAATAAAATTGACATATGTTTTCATGTGCTTATGTGAGTACTTTGGTGTTGAAATCTAGCTTAAATGTTCCATTTTCATGGTGAAATAACCTCATCTTAGCTGCTGAACCAGCTGGGAAATTTGAGTGTTAGTAATGGTGTTTTGGTGAGTTTAAATGGTGTTTAGTTGATTCTCATGATGATCTATGGATTGAATTACCTAATTGCATTGTTTGAATTTAAAGATTAAGTGCATGGATAAATGCTCTTGAGGAAGCAATTATGATGGACATTTGATGATGCAAGTAACCGTAATGTTCATTGTTGCTGGATTTTAGAGGGTATATTGGCTTAGAAACCTCGTGTAACCACTGTGAGTATAGTTTTCTTGATTTGGTTCTTGTATGACATTGTATACATATAAAATGTTTGATTGTATGCATGTTATATTTATATGCAATGCATTGAGTTTTTATTGATCAAGCAAACTGATTTTTAGCGTTTGGAGCTTATAATAATGTCATTTCGTTAGGAATTAGACTCCGAAGAGGTTTTGCTAAACCTCATTGTCAGTAGGCCTGTCCTAACAAGGGTTGCGATCCTTGAAATGACTGTGAATTGGGTAATGAGAGGCTGTGGCTACCTTGTAACGACCATACAAGGGTTAGACCCGCTCTCTTACCTTGAAGGAGGGAGATGGTAAATTTTTTATGAAACTGTGCACTGGTTTATTGAATGAGCATAAACTATGTCACACCCCGCCTGGAAGCGTTTAAACGCGCGGTACATTCGCAGACAGGGCGCGCATTTGGAATTATAACAATGGTAATAACAGAGTACGCAGGGAAAATACAATACACTACAAGTCTGATTTCATTTAATTCAGAATACATTTGTACATGTAATAGTCAAGGGAACATTCTCCCTAACATCCTCAATGAATAATACAAAGGGTACAAAATGTGGGCCCCATAACCCTGCACCCAGTCCACCCTAATTTTTTGTGAAAAATTGGATAATAATGGAGTGAGCTTAACGCTCTCAGTGGGTAAAATAGTTTGTGGGTATAACAATTAATAAAGCATACTTCAATATCAAATATCTTAAATACACATTAGAGCATTATAATCAATCAATATGTATGTATGCATGACACGTCTCGTAATGGTTTGATGAACGTACATCGCCTGAGTTCACGTACAGATGTCCTTCCCCAGGCGTAGCCAGGTTCTCATTGTACGTCTCTCCTCAGGAACGATGCTCTGGATTCACGTACAGATGTCCCTCTCCAGGAGTGGCCGAGTTCTCATTGTGCGTCCCTCTCCAGAGAAATATAATGAATAACGAGCAATGCTCCTAACTATTCTATGAATCATAAACCACATACGTCCCTAGGTCACATATGTATGATGCCAATGCATGAACTGGTCTAGTCTACTAGTCTGGTTTTTTCTTGACATTTAGACTGACTTTGGCAATGTCTGGTGATCCTTATCAGCGTTGGTATCACGACGTGTAAGGTTAGGACATTCAGTATTACTTGTATAAGTTGATAGCTTTCAATAAGACCAACTAGATTAGTCCCCAGTTTAGATGTGAGACACAAGGTCTGCTTAAATACCAATCGCCTAGAGCAGCCCGCTGCCTCCCGTTCACTATTTAAAGTTACTGAGGACAAGACCGAGTCTAGTTGAGCCAGATTGACCACAAATCCGATATTATAACAGTGTAATACATGAACTCCAAATATATAGGCATAAGTGCAACAGTATAAACATTATATGACATAATGCAGTGTAAATGAACAGTAGACATAATAATAATTGAATGTAAATTTTAATAAAAGTCATAAAACACGCAAACCTATATTTCGTTCCCCACCTTCATATAAGAACTTCTTTTAGATCTGGCACTTTCCTCCGGACAGAACTTCGTCGCACCGCACTGAGAGTCTCAAAAGACTAAAAACTCAGAATGAGTGGAAAGGAGAAGAAAATTACAAGAGAAGGTGATTTGGTGTGAGGAATGAGAAATGAGGAGGGTTCCTTATATAGAGTTTTTTGGCGCCTGAACGTTTGGGCGTTGCGCCTGAACGTTCGGGCATGCGCCTAAACGTTCGGGCAGGTACCCAAATTTTTTTTTTGGTGCAATCCTAGGGTTTTACAAACTATATATTGTGTGCATGTATATTATTTTGATGAATGTTGCATATGTGATTTTGAAATATTTTAATTTAAACGATTTGATATACCATGTTTCCCTAAATGCATGCGATTGTCATGTCAAAAGCTATATTCAGTAAGTTGTTGCTTGCTCACCCCATTTCCTTCACCATTTCAGATACTGAAGCAAAAGGAAAAGGAAAAATTTGAGAGTGATCAGCACGTAACTAGGGCATAGCGTTGTTTATGTATGTATGCTTTGGAGGAAGTGGTTACATGTTTTATTTATTTTGATATGTATATAATTATCACACATATTATATATGTATTACCATCTAGAGGGATTATTTTGGAAAAATAAGATATCAATGGTTATTTTGGATTGTTAAGATATTTGGCGATGATATATATACTTGGACAATGAAATGTTTGATTAATGAATGACAATGGTGGTATTTTGGATTATGGTATACATGGATGGAATAGTTATATATTATGATTGAATGGTTGACATTGTGAATGATTATATATATATACATATGATTTGATTTGTGGTATATCAGGTTTTGTGAAATGTCCATTTTATGGGAAAATGTCACCGAAATTTCGGAAATGTTTGGGAAGGATTGTGAGACTATGTGAAGGCTGACAGTATATTATCTACTGTATATGAGTATGTACAGTGTATAGTATATTGTGTCGGTCATGACGTCAGGCAATGTCAGGGGCGTCGTGACAGAACTTCTTCCTGAAGTTCCTTGATGCATTCTGCCATATTGTCTCTGCAAATACTTTGCCTAGGAAGTTAGGGGAGTGGTGCTAAATCCAATGGGTGTCGTGGAGGGTTAGTGTAAACAATAACAAATGATGGCTTGCCAATAAACATGGTAATCATGATGCTAAAGGAAAATTTTGCTTGTGGGTGTGCAAGATCCCACTGTTTGGTTTATCTCCTGAAAGACAACAAATTAGGTTCTCAAAGTTTGATTTACCAACTCTATTTGACCATTTGTTTGTGGGTAACTAGTGCTACTAAACTTGAGATTAGTATCAAAGTGCCGCCAAAGCATACATCAGAAATGAGATAAGACCTTAGTATCATGATTTGAAGTGATGGACTTGAGCAATAATTTCTCTTAAGAATAGGTTGACAACATGTGTGATGTCTGTTTACAAAGTAAAATGTGCTAGTTTGGAATAGCGATCAACCACTACAAAAATAGAATCAACTCCTTGAGAGTTTTGCAGAAGTCCTAAGACATCTCCTCCCTAGGCAGCTCAGGGGTAGGAAAAGGAAGGTATAACCTTGTATTATGAGATTAACCTTTAGCTGCTTTGCAAATCGGAACTTCGGAACATAATTCCCCATGTCATGCTTTAACTGTGGCCAATAATATCATTTTTCAACTAAGTCCACCTAAGCCACCAATATGCAACTCCCAAAGATCTATTCTCTTAAAGAGCTATTGGAAATTTAAAACCTATTTCCAAAAAACTGAAAGCCTTCTACCATGTGCATTCCGTCAACTACATGATTATTTTGACACTTTTACCACACATCTTGAAAGTCATCATCTATATACAATTCTTGCAAACAATCAAAACCAATAGTAGTCTTTGATCACAATGTGATAAAAAAGGATGTTTGACAACTATGAGCGCCAACCACTTTATTTTGAGCATCGAACTTATGCTTCAAGGAAAAAGAAAACCACTACAAAAATTCAACCCATCACGCATACATTCAAATCACACTAGTTTGGGTGTTGATACTCCATAAGATCAAATAAAGCTGAGACCTTCCCGGACTGCTATCACTTCAACATATTGGGTAGTTAAGCAACCAACGATAAGTTTAGCTAAAGCTGCTAAAACTTGACCTCTTATCACTCTAATAATCATAACAATTCCTACCTTCCTACTTCAACAACAAACGCTCGCGTCTACATTCATCTTTAACTTCCCTGGTTCCAATGGAATCCACCTACTAGCTCTCCTAGTCTGGCTATTGGCTTGATTCCCATTTATAAAAATGTGTTTAGCTTGGAATTCATGTAGCAGAGATAGAGTTGCCTCTATGGAAAACCTTCCAATTGAAGAATTGTTCTACTGGATAAATTGATTCCTAGAGTTTCAAATATACCAACACACTGAGATAACTTCCTGTAATAAATGTATTTCACAAGACTCCAGAATATCCATAAACTTTCTTTCACCAATCCTAAGACGAAATACCTCCACCTTGTCAGATAAATGATAAGAGCGCCAATGACTTTTTGCATGGTAACAGGTTCCAAAGACATGATTAAGAGTTTCAGGAACCTTATTACATAACTTGAAATTTGGAGAGTCTGTTATTTTCCTTAAGAAGAGGTTAACCTCTGTAAGTAAAATATTGTGCAAAACTCTCCACAAAAAAACCTTAAATTTGGGTGGAATACATAAACACCCCATAGGGTTCTCCAGCTTCTGCTATTACAATTCTTATTAGAAGAAGAGGCTGTTAGAAATTAACATATATTTATAGTAAACATGATTCATTTGGGAACTTTATAGTGAATGTATCTTGATGTGAACATATTTAATAGATTCATGAATGTATCTAGAAGTTAATGAATACATGTATGTACCTAGGATAGTGTGATCCATGAACTTAGTGATTCATGTATGTGAAGATTCATGTATGCATTTATTATATTTGCCTAGGTAGGGTGCTATAAATACCTCATGTATTTCTCATTTTAAAATCAAGCAAAGTGCACAAGTTCAAGTCCTTCTCCTTCTTCAATATTTTTCTTGTTTAGAGTTTGTGTGCTTACTACGTTTCTAGCAAAGTGGTATCAGAGCCAAGTTGGTCTCAATGGCTTCCAACAACAACATGTTGTAGCCCCAACTTCCCAAGTTCAATGGGAAGAACTATACTCAATGGAGTATTCAGATGAAGGTGTTGTACAAGTCACAAGACTTGTGGGACATAGTCGAGAATGGCTATGTTGAACCAGAAAATCATGTTGGTTTCACCCAACAACAAGGCAATGAGTTGAAGGAGAATCGAAAGAAGGACAACAAGGCGTTTTACTTCATCTTTCAAGCAGTAGACGAAGTGGTGTTCGAGAGGATTTCTACAACCACTTCAGCAAAGCAAGTATGAGATACTCTCTATAGTACATACAACAGAGAAAATAAGGTAAAAATGGTGAGATTACAATCTCTATGTAGTGAATTTGACACCATACACACGGAGGACTCAGAAACTGCTGAAGATTACTTCAATCGGGTCATTGCCATAGTGAACCAGATGAGGCAAAATAGTGAAAATATTGAAGATCAAAGAGTTGTTGAAAAAATTCTTCGAAGCATGTCTCGAAAGTTCGAGTACATTGTTGTTGCAATAGAAGAATCTAAAGACCTTTTTACAATTTCTTTGGAAAGCTTGATGGGATCATTACTATCTCATGAACTTCGGTTCAAACAATTCGACTCTACTCTTTTAGAGCAAGCATTCCAAACACAAGCATCTTTCAGATGAGGTTCTAGAGGAAGAAGGGGAGGTCACAAGAACTGTGGACGAGGAAGGAGTCAAGGAAGCCAACAAAGCCAACATGAGGAACAAAAAGATGACACTGCATATATGTCATCTAGAGGAGGAAGAGGACGAGGATGCGCAAGCAATAGAAGAATGGGCCATAATCAAAAGCAGGTTCAACGCTACAATTGCAACAAGTTTGGGCATTATCAATATGAATGTTGGGGAAACAAGAATGATGATCAGACCGTCTTCATGCAAGAGAAAAACCAAGACCATGATGAAGGAGCAATATTTCTTACCTGTGCTACTACACAAGAGGATGATCAAGATGAAATTTGGTATCTTGATAGTGGTTGCAGTAACCACATTACAAGGAACCGAAAAACATTTGTAACTTTGGACGAATCTATCCAAAGTGAAGTCAGAACGGGAGATGACAAAAGGCTTCAAATCAAAGGAAACGATGACATTTTAGTGAATACCAAAAGAGGTACAAACATATTTCTAATGTATTCTTTGTCCCTGCCCTCAAACACAATCTTCTTAGTGTTGGGTAATTGCTTTTGAAGCAATATAATGTCAAGTTTCACAATAATGCATGTGAGATCAAGGATAGGAGCAATACTCTTGTTGCTAAGGTGAATATGGCACATAACAAGATGTTCCCCTTGAAGATAAGAACTAAAGCGTTTTCTTGCTTTAGTACAATTGTGAAAGACCCATCATGGCTATGGCATTTGCGGTTTGGACATTTGAGTTTTAAAACGTTGACTCATATGTACAAACATCACATGGTGAGTGGAATGCTGGACATTCACCAACCTAATCACGTCTGTGAAGGGTGTGCACTTGGAAAGCAACATCGAGAGTCCTTTCCAAACAAAAGTTCATGGAGAGCATCAAGGTGTCTTGAGCTAGTTCACACAGATCTATGTGGACCGATGCAAACAACTTATCTTGGAGGTAATCAGTATTTTCTTACATTTATTGATGATTATAGCTGAAAACCCTGGATTTATTTTTTGAAGGAAAAATCAGAAGTTCATAAGTACTTCAAAATCTTCAAATCCATGGCTGAAAATGAATGTGGTTACAAAATCAAGACCTTACGTTCTGATCGTGATAGAGAGTACGTTGCACTCTCAGATTTCTTAAAGGAGCATGACATTCGACACCAACTCACTGTTCGGTATACTTCCCAGCAAAATGGAGTTGTTGAAAGAAATAACAGAGTCATCATGGAGCTAGCAAGAAGTATGTTGAAAGCTAGAGGAATGCCAAACACTTTTTGGGCTGAAGCAGTTGCATGCATGGTGTATATGTTGAACCGTGCTTCCACCAAAAGTGTTCATGGCATGACGCCATGTCACACCCCACCCGGACGCGCCTAAACCGGCGGTACACTCTCGGATGGGGTGCGCATTTGGAACAATTACAATGGTAACAACAGAGTGCGCAGCGAAAATACAGTACACACAGTACAAATCTGATTTCATTTAATTCAGAATACTTTTGTACATAAAATGGTCAAGGGAACATACTCCCAAAATCCCCAATGAATTAAACAAAGGGTATAAATTGTGGGCCCCATAACCTGCACCCAGTCCACCCTAATTTCCTGTGAAAGATTGGATAATAATGGAGTGAGCTTAACGCGCTCAGTGGGTAAATAGTGCATGAGTATAACAATTAATAAAGCATACTTCAATATCAAATATCTTAAATACACATGTAAGCATCATAATCAATCAATATGTATGTATGCATGACACCGTCTCGTAATGGTTTGATGAACGTACATCGCCTGAGTTCACGTACAGGTGTCCTTCCCCGGGCGTAGCCAGGTTCTCACTGTACGTCCCTCCTCAGGAACGATGCTCTGGATTCACGTACTGATGTCCCTCCCTGGCGTGGCCAGGTTCTCATGTACGTCCCTCTCCAGAGAAATAATATGAATAGTGAGCAATGCTCCTAACTATTCTATGAGTCATAAACCATATACGTCCCTAGGTGGTGATATGTATGATGCCAATGCATGAACTGGTCTAGTCTACTGGTCTGGTCTTTTCTTGACATTTAGACCGACTTTGGCTACGTCTGGTGATCCTTATCAGAGTCGGTATCACGACGTGCAAGGTTAGGACATTCGGGTCATAAACATTATATGACATAATGCAGTGTAAATGAATAGTAGACATAATAATAATTGAATGTAAACTTTAATAAAAGTTATGAAACGCGCAAACCTATGTTTCGTTCCCCACCTTCAGATAAAACTTCTTCTTTAAGATCTAGCGCTTTCCTCCGGATAGAACTTCGTTGCACCGCTTTCAGATCTGGCGCTTTCCTCCGGATAGAACTTTGTTGCACCGCACCGAGAGTCTCGGACAGAGAGTCTCAAAAACTTAGAATGTGTGGAAAGGAGAAGAAATTCACAAGAGAAGGTGATTTGGTGTGAGGAATGAGAAATGAGGAGGTTTCTTATATAGAGATTTTTGCGCCTGAACGTTCGGGCATGCGCCTGTACGTTCTGGCATGCGCCTGAACGTTCTGGCAAGCGCCTGAACGTTCTGTCATGCGCCTGTACGTTCTGGCATGCGCCTGAACGTTCTGGCATGCGCCTGAACGTTCTGTCATGCGCCTGAACGTTCTGGCATGCGCCTGAACGTTCGGGCGTTTCCCAAATAGTATTTTTTTTTTTGTGAAATACAGGGTATTACACTCTACCCCCCTTAAAGGGATTTCGCCCTCGAAATCAAGTCAAGTAGTGATGAGGGTTATCGGCTTGAGAAGTAGCCACTGGTGGATAAGGAGGCCACTGCATGTGTGCATCACTATATCCATTGATATTATTTTCAGACATCTGCGTAGTTATTGAAGTGAAACAATGGATCAAGATAGGTGTAAACAATGTTTCGTCTTGTGATTGATAAGTGAAAATAATACAATGTATCACATCATCAGTTGGTACTAGAAAACAATTCAGGGTATTTCTGTTTAATTGTTGCTTCTAGTTCCCATGTTGCTTCCTCTACGCCGTGGTGATCCCAGAGCACTTTCACAAGTGGCAAGAAGTGTGCAGACTTTGTAAGTCTGTCAATGATTACCCAGATAGCATCTTGCCCTTTATTGTTTCGAGGTAAGGCTGTGACAAAATCCATTGCGATGTTCTCCCATTTCCATTCTCCAATAGGTAACGGCTGGAGAAGTCCAGAGGGAAGTCTTCGTTCTGCCTTGACTTGCTGGCAAACGAGACATCGAGCAACGAAGTCTGCAATTTCCTTCTTCATTCCAGAAAACCATAATTGTCACTTGACATCCTTGTACATCTTGTCACCCCCAGGATGCACAGCGTACCTCGAACAGTGCATCTCAGTAAGCACGTCTTTACGAACCTCAGGATCGTTTGGTAGGCAGAGACGTTTTTTATAGCAAACGGTGCCGTCTCCAGAGACTGACCAATGAGGAAGGTCCTGGCCGCTGAGTAGAAGGTCTCGTTTCTCCATTAACATAGGGTCATTGGCTTGAGCGGCTGAAATCTTTCGAACGAGCTCAGAGTTGACTGATAATTGAGAGAGTCGTGGTCTTGGTCTTTCGACGTTCAGCTGTAGGTTAAAGTTCTCCAACTCTGTAGCCAACTTCCCCATTTCGTAGTTAAGAGTGCAAGCAACATAAGATTTTCTACTCAGGGCATCGGCCACAACATTAGCCTTTCCGGGATGGTACTGGAGTTGAAAGTCATAATCTTTCAAGAATCCCAACCATCGTCTTTGGCGGAAGTTAAGGTCTCTCTGAGTGTATATGTACTTAAGACTCTTGTGATCCGAGAAGACCTCAAACCGTTCGCCGTATAGGTAATGACGCCATAACTTTAGTGCAAATACGACAACTGCAAGTTCCAAGTCATGCGTTGGGTAATTACCCTCATGAATCTTCAATTGTCTGGATGCATATGCAACCACTTGGCCTTCTTGCATTAGCACGACACCTAAGCCTTGGAGAGAGGCGTCGGTGTATAATGAAAATCCAATTGCATTTCTTGGAGTGATAAGTACAGGTGCTATCGTGAGGCGTTTCTTCAATTCTTGAAATGATGCTTCACAGGCGGGATTCCAGAGAAATCGCACGTCTTTTCGAGTGAGCTTGGTCATAGGTTCAGCAATCTTTGAGAAGTCCTTGATGAAGCGTCTGTAATAGCCAGCCAACCCAAGAAAACTCCTAATTTGAGTAACAGTGGTAGGCTGCGTCCAGTTTAAAACTGCTTCAACCTTAGAAGGATCTACCTCAATGCCATTGCCTGAAACCACATGGCCTAGGAATTGAACTCGCTTTGCCCAAAATTCGCACTTACTCAACTTTGCATACAGTTGGTGGCTTGTCAAGGTCTGGAGGACTATCTTCAAATGTATTTTATGGTCTTCCTCGGTTGAGGAATATATCAAGATGTCGTCCACAAAAACCACCACAAACCGGTCTAAGTATAACCTGAATATGCGATTCATCAAATCCATGAATGCAGCAGGTGCATTTGTTAGACCGAACGGCATAACTAAGAACTCGTAATGACCGTATCGAGCTCTGAACGTCGTCCTGGTGATGTCCGACTCTCGGATCCGGAGTTGGTGATAACCGGACCGTAAATCAATCTTAGAGAAGTATTTGGCATCTCTAAGTTGGTCGAACAAGTCATCGATCCTGGGCAACGGATATATGTTCTTGATGGTGACGTTATTCAACTTGCGATAATCGATGCAAAGTCATAACGAACCATCCTTTTTGCGAACAAACAGAACTGGAGCGCCCCAGGGTGATGAACTCTTTCGGATGAAGCCATTACTCTCTAATTCCTTAAGTTGTTTGTCTAATTCGACCAGTTCGACATTTGACATTCTGTATGGTGGAATGGAGATAGGCCCTGTCCCAGGTATGAGGTTGATCTCAAAATCGAATTTCCTAACTGGAGGTAGACCAGGAAGGTCATTAAGAAAAACTGTTGGGAATTCAAATATGACTGGAACATCATGTACTTCGAGAGGGTATAGTGCTGGTGAGTTGGTTTCATTGCCAAAGGATAGAGCTCGGAGTTGTGCCTTGAGAAGGGCAACGGTTGATTTGTGTATCCATTGCCTCGCTCCCTGAAGCTTGACCAACTCTCCTGTAGGTAAGGTTAACTGAACTTGCTTCTTCATACATTCGATCTTTGCATTCAGTGGTGTTAACCAGCCCATGCCAAGGATGATGTCGAAGCCTTCAAAATCCATCACAAACAGATCGACATAGATTATATTTTCTGACATTCGAAGCTCACATCTAGAACACTGCAAGTTGACGTCAGCACCAGATCCGAACGGTGATGTGACATGGAGTGTGATGTTTGTGGGTTCAGGATGCAGTCCTAAATGTCTTACCAATGCTGATGATATAAAAGAATGCGTAGCACCTGAATCAAACAAAACATGCACCATTGTATTGAACAAAGGAAAGGTACCTTCGACGACATTGTTGTCTGGTAGGGGATTATGAGCGAAGGCGAATGCTCGGCCCTGATTCCGTTGACCCTGGTTCTGCCTCGGTTGGGCATTAGCAGCAGGTGGTGCTTGTTGGACTGGAATAGCCGGAATAGGTTGCTGAAGGTGCGGACAAAGATGTTTTACATGGCCTTTCTGGCCGCAGTTGAAACATGTCGGATGATACTGCGAATGGTTCTGCTGGCCATGCTGATTGTTCTGCTGGCCATGCTGAATGTGGTGTCGACCACCACCTCTGCCATTGTCATTTCGACGGCCACCTCGTCCATAACGACCTCTGCGGCCATGGTTTCGGAAACCCTGATGGTTAGGGTTAGAAGGGTTAGCCGCAGGTGTTGTGGCTTCATTCTTCGAAACCGGGGCTGGGAGGGCTGGGTTTTGATTGTAGTAGGGCTTTTTCTTGTTGCCCTGTTGCATGCCTTGTTGGGAAAACGTTGCAGGCCGTTTGCCCTTATTCATTCGCTGTTCCTGTAAAAGCTTCTTTTGTTCGAAGCTCATGGCTTTGTCAACAACCTCTTTGTAAATCTTGAGATCCAAGATTGATAAGGCTTGCCGAATGTCATGGCGAAGGCCATTATAAAATTTCTCAGTCTTATCTCGCTCTGTTGAGATGGTGGAGAGATAGTAGACGGATAATTCTTTGAATTTTCCAGCATATTCTCTAACGGTCATGGTGCCTTGGTATAACTTAGCGAAGTCCTGTCGCTTCTGCTTCGTCACGGCGCTGGGAAAATACTCATCAATAAACATTGACTCGAACTGTTGCCAAGTCATATCGGCTAAGTTGACCCGTGGGTCTTCTTTCACTGTGATCCACCATTTGTTTGCTCCACCAACAAGTTGGTAGGTCGCTAGTGGAATTTTGCGAGTCTCATCGACTCTCATGGCATCAAGAGCCTTCTTTGACTCATCCAGCCACTTTTGCACCTCATCAGGATCAATGGTGCCATCGAAAGTAAGAGGTTGTAGCCGCTTGTATTTAGTAATCTGATCGGTTTGAGCTTCCGACCCAAATTTTACAGGTGCTTGAACCATGGCAACCTGACTGGCTGCAGTCTCCTGAATGACAGTTTGAACAGTGGCCTTCATCGCCTCAATAAATCCAGCGAAGAAGGTTTCAATGCTTGAAGGCGTGGCAAAGGGTGCGGGTGGGGGTGGGATTGCCTGCCCAGATGGAGTGGCAGTGTCGGGTGTGGCCTGTGCTATTATCAGAGGCGGCGGTTCCTGAATCTCAAGAGGTGCCTCAACTGTGGGACGAACAGTATGTGGCCTTCCTCTCTTTCTTGTTTGCATTTTCTCACTGGCAAGGAGAAAATAAAACCAAGATTAAGAAACTGTAGGCAAGTATAATGTGATAGTATGCTCAGCAACAATTTCGAGAGTACTATAATATTAAAATCACCTATTTTTCTAAGTAGAGTGTAAAGTTGTTGTTGAGGAATCAAAGAATCTTATATATCTCGTATGTGTGGCCATGGTGTAAAAACAAACAAGGTTAGAATGTTTATATAATAAGTACAAAATTGTGCAAGTATTTCAAAAGATTTGGTTTTTGGTCTTTGTGAACATACATATATTTCATTGAAAATCCATACGAGTCATAAGAATTCTAAGATTTGCCTCGGTAAATAGCCTGAGCTAACGTTCTATCGCAATCTTATGCATTCAGACGCTTACTCTTAGTCTTTTCGATTATTATCCAAGTTCATGTGTCCCATACCACATGAATTTAGTAATAAGGGTGTCAACCAAGTTAAGTTGTATGAACACGGTCTCTAAAAACATTGGCTGAATAGAAGTTCACTAAGAGTATCGTCCAAATTTACTCGTCCCATACCGTGTAAACTTAGTGATAATATTAGTAATGCAACTTTCTCCAAATGTTTCTTTTCACGCAAGGTCATGGGTTTTCTTACTTCCACATTTTATTTAGTATCCTCCAATTTTGTTGTGTCCCATACCACTCCAAAGTTAGTGATACAAAAGAAAAAATGGTTGTAAGTCGGCCCACCAAAGATAGTCTTTAAACAAAATAATTTCATTCATATATATCAAAGAAAAGTTTACAATGCCAGTAATTAATTGTGACTTTCGTGTCTACTACCGCTCCTTCGAGATCTACTGCTAAGTAGAGAACGACAACTAACAGAAGGCTGAGAGTTTGCACGCTCTGCGTCGGAGTTGTGCAAACGAGTTAATATATGAGTGTGGCTCTCTTTCAGTGCAGCAATATTGAATGCCATTTCATCTAACCGTTCAAATAGGTTAGTCGGTTGTCCCATTGGTGGTTGATGGGTCGTTTGTCCCGTAGGAGAAGGGTAGGCCATAGACATTGGGGGAAAGTATGGGTTCATAGATGGAAGGTAGTTGTTTTGATTGTGCGGGGATCCCCTAATTGGAACCCCATGGATATTTGGATTTGTTTGTGGTGAAAAAGTTTGAAACAATGGGCTTATCGGGATGTTTTGTCCTCCAAGATTTGGTGACGCCCAATATTGTTGTTGTTGGTTCACAGCAACTTGTGCAACTGGCTGATACTGTACCTTAGGAGTTGGAAATCTTTGGTACGAAGTGGTGCCTGGAGTGGGCATGTTCCACGTTGGTGGATTTGCTTGCGTACCTTGTCTATCATGTCTTTGTGTAGGTTGATTTAGTGTGGCATATAATTCTTCGTCAGTGAATGGTCGATCGGTTGGATCACTATTCGGGGCTGGGTTTGATGTAGGATTTGGATGTGAATCATTATTTGGCCCTTCTTGGACGGGCATCTTGCGTCGACTTTTGCGAAGGCAACGCCCATGCTTGTCTCTCATTCTTTCGGCATTTCTTATTGTCGTGTCGAATACCTCTTCGTTAGTTACCCCTCCACTTGTGCCATATGTCTTGAAGATAGAGGATGTTGTAACTGGTTCAGTGATGAGCTTTGACGTTCCATCGAAAGTGGCGACGTTTGCCTCGTATAGTATCCTCGTAATCAAGACTCCATAGCCGAGGAATTCTTTTCTTAAATGTCACACCCCGCCCGGACGCGCCTAAACCGGTGGTACACTCTCGGACGGGGTGCGCATTTGGAACAATTACAATGGTAACAACAGAGTGCGCAGCGGAAATACAGTACACACAGTACAAATCTAATTTCATTTAATTCAGAATACTTTTGTACATAAAATGGTCAAGGGAACATACTCCCAAAATCCCCAATGAATTAAACAAAGGGTATAAATTGTGGGCCCCATAACCTGCACCCAGTCCACCCTAATTTCCTGTGAAAGATTGGATAATAATGGAGTGAGCTTAACGCGCTCAGTGGGTAAATAGTGCATGAGTATAACAATTAATAAAGCATACTTCAATATCAAATATCTTAAATACACATGTAAGCATCATAATCAATCAATATGTATGTATGCATGACACCGTCTCGTAATGGTTTGATGAACGTACATCGCCTGAGTTCACGTACAGGTGTCCTTCCCCGGGCGTAGCCAGGTTCTCACTGTACGTCCCTCCTCAGGAACGATGCTCTGGATTCACGTACTGATGTCCCTCCCTGGCGTAGCCAGGTTCTCATGTACGTCCCTCTCCAGAGAAATAATATGAATAGTGAGCAATGCTCCTAACTATTCTATGAGTCATAAACCATATACGTCCCTAGGTGGTGATATGTATGATGCCAATGCATGAACTGGTCTAGTCTACTGGTCTGGTCTTTTCTTGACATTTAGACTGACTTTGGCTACGTCTGGTGATCCTTATCAGGGTCGGTATCACGACGTGCAAGGTTAGGACATTCGGGTCATAAACATTATATGACATAATGCAGTGTAAATGAATAGTAGACATAATAATAATTGAATGTAAACTTTAATAAAAGTTATGAAACACGCAAACCTATGTTTCGTTCCTCACCTTCAGATAAAACTTCTTCTTTCAGATCTAGCGCTTTCCTCCAGACAGAACTTCGTTGCACCGCTTTCAGATCTGGCGCTTTCCTCCGGATAGAACTTTGTTGCACCGCACCGAGAGTCTCGGACAGAGAGTCTCAAAAACTTAGAATGCGTGGAAAGGAGAAGAAATTCACAAGAGAAGGTGATTTGGTGTGAGGAATGAGAAATGAGGAGGTTTCTTATATAGAGATTTTTGCACCTGAACGTTCGGGCATGCGCCTGTACGTTCTGGCATGCGCCTGAACGTTCTGGCATGCGCCTGAACGTTTGGGCATGCACCTGAACGTTTTGGCATGCCTTGCGCCTGAACGTTCTGGCATGCCTTGCGCCTGAACGTTCTGGCATGCGCCTGAACGTTCTGGCATGCATTGCGCCTGAACGTTCTGGCATGCGCCTGAACGTTCTGGCATGCGCCTGAACGTTCTGTCATGTGCCTGAACGTTCGGGCGTTGCCCAAATAGTATTTTTTTTTTTGTGAAATACAGGGTATTACACGCCATATAAAGCTTGGAGTGGCGAGAAGCCTCATGTCAGCCATCTTCGAATATTTGGGAGCATTGCCTACTCCCATGTACCTGATGCTAAGGGAAATAAACTGGATGAAAAATATGAGAAGTGTATACTTGTGGGCTATAGTGAAAATTCTAAAGCCTACAAGTTATACAATCCTGTCACTAAGAATACTATCATAAGTCGAGATGTTCAGTTCAAGAAAGAAGAGTCTTGGAATTGGGATGGAAACGCCAAGCAAAAATAATTGTCATAGATGAAGAAGAACCAGAAAGTCAGAATGACAATCGTAGCTACGTGAATGATCCATCCTCATCTTCATCATCATCTTCTTCAAGTGATGATGACTCTCATCCAAGAAAAATCAGAAGTATTTCTGATATATCTGACTCAACAAGGGCAATGTTAGATGATGATTTGAGAAATTTTGCTCTCTTTGTTGATGCTGATCCAATCACTTTTGAAGAAGCCTCACAACATGCAAAGTGGAGAAAAATAATGGATCAAGAAAATTGATTCCTTACAAAGAAATGAAACTTGGGAGCTAGTTGAGCTTCCAAAAGGAAAGAAAACCATTGGGGTTAAGTGGATTTACAAAATCAAGTTAAATTCACAAGGAGAAGTTGAAAAGTATAAAGCACGACTCGTGGTGAAAGGCTACAAGCAAAAACATGAGATTGATTTCCAAGAAGTTTTTGCTCCTGTTGCACGCCTTGAAACAATCCAGTTAGTCCTTGCTTTGGCAACACAACATGGCTGGAGCATTCATCAAATGGATGTCAAATTGACATTTCTGAATGGAGTTCTTGAAGAAGAGGTTTATATTTATCAACCTCCTGACTATGTTAAGAAAGGGGAAGAAATGAAAGTGTGTCAATTGAAGAAAGCACTTTATGGGCTGAAACAAGCTCCTAGAGCGTGGTACAGCCGGATCGACCACTACTTCCTAACGAATGGTTTCAAGAAATGTCCATATGAGCATATGTTTTACATTAAAAAAGGTAACAATAGCGATATTCTTATTGTTTGCTTATATGTTGATGATTTGATCTTTACGGGCAACAGTGGACATATGTGTGATGATTTAAAGAACTCAATGATGCATGAGTTTGAGATGGCGGATATGAGTTTTCTCCATTTCTTTCTTGGAATTGAGGTGAAGTAAAGTCAAGAAGACATCTTCATATCTCAAAAGAAGTATGCAAATGACTTATTGAAGCGATTCAAGCTGGACGGTGCAAAACCCATAAGGACTCCTATGGAATTTGGCCTAAAGTAAAATAAAGATAACGAAGATGATCCTTTTGTTGATGCAACCCTCTATCGAAGCCTCGTTGGAAGTCTCATGTATTTAATTGCAACAAGACCGGATCTCATTTTTGTAGTTAGCATGATCAACAGATTCATGGAAGCACCTAAGAGAAGTCATTGGGAAGCTGGTAAAAGACTTTTAAGGTATGTTCGTGGCACGGTGGATCATGGCATACACTATGAGAAGGTTGATCAACCATGTTTGGTTGGTTACAGTGATAATGATTGGGGTGAAAGTTATGATGATTGCAAGAGCACTTCTGGTTATGTTTTCAACATTGGCTCTAGGGCAATCTCATGGGCCTCGAAGAATCAAACAAGTGTAGCTCTTTCCACCGCCGAAATAGATTATTTGTCTTTGGCAACGGTGGGTTGTCAAGCACTTTGGCTGATATGGGTGCTACAAGAGCTCAAGCAAGCTTCTGTCACAGCGACAACTTTGTTTTGTGATAACAAATCCGCTATTGATCTTACCAAAAATCCAGTCTTTCATGGCAAGAGTAAGCATATCATAATCAAGTTTCATTTCATCAGAGATTTAGTAAAACATGTTGACGTTATGATCAAGTATTGCAAGACTCAAGATCAAGTGGCCGACATTTTCACAAAGGCATTGAAGACTGAGAGTTTTTTGAAGCTCAAACATGCACTTGGAGTTATTCAAAGCCTAACTTAAGGGGGGATGTCAAAGATTAAGTTAGATTTTTGAAGTTCATGAATCATGTTTAAGGGGGGATGTTAGAAATTAATTTATATTTATAGTAAACATGATTCATTTGGGAACTTTATAGTGAATGTATCTTGATGTGAACATATTTAATAGGTTTTTTTTAATAGGTTCATGAATGTATCTAGAAGTTAATGAATACATGTATGTACCTAGGATAGTGTGATCCATGAACTTAGTGGTTCATGTATGTGAAGATTCATGTATGCATTTATTGTATTTGCTTAGGTAGGGTCCTATAAATACCTCATGTATTTCTCATTTTCAAATCAAACAAAGTGCACAAGTTCAAGTCCTTCTCTTTTTTCAATATTTTTCTCGTTTAGAGTTTATGTGCTCACTACGTTTTCAACAGAGGCTTCGTTCTTACAACTTCTTTGCAACCAATAATCGCTCTTGACTGTATAGATCTCGTCTTTTGAATAATGCCATAATAGGCTATCATTAACTTCTCAGAAACTTATAGGGATCTGCAGAATATATTGGAGCTATTCATCTTATACTGCATGTTTTAGATCAACAATATTCCAAGTTTTGTCTTCAGTTATAAAATCTGCCACTCTCTTGTCATTTCTGCATGAAGGAGTAATCAATTTGAAAGAAAAAGGCCTCACGATCCATGGGTCTTGGTGTAGATGGATTAAATGTCACTCATTGATTTTTTCGGACCTAATCACGTGCGCTATAATGGAGTGCAACTCACCTAGATCACCTAATTGGGGCGTAAGTGTTCATCATCTTAGGTCAATGCCCTTATAATAAAAAATATTTTAAAATTAGTGAGAATACGTATTTAAAGACATTGCTTAATTCTAGTCTTATTGTGCCTGCAAATTCAATTCAACTGAGATTGGATGTCTCTATCATTACCTTGGTCTCACTATAGACCTTAATACATTAATTCGACCAAGAAATACCTATTGCTTTGACATTCTTATCCCTATAGACATCGAAAGACTAGACCCATTTTCATTATTGACATAATTCATTAATAGAGACAAATTTATTAATAATCATCTAATAACTCGCATGGTATCAAATCATACATGTGACCACCATGTACTGGCATAATTACATAACATTGAAACTAATTACCATAGTCTAGCATACCACTTGACATACTAAAATACAATTCCTATCGGAATCATTACTCTTATTAATAAGTAAAATGACCACTACACAGCCAAATTTAAGCCACCGATAGTACTAGCTACTACTGTTCTTCAACCCATGGATTACACATGTTGCATTATTTATTCCTGAAAAAGAAATTGAGGTGAGCTAATGCCTAGTGGATCACTTTAAACAATATTCCTGAACTCTTATTTATTAATAGCATAATACATCAAATCTAATTAGATATTCAAACAAGTACATACATTATGTTGCAACATTAATTTGTTTAAAGAGTCATCGCTAACCATCCGTTTGGGTTATAGACCACCTAGGCGGAATCACCTTTCCCTCGGAACTCTTCTCCAAATGGAGTCCGAAATTCACTGATCATTGTCACACATATCCTTGGCCTTTTGGAAACACCCCAGGCTAGGCCAAGACACCTTTCAATGTATTGTTATCTTTTTATTGTGACTTTAGTGAGGCAAATAATATGACTAACATACCTACATTATTAATGTAACGTATTAACATATCATACCATTATAAAACTATTACTGAACAACACCCAACAACTCATATCATGCCATAATTTAACAGTAATCATTTCATAAATGTGAATAGTACTATATATGTGAATAATACTATATATGTGAATAATATCATATCACAAGGCTGTACTAAAAGAATAGTTCTCAATAAAATAAGTCGGATTAGTCTCTGGGCTAAGTGGTGGAGTCATAATGGTCTCGCTTAAGTACCACTTTTCTAGAGCAGTAAGCTGCCTCTCGTTCACTATTTACAGGTACTTGGGACAAGACTGTGTCTGACTGATTAAATCAATTACTAATTCAACAGAGTAATGATATGGTGCATGGATTTCATATACCAAGGTACATGCATAAATAGTATGGTGTAAGTGAATATCAAACATAATGAAAAGTGCATAATAACTTTATGAAAAGGCATAATGCATGCATCATAATAATGACTAACATATAAATAATTTAAGAAGATAATTCACACACACTCATCTAACTAGATAAGATATAACATTCTAGAAATAAATAAGAATAAAGGAAAAGGTCAAGGATCACACCCACACGAACACGCGTAATTCGTCGTTCAGGTTCCTTGACAATTATAAATCTCCACCCTTGAAGTGTTGACTTGGGTCGGGTGTTTGGACAAATTTGGGATAAGGATCACACCTTACTAATATATCACTCAATAAAAGTAATAGTAAATGGTGATCATTTCTGATGTACAAGATCCACAAAAGGGCAAGTACGGAGCATACTATGTATCACTCAATTACTACTAGTTTTTATACTACAAACTACTACAACTCTCACAATATTTGCTAAAATACTTCTAGCTCTCACTTGAACTCTCTACACTTGAGTTCTCACTCTCACTTGGATCATTTGGAATGAATGTCAAGCACACCTATTTATACTAGTTTACAACACATCATAACCACACAATTTAAAATTTACAAAAAATCATGGCCTTACATATGTATTCTACTTTTTGACCACTTTTTCACCAATGATTTACACATAGTGTTGGGCTTTGACTTGGGCTTAGAATCTTTTAAATATTGGACTTGAGCTTGAGCTTGATCATGGGCTCAAAACAACTATACTTCTTAGAATTGATGTTGGGTTTGGCCTTTGGGCTTGATTATGGATATGAGCTCAAAATAAATTTATATTTATACAAATTTTCTTATTTTGTGACATTTAGATAGTAATGGTGGTGAAAATATTGATTTTTTACTTATTTATTTATTGGTTATATATTTTATAAGTTTATGAAATTTTTGACTATTTTATGGTTTATCTACTCATTAGTGCGTGGAGGCCTGGGCCTGGAGAATGGAGGACGAGGCTCAGAGAAGAAGAAAAACAAGGTGATGATTTTCAACATGTGGAGGCCGGGACGCCGAGATAAGAATTGAAGAAAAAAGAAAAAATAGCAAGTGAACACCGCGACGCCCAACTTAAGAGTCGCGACGCTGGGAGTTTGAGTCCAATTAGGACTTTTGTGCATTTTTTACAAGATTTCCTTGTTTCTCCTTCATACTTATAAATAAAACATATAGAAACTTAGGAGAAGGATATCCATTGAAAAAATAAGCAAAGAAGGTGCAAAAGGAGAAGAAAAAAAACACGTTGAAGAGCCGCAAAGAAGCCGATTGAAGAATTTGGTGGAGTTGTTCAAGATCTTTACCTTATTCTTTGTTCTTTAGTTTTTGAGTTTCTGTGTTTTCAATGATGTTTGATACTATGAATTTTGAGTTTTTATTTATAGTTATGGGCTAGATTAGTTTCTAGGTTTGTAATTGGAACTCACATATAACCTTGGATTTATTATTTTAAATTTAGATGTTTATTAGTTAATTTTGAGTTGTGTATTTTAATCTATGCTTTTCTGCTTCTAATTAACCAACCATTAATTAAATTGATTCATTAAATCTAGATGAACTTGGGAAAGAGATTTTAGATTTAGAACTTGATTAAAGTGACGTATGATCAAAAGGTGGAAGCCACGAGTTCATGCTAGATAGGAATATACTTGTATGACATATGTAACAATCAAAAGAGTAATGAATTTTGTTTTAATTCAAATCACATAGAAATATAGTGATTTAATTAGATAAGATTGGTTTACTTGACCATTGGAAGAGGCTTGTACATAAATTAGGGCTCTTGGTTAACAACTTAAATTAATTAATTGATTGAAAAATAAATAAATAGATCTAGGTGAACTGTTAGAGAAAATCGTAAACCTAGGCTTTGAAATATTTGATTTATCAAATTCTGAATTTATATAGCGCAATTTAAATCTTTTGCTTTGTTTCATAACTAATTTTGATATTTGTTTAGATAAGATTAGGTTGAAATTTTTTTAATAATTAACTAGAAATTAGTGACAAATCTATGTAGGAACGATACTTTGCCCTTCACTTTATTACTTGTTTACGATATTGTGCAATTGCAATTATTTAGCAACAAGTTTTTGACATCATTGTCAGGGATCTGTTTTTCTAATTTCTTTTGTTAATATTAATACCAATCAATCATAGTCTTAATCTAAGCTTTTAATTTTTATTGTTTTTTCAGGTACTTGAAGTCGTTGTATGCGAACGTCTAGAAGCTTAGAGTTAATTCCTTTTGATCCAGAGATTGAAAGGACTGCACAGAGAAATCGTAAAGAGAAAAGGCAAGTTTCTACTTAACAACACACAATAGAAGACTAGATTATCCCAGCACCAGGAGCAGGAGAACCTAGATCTTTGCGAGATTATGCTATCCCGCCCCGTCGGTCAATGACATTCCATCTAGTATTTTGAGACTTGCTATCCAAGCCAATAATTCTGAGATCAAGCCTGTGACCATTTAAATGCTCCAAACTTCGATGACCTTTGGAGGTGCACCCACTGAGCATATCAAGAATTTCTTGGAGATTTGTGACAATTTCAAGCAGAACGAAGTATCTACTGATGTGATTCGACTCTGCCTTTTTTATTTTCACTCCAAGAGTTGATTGAACTCTCTTCTAGTTGGATCTATCACTACTGGTGAAGTTTTGGCCCAGAAGTTCTTAGTAAAATTCTTCTCACCAGCTAAGACTGTAAAGATGCGGAATGACATTACCCATTTCAAGCAGCATAACTTAGAATCTCTCTACGATGCATTGAAGGTACAAAAAGTTACTTAGGAAACGCCCTCATGATGGGATACCAAAGTGGCTACAAGTGCAAACTTTCTATAATGGGTTGTTGGAACTTGTAAGAACTACTATTGATGTTGTTGTTGGTGGAGCTCTTATGGAAAAGTCCATTGATGAAACATATATTTATTAGAGAAGATGGCTTTCAATAACTGTGAATGGCCTTCCGAGCGGATGGTACCAAAGAAAGTTGTTGGTGTTTATGAGTTGGATGCACTCACTGCCTTGACTACTCAGGTGAATGTTTTATCTAAGAAGTTTGAGACATTGGGGGTTCCTGCCATTCAAAGTCTTTTTGTGGCTTGCAATATGTGTGATGGCAGTCATTCCAATGACCAGTGTTCTCTCAATCCTGTGTCAATGCATTATGTGGGATATTATAATGGGCAAAAAATCAACCAGAACTACTATAATCTGGGATGGAGAAATCATCCTAATTTATCATGGGGTCAACATCAAAGCCAACTTCTAACAATGAGGCCTATGTTCTCACCCAAAATACCTCCTTAGACTCAATTCCAAGAGAAAAAGTTTCCATTGGAAGAGATAGTGCAGCAGTTGGCTGTTAACACTGATAAGTTCATGAATGAGACGATGACTCAATTCCAAACCCAAACAGCTTCTATTCGGAATCTAGAGATGCAAGTTAGCCAACTGGCCAACTTGTTCTGGTTGTTTCAATCAAGAAACACACCAGCATTACAACACTAAGATGTTGGGTGGTTCTAACGCAGTAGAACACTTTACATTAAGCACAGTACATAGCATTACAAAGATATGAAATGTGAAATGGGTAATGCTAAATTGAAATACACCTTCTGTCATTTACCTTTCAATGTTCAGTATTGCTCAAGTGCAATTTCAAAAAGCATGAATGGTATGATATGAAAATCAGTGCTTTATCGAAAGATAAAATATACCAAACAAATATTGACGTTGAAAACAGAGGACTAGTGTAAGTCAAAGACACATACAATTTTCAAAATAGATATAGAATATATGTATGAAAACTTCTAGTTCAACGATTAGTAGTTTAACGCAACCACTGATATAGTTCAATATAGTACTTAAGATATGAAATCAAGTACGACTGTATATCTTGAACTATTTCTCAAATTCTATCATCGGCAATAATGATACCAAATGTGAATCAGTGCTGAGAATTTGAGTTGATACCAATATGAAAAACAAATTTTCAAAGATAGAAATATATTTGAAACTCAATATGAAAATCGTATAGGTATTAGTGAAAAATGCTTTGAAAGATTAGAGAAATGAATTCATTTTGACTCAAACTAACTTTCAAAAAGTATTGGCACAACACAAAGTGATTGGCAAGTTGTTTGGTCCTAAGTGTTAGTATTTATAGACTTAGTGGGACATGGTCGTTTGACATTTGAAGTTCAAATAATGTGAACGTTTTCACACAACGGATAGAATGTTATATGAAAATAGCAACTGCGATTTTCACACACATTCTGGTTTTTTCCAGATAGCATGAATAAGGAGAATTTCAGGATACCGCGATTAATGCATCAGAGAAGATCTCTGATTTATCTGAAAAGTTCTTGTGCAGAGATTTGTTCTGAAAAACAAACCGATATGGTGTACGTGTCAGAACAGTGACCATAGTTGAATTAGCGTCGTGATTCCGCAATCAGTTTCCTGAAGCATAATGTCAACTTTGTCGTTTTGTTCCTTGATGGCACTTATTACGTATAAGCGTCCTGCTAAACACTTAAGTGAGAGCGCTACTAACTCGTAAGCGTCCTGACTTACTTATGACTTTAGACGACTTAAACTTTGAGGGCGTTAATGCACAGTTAGCGTCCTACTATGTTTTAAAACTATTAAGTGCATGAGGGCGCTACCATCCGAGTAAGCGTCCTGCCTTTAAAACATAAAACAAAACATGAGGCTACTACATTACGTGAGCGTCCTACTAGATAAAAACATAACATGAGGGCGCTAGTACTATGTAAGTGTCTTGCAAGTTAAGACATTTAAAAAACACGCTGAAGGACAATCAACGTCCTAAAAGTTATTAAGTTAATTTCCAAAAGTGAGGGCGCTCCTATTCAGTAAGCGTCTTGAGAGTTTAATCAACTTATAACCATCAACGTCCTCAAAAAAACATTCTTTGAAGAACTTTTAAAAGATCTTTCAGTAAGCTGATGCTGAGTCAGCTTCCTGACAACTTTAGAAGTTGACTAATATATAAAACTGCTACTATACAAGTAAGCATCCTGATTAATCAGTTCATTTCAACCTTGAGCATTGTCAGCGTCCTAATGACCTATCAACATCCTGACTTAACGAGTTCAGGAGAGCGATACTATATCATTAGCGTTCTGAAAGATTATTTGAAAACAGTTTTTACTCGCGATAAAATATTTGATAAATGCGAATAAAAACTCGGTATATTTCAAATTAAATATATAGTATTAAATCATTTGAAATATAGTTAAAAACATCAAATCAAAACATGCAGATTTAGAAAACATATGAAAATGATATATTCATGGTTTTGAAAAACATTTTGAACAATAACGATTAGAGAAAGATATACCTTAAATCCTTGTGTATTTCTTCTCATAACTGTTAAATCCAACTCTTCATTATGAGATCTTCAATGAGAGCAATTCGGAGTTGAATGACTTGAACGTTGAGCGAGAGATGTTGTCACGAAGTTTGATCAAATCGTTCTTTGATTTATGATGCGATCATTGGAGTCCTTTCACGACTTATATGTCTTTGTTTTCCTTTGATTGAATCATTCATTGGCTTTTTGCTTTTCCTTTGGTGTAGAGATAAATTCTTGAAAAACGTTCGTTAGAACCAAAAAATACTTTGTTTGTGATCATCAAAATATACTTCATCAAGTATACTTTAGGGATGTGTTGTAACGCCCGTACCTTAGGATGATGTCATTTTGACCCATAAAGTACTCGTATACGTGTACGCATACATATATGATGCTCGACGCACGTTGGTTCGAGTTCCTTTGCATGAAGTTTCGAAATGATCAGAGACCCGTTCGACGTCGAAACGTGTCAAAAATGGTGTTTTGGATCAGTGGAGCTTGCTCCATGGAGGAAGAAATTTCTGTCACCGATTACATTCATAGCTTGATCTCCTAGATCTGTGGTCCAATTGAGCTGAAAGTTTTTCAACTTATTCTTCTCTGATAGGTATTTATTATGAACGGTGAAGATCTTGATCAAAGTTGTTTATTGTGAGTTATAAAGCTCCAAACACTATTATCTGGATTTGCGGATTTTCTTGCGCAGTTTTGATCAAATGGTTGGATCTCACAATCCCAGCGTTGGATTGAGCTGAAATTTTACCAAAATGGTGGTCACTGACTCATAAACATTTTGAACGGTTCCGATGTTAAATTTTTGAGTCTTTGCAAGAAATTAATTATCTAAGTAAAAGTAATTGCAACAGGAAACTGTTCCTTCTATTTATTAAGTGTATTTTTAAGTTATGGGCCCAAAATATTTCTATAAATACAACCAAAACGAGATTTTTGCTCATTTGCTTGTTTTTGGACTTAGAGAAAACGGGAGAAGGGTGGAGAGGAGGAAAAGAGGAGAAAAACCTAGGGTTCTTGGTGTTCTTGGTGATTTCTACTCAAATCTCACCTAAGGTAATGAAATTTCTCATTTTTCTTCCTTAAATCTCTTTGTGGATGTATGAATAAGCTTGGTTTTGACTTAGCAAAGGGTATGAAACCCGGATTTGGAGTGACGCTAGCCTAGAATGGACTGATTTTCATCTCTTTTAACTTGTTCTTGGTGAAATTAACCCTCTAAGACTTAGATATACCCTTGAGAAACATTTCCCAACAATTCCAACTCGTTTTTGAAGGGGTTTGGAGTTAGAGTTTCGTGTGAAACTCATAGGAGAGACTAGTAGGCCACTGATTTGGGTTCCTTGAGTGATTTGGAACCCAATGACACTATTTTCCCCAATTTCTAGCAAGAAATTGGTAGATCTAGAGATTTTGATCTTTGCTCGATTCATCGACTTAGAGTTAGAATCGAGTCTTGCCCTTCAACTATGTTGACCTAGGAACCATTGTTGAGGAAACCATGTTGCAAGATCAGTGTTTGGCGTTGCCGAGCATGGTGGTGTAGTGTAAAATTGGCCTAGGGTTCAATTTCGGGATGTTTGCCCAAATTAGGGCTTTTGCCCCAAATCAAGTCAAATGATAAAATTGACTTGGGTATTGTTTAATTGGACCTAAATGGAGTAGAACCATGGGTTTAGAATGTTTGAACCTATGATAATTTAGCATGTCTTAGTTCAATTTGCCCTTATGTCATGTATTGCCAAATTGAGGATTTTGACCAAGATATAATCAATTGATGAAATTGACTTGATAAATAGTCAACTTAACCCTTAATATGATTGAATGTTTTGCATTATAGTGGTTGTGATCAAGGGAATCCACCTATGGCATTCAATTTGGGTTCTGTGTAGTTTGATTTGATGTTAATTGGTCAAATTGAACAATGGGGATTAGGCTCATGGGTTAGCCATTCTAGAATCATTAGTTAACTTTGAAATTGAGATTTAACATGGTTATTAGCATATTTTGGCTGATTTTAATATTGTATGAACCATGTATATATTGTAGGGATTCTAATTGATTCGAGTAACCCACGTGGGCTAGTTGGAAGTCTATGTACGTGAGGTGATTGGTGATCGTACCAGTACTTGATTTTGGATTGAAAATTGGATTAGCTAGACTTAGCCAATCGAGAGTGAGTGTTCTTTTATTTGTTGGTTTTCATATACGTGGCATTGTATTATATAACTTGTTTGAAATTGATATATATATATATATATATATATATATATATATATATGGATATGTCATATGCATGTTTTAATTTATTCATGAAATGAAATTTGAGCATATTCCATTGGGTTACATTTGGGTCGAGTCTCCTATTAGTCCTGGTATAGGGTTTTGAAAGAATTGTAAATCGGTGACGTTTGGAATTCCTATTAGAATACGAGTAAGAGGTCGTTCGGGCATGAGTTTCAAGCACTCGTGTTCTCGAATTTGATTCTTACCTAGGAGTTGTTAGGATTGCATTGCATGTTGTTTAAATGGTATGCATTGTCTTAATTATGACATGATGCATTATATTAGCATGTATGTAATCTTGTTTTCATTTTCATGTTATCTCATGTTATTTCAAATGTTTTAATGATCTTGACATGTTTTACATAAATGCATGTATATTGCCACTTGTAGAAGACATTCACTGAGCTTGTTATAACTCACACCTCATTCTTATCATTTCAGGTTCTGATAGGAAGGGAAAAAGGAAGGCTTGATTGCGGAGCATTCCTTCTAGTACTTTGTTGATGTAGGTGTTGTACAGTTAGTATTTTGATATTATGTACATGAACACTTAGTATTTGTATTAATAACACGTAGATGGGTTGTGTATGTTTTATATTATTTGCATTTTCATATCTTTATACTTGGTATTTTTGGAGATGTAATCTTTAATTGTTGTTGATCATGATTAGATGATGTTATTATGTTAGGCTGAGGGGAAGTTGGGTGTATCGCCGGAGGGTATACCCGGGGGTTCCGTGCTGGTCATGACGTCATGTATAGTGGGTCGTGACATGTGCTAAGGATGAACCATATAGGTTAACAATGCGAAGGAATTGCCTGAGGTGGTTCAGAAGCCTAATAACTTGGTTGAAGCTACTCAAGAGGAATTAGTGGATGAGAAGGTAGAACATGAAGAGAAGCAACGAGACATTCATAAGAGTGTTATGCCTTACAAGCCACCACCACCTTTTCCTCCACGTTTACAAAAGTAGAAGTTGGACAAGCAGTTCTCCAAATTTCTAGAAGTGTTCAAAAAGCTTCATATAAATATTCCCTTTGCTGATGCTTTAGAGCAGATGCCAAACTATGTTAAGTTCATGAAGGATATTTTATCCAAAAAGTGAAGGTTGGGGGGGATTTGAGACAGTTGCTTTGACAATGGAGTTAGCAATGCTTTTCTCTAGAAGAAGTTACCACCAACGCTCAAGGATCCAGAAAGTTTCACTATTTCATGCACTATTGGGAACCAATTTTTAGGTAGAGTTTTATGTGATTTGGGTGCTAGCATCAACTTGATGCCTTTGTCTATCTATCAGAATCTGGGTTTGGGGGAAGCAAAGCCTACAACTGTCACTCTAAAACTTGCCAATAGGTCTCTTAGCTATCCAAGGGGAATTGTTGAGGATGTTATGGTTAAAGTTAATAAATTCATCTTCCCGGCGGATTTCATTGTTTTAGATATGGATGAGGATCGAGAAATCTCAATCATTCTTAGAAGACCATTCCTAGCTACATGGAGGAAACTTATTGATGTGCAAAATCAAGAGTTAACCATGAGGGTTCAAGACAAAGAGGTCACTTTCAATGTCTTCAAGGGGATGAAGTTCCCTAAAGAATCATATGAATGACTTAGAGTTGATGTGCATGGTTAATGCTTCTGTTGAAAATACATTCCTTGCAAATGTTACTATTGACCCTCTTGAGGACTTGATTGTTAATGTTTTTATAATGGAAAAACTTGATTCTCGTGGATATCTAGATTTGTTAGATGCTTCTCAATTTTATAGATCAAAACAACAATTTGACAAATTGGAGCTTCCATCAAATATGCATTCTCTATTTGGGAAAGCTCAAGTCCAGACCCTTTCGCATCACCAAAGTATTTCCATATGGAGTGGTGGAGGTTGACGAGGAAAACATAAAAAGAAATTTCAAGATGAATGAGCATCAATTCAAGCATTATTGGGGGGGATCTATTGATTGTGGAAAATCCCCCATCACATTACCCAATTTGGAATAACAGTTGCAAAAGTCAAGCCGATGACTATAAATCAAGCGCTTATTGGGAGGCAACCCAATTATTTTAGTTTGTTCTTATTTTCTTTTTAGTTTAATTGTCCCATAATTTATTATTTTCTAGGATTCATTTTCTTTTAATTGAATTTATGTTTATTTTATAGGTTTTTGGGCAAGTTTGGGGGTTATTAGTTCCCAAAAATTTCAATTTTTAGAGGCAGATGAGAAGGATTGACGGAATGGTGGTCAGGGGAGTATTTTGAACCCTTCATTTATTTATATGTCCTTTATTTTATTGGTCATCATTGAAGATAATGCTACGGCTAAGTTTTGGGGGGTTGATTTTGTGTTATTTTATTTTTTTATCTGTCGATTGTTATGGTCTTGTTATGGTTTGCTTTGTGTTAATATGTCATGTTTAAGGTCTAGTTTTGATGCTTTGCTTGTTTAGTTTAGGAGTTAAGTTTGATGATGTGTGTTAGTGTTAGGTGTATTTTCTAGTTTGGGTATAAAGAGTTCTTTGAATGAAAGTTATGATTTGCTCAGAATTGTTTTAGGTCGATGATAAGAATATGATTGAAATTAGAAATGGTTCTAGGAGAATGAGAGAGGTTGTTTTTGTCTGGGTGCTTGACTTGATCATTAGTTGTGCTTTACTTGAGACTTTTTACACCCATTGAACACATAGCTATAAACACTGAGCCACTTAATAACTTTAAATTAGTTTTATGCAAACTAAGTTTTTAATTAAGATCTTATCGAACTCTAGAACTTGTTTAAATATCACTCGAAGAGAAACCTGGGCATCATACCATTAGAAAAATGATTTAGGTCATTTTTGGATTGTTTGAGCCATCAAGCCACCTTATTCACATGTATACCCCTAGTCACTCATTTTGAGCTTAATATTAGCCAAGCCAAATAATTTAATTCCTACTTTTCTACCTTCACCCATTACACTTTGATCATTATGGAGCTTTGGTTTGGGAGGATAGAAAATTGGGAATGAAAGGAGACCAAGAAAGAAGTTGTTTAATGTTTGCTATATATATATATATATATATATATATATATATATATGAAAAAAAAGTGAAAAGAAAGAAAGAAATGCTACACTGGTGTTATAAAAAAAAAGTTTGGGGGTGAAGTAGCTAAAAAAAAAAAGATGAATGTTGAGAATGAACGCGAACAATGGGAAGAGTTAAATTCAAAAATCAAGTTGAGGGTGTATATGAAATGTTTGAAATGGTTCTATAAGATGACTGAAATGATTGAAGGGTTTAGGGTGTTTTAAAGCCTTATTCACACTTATTTTTCCTACCTTATCTCTAGCCTAACATTACAAGATGGAAAAGTCCTATTGATTCCTATTGGTATGTTAGTCTATATTACTGGAGAGTGCTATAAAAAATGATCCTATCATGAGTTCGAATTAAGGCTATATATAGAGAGATCGATTGTTGTTACATAAATCAATCCAAAACTCAAGTGGCTAAGTGTGAATGGTTAAACAAACACACACATGAAGAATCAAAGGTAGAGTATATATGGTGAAGGTTGGGTTGAAATTCTAGACTTTCACAACTTTCTAAGTTTTCCTGGTAGTCATAACTCAAAAACAATCTTTGAGGCCTTCGTTACAAATTTGAGATGAATCATTACTTGTCTTCTTGTTGGTAGGTTTTGTGTGTTTACCGTTTTATTCGTGTTTTTAGTTCATGTTAACTTTTCTTTGCTAGACTAGCAAAGTGTCAAGTTTGAGGGTACTTGATAAGTTGTTTTCTAACCATTTATTTCATAGGGTTATTACTGACAATTGTGTGTATTAGGACTATTTTATGGTTTATCTACTCATTAGTGCGTAGAGGCCTGGGCTTGGAGAATGAAGGTCGGGGCTCCGAGAAGAAGAAAAACAAGGTTATGATTTTCAGCATGTGGAGGCTGGGGTGCCGAGATAAGAATTGAAGAAAGAAAGAAAAAAACAGCAAGTGAGCGCCACGACGTCCAACTTGAGAGTCGTGACGCTGGGAGTTTGAGTCCAATTAGGACTTTTGTGCGTTTTTTACAAGATTTCCTTATTTTTCCTTCATACTTATAAATAGAACATATAGAAACTTAGGAGAAGGATATCCATTGGAAAGAGAAGCAAAGAAAGTGCAAAAGGAGAAGAAAAAAACACGTTGAAGAGCCGCAAAGAAGCCAATTAAAGAATTTGGTGGAATCGTTCAAGTTCTTTTTCTTATTCTTTATTCTTTTGTATTTGAGTTTCTTTCTTTTCAATGATGTTTGATACTATGAATTTTGAGTTTTTATTTATAGTTATATGCTAGATTAGTTTCTAGGTTTGCAATTGAAATTCACATGTAACTTTGGATTTATTATTTTAATTTTAGATGTTTATTAATTGATTTTGAGTTGTTTATTTAATCTATGCTTTTTTGCATAGATATTCCACGTGGTATTGTTAATTCAAAAATTTAATGTAAAACAACACCACCATGGGGAAAGTTTCTAACAGTAATAGCTTTGTTATGATTCATGGATTTCCTTGTTGATCAACATGCACGTTTTTATGGTAAGTTACCTGAATGAATCTGATCTTTCTTTATATTTAATCCACTTTTCCATGTTTGCAGCCTTATCAAATTAGGCATCTGTCTCTCGATATCCAAAGAAGAAAGGACGTCTTTGTTGCGAAGATTACTCAAAAAGCAGTTGATTTTGAACTAAGTGTGAAGGCAAATGAAGATCCATCATTTAGAATCACATCTCTACTTTATATATATTCTCAGTTGCGACCACTTATTTGTATTGCATCTATCACATGGATGGCAAGTACATATGTGAACATATAAATTAGAATTAGAGATTCGAGTACTGCTCTTTTGAGGACTAGAAAGTTAGAAACACTTGAACAAGTATGAGTACATGGATGTAATTAAGGTATCTTAAGACACAATATTTAATTTTCTTTGTGTTGATTGTTGGATCATTAATCCAACGTTGGGCTTATACGTGAACAATTATGTATTGTGGACTATCAAATAAGGGTAAGGCTAATTAAAAGTGATATGCTAAGTTTTAGATAATTTGGGCTTTAATGTATCTGATAGGATGTGGACCTTTAACGTGTAGAGACTTAAAAGATACTTTTTATTTTTATGATTGGCTAACATAGAGATATCAATAGATAACAATGTAGTTATCTATAAAAGGTGATTATGGTCCCCAGATCATACGTATCATTATTATGTTATTTCTGGCATCCCATCATCAGATATAGAGCACAGAGAAAGCAAAAGATTCTCTTGGGGAAACGTATTGATCTGGAAGACAAACCGCACGACTCTAAAGGGAATCAGTCACTATGGATTCAGGTATGCTTTGCTTTTAATTTATTGATTCTTGGTGATTCAATGTGAATGTTCCTGTATTTTGGTTGATAGTTTTCACCAAAGAAATTCTCTAACAAGTAGTATCAGAGCCTATTCATGTTGAATCATTTATTTTGATTCTATGATAATTTGTGTGTTTTTGGATTTAAAGATTCTGATTATGGTGTTGTTAAATTTGAGAACAAATTTTGGGTTTCAAACGATTTGAAAACATAGTGTGGTTGTTAAGTTTATTTAATTTTTAAAACAAGATTGTTGCTGGCAGTTTCACCACGGTCGACATTAAAGTTTTCAGGCACGATTGTGAGACTGCGTCTGTGAGGGAGCCTTAGCCACCAGGTTGTGGCGGTTGCAAGCAAAGTTCCGGCCATGGCCGCCACATTAGTTTAAAAAAGAAAATAAAGAAGGAGGATGGCGGTTTCAACACTGCCAGCGCAGGTGAAACACCGATGCGGCTCTCAGGTCAGGCCGATGAGGTCAGCCGCGACAACTTGCCGCGACATTAAACTAGGGCGGCCTCCATGGCTACCTGGTTTCAACCTTAGGATTTCCCTGTAACAAGGAAACCAAATATATATATATATATATATATTTTTTCATAAAGTGTTGCAGGCTTGGCCCACAGAAACCATACATGTAACGACCCACTTTCGTATATAATGTCGTGATGACGTAAAATGTCCGACTCTAGGTCTTGTATGTGTATTTGATGTGCACAATACTCGTATTTTGCATGTTTTGTGCATGTATTTGATTTTTTTTGTTTGATAATTAATTATCGGTGCGTCAAATGGACTTAGGGATATCAAAAATGAGTCTGGAACGCATCTTTACATAGAAATCGACTGGCTATACGTGAAACTTCGATGTGTATTGAGCCCGTAGTAGTGAAATGAAAAATGAGTGTTTTTTGCATAAAAAAGGACGCTCATGCGCAAGGGTGGATGCTCATGCGCAAATGGGAGGGTGCTGATCTGATTTTTTGGGTGCTTTTTTTTATGAAAAATGGCCAAAAATCAGTATTTTAAAAGGGGAAAAGTTGCTACTATTCCCATTTGAGTTTGGAACGAATTGGAGAAGGAAGAATGGAGGAAAACTAAGGTTTCAAGAGGAAATCTCCACCATTTATACCTCAAAGTAAGTGATTTTTTCCATTTCTTTCCATGAAATCATCATTGAAGGTGAGAGTAAGCTTTTTAATGGTGTAATTTTCTCCATAGGCCACGATTTTGGGTATTCCTAACCTAGGGTTGGTTGGTATTTTGCTATTTCGAGCTTGTTTATAGTAGAAACAACCTTCCTTAACTTAGATCTATACCCAATGTGCATTTTGCAAGCACTTTACCATGTTTTTTGGTGAAGTTAAGTGTAATGGCCCTAAACCTAGAAAATGAACTTAGGGTTTTTCATTCAAGTTGTCACTCAATTATGTTGAATAAATGACTGATTCTAAGTGATTGATGGTCCATTCACTGATTTTGAATGGTGAAAGCCTAGGTGTGGTGGAAAGCCTAGGTGTAGTGAAAAATTGGCACAGGGCTTGATTTCGTGATTTTGCCCAAAATTAGAGCTTTTGACCTAAATCAAGTCAATTTATTAAATTGACTTGAAACTTGTCTAATTGAACCCAAATTGAATGAAATTGTGGGTTTATAATGGTTAGAATAATGTTGGAATTGCATGAGTTAGTTCATTTTGACCATATAGAGATTTATCTAATTTAGGGCTTTTGAGGCATTTAGATTGGAATTGGTCAATTGAATGGTGTTAAGTGTTTTTAATCCAAATTGGTGTGGATTAGATGTGATTTGGGTTAATAATTATGTATTTAGACATAATGGACTGAAATTGATTCATTTAAGGTGTATGTGAGTCAATTGGCCAATTGGAATGTAAATGATGTGTGAAATTGGCTAGTGAATTGGTTGTAAGTATTTCTCACCTTTGTTTTCCATTATGGCATTTTATTTATATAAATTGGTTTGTGCAATAGCATGCATCTTATATATACATGCATTGTGATTTAAGAGGATAAGCATGGAATATATGCATTGATATTGCCTTGGGTGTTTTGAATTAAATACCTTAGCATTGTTGTCTTTCTATTTACTTATTCTTCGGGGAAATGTGTCGTCGGAATACTTGGATTGGTGTTCCGTGGAAAGGACTTTCCGAATCACTGAGGAATATAAGGGTAGAAAGATTAGGAGGATTGGTGTTAGTAACGCGCTGGTCGGAACCTATTGGCCAATAGGGGAAGTAAGGCATGTGTTGTTCTGACATATCCTTTTGGTAAAGAGTCTGCATATTTGATTCTTATGGAAATGATACATAATTCACATATTTAGTTTAAACACATGTATAATATAATTTTTCTTGATGCATTTGGTTTATGAATGAAATTTTCAATATCATACGTGTTTTTTATAAATGCATGTATGGAAATATATTGTGAGAACTTACTCATTGAGCTAGTTGAGCTCACCCTATTTTTTCCTACTTTTCTCAGGTTCAGATCAGAAATGAGAGGGCAAGGCGTAAAGCTTGCGGTCTTCCCTTTTTTTCTTTTGGATGTATATTTTGATTCGTATATTTTTGGGAAAGCTTGGGACTAGTGTAATTGTTTTGTTTCATCTTTGATTATGTATATAAATATCACAAATTCTCATGTATATAAAATATAGATAGTTGTGGTTTGTTTGGTTTTGAGGATGACTTGGGATTGGATAAGTCATGTGAGAAAGCAAAATGATTGGATTTGATATGAATTATGTTGATTATTTGATTATATGTCTTTGTGTGATTGGATGTGATTATCAGGATATTTTGTAGAACCTCAGATTTATGGGGAGGTTCTACTAAAAATTTTAGTTATTTTATGGTATTGTTTTAAAAGGAAGAGAAGAGGCTGATAGAGTATCGTATATGTTTAGGCATGACGTATATGGTATTCTGTGCCGGTCGTAACGTCACCCAGAGAGGGATTGCGACAATACACGAGCCCAACTGGGCCCGTGACAAGAATACATGCAGCGGGCTAGCCCACAACAATTCAACAAAAATAATAAAGAATTTATATATATATATATATATATATATATATATTATATTTTGAAGATAATAAATTTTGGTTGATAGTATATGTTTCCTAGTTCAACTAGAAAAACTATCCAACAATTTTAAGTTATTTATTTTTTTAAGAAAGGGGCTGCGGGCCACAATAAAAATTAAAGAATTCAATTAAAAGGTGTAATTTTAAATTCAAATATTGGTATGTTTATATATATGTCGAAATGAATTAATTGAAACAACATTTCGCCAAAGTGAACTATCTTGTGGAAATTATTTTGTTTTGATATATAAAAGGTTGTGAGCATGTAACTTATGTGAATATTAATCGGCCCAAAAGGAAGATTAATATTTAACAAAATTTCATGTGCACCTTTGGTAATAAATACATAATCATTATTTGGTTTTACACGTGAACAATAAATCGGCCCAATAGAAGATTTATTGTTCGATATGTTATTATTATCAGTGTTTGATTACTACACCAAGATATCAATTACAAGTTAATATTTTGTCTAAAGGCAAAATATTAATGGAGTGTCCGGTATCTTGAGATGGGGTTTACTTTTATTTGAATTTAATTTTTTGTTTTGAGACTTATATGAGCTTGTTTTATTTGTTTATTGTTCTCTGTTCAGCTATGACTTCTGCTAATATTAATGTCAACATCAATTCTATCCCTATGCTAAATGGCTCTAACTTCAATTCGTGGAAAGAGAACCTCTTAATAGTTCTCAGAGTCATGGATCTCGACCTTGCGTTAATGACTGATTCTTCCCCACCTCTTACGAATAATAGTACTTCTAATAATAAGAAGGATTTGGAAAGGTGGGAGAAATCAAATCACATGAGTATGATGATCATGAAGAAGGGCATTCCGGAAGCATTTAGGGGCACAATGTCTAAAAAGATCACTACAGCTAAGGAGTTCCTTGCGGATATTGACAAAGGGTTTGTAAAGAACGAAAAAAGCTAAAATAGGTACGCTTTTGACAAGTCTAATTTCAATGAGGTATAAGGGCAAAGGCAATATAAGAGAGTACGTTATGGAATTGTCTCATCTTGCTTCCAAGTTGAAAGTACTTAAGCTCGAACTCTCTGATACATCTAGTTTTGATATCCCTTCCCGCATAGTTTTGCCAGTTTAAGGTGAGCTACAACCATCAGAAAGAGACTTGGTTTCTAAATGAGCTCATCTCACACTGTGTTCATGAATAGGAAAGACTTAAGTAAGATAAGACAGAGAGTGCTCACTTAACCTCAACCTCTAAGGACAAGGGAAAGAAAAGAAAGAAGGATAAGGATGTTGCAGATACGACACCTCAAAAGAAATCGAATGAATCGGGAGGTACTGGTTGTTTCTTCTGTCGAGCTGAATGGCACAAGAAGAAGCAATGCACCAACTATCACGCATGGCATGCTAAGAAAGGTATGCTTCGTAATTTGGCTTGTTTTGAGGTTAATTTAACTTCAGTACCTAAACACACATGGTGGATAGATTCTGGTGCAACAACTCACATCAGTGTGTCCATGCAGGGTTGCCTGAGTTGCTGAAAACCAAGTGATGCTCAAAGATACATCTATGTGGGCGATGGCAAAACGGTTCAAGTTGAGGCAATAAGAAAATTAGATTATCATTAAAGACTAGATTTTATTTGGATCTTGTTGAGACATTTATTGTACCGTCTTTTAGATGGAATTTGATTTTTATTTCTGCTTTGGACAAATCTGGTTATTCTTGTTCATTTGGGAATGGAAAATTTAGTTTGTTTCATGATTCAAAATTGGTTGGTTCTGGTTCTTTATCAGGATATGATAATCTTTATTTAATTGGTACAATTGCTTCATTTAATGAATCCCTACAATTAAGTACACTAGGTGTCAAAAGAAAATTAACCAATTGGAATTTGGTTGCGTTATGGCACGAGAGATTAGGTCATATTTCCAGACGGAGAATAAAGAGACTCGTGTCATACGAAATTCTAAATGCCTTAGATTTCACAAATTTTGATGTTTGTGTTAATTGTATAAAGGGAAAACAAACCAACAAAAGGAGATTTGAAGCCAACAGGACTTTGGACTTCTTAAAACTTATACATATGGATATTTGTGGTCCATTCCCTACAGTTGCTTGGAATGTTTGTTAACCTATATGGTTCATCCTTAGCACGTCCCTAAAGTATCTTGATGAAATATATTTTGATGATCACAAACAAAGTATTTTTCGGTGCTAACAACCGTTTATCAAGAACTGATATGGGTTAGGTTTGATTGAATAAAAGGATAAATGAAAATGAAAATTTGGTGTATTAAATGGATTGAACATTTAAAATACATGGAAGCATGAGATTGGTTAAAGTACATGTGGTTGGTATGGGTAGTATGAGACCAACACATGTGAAGGTTGGTGCATGAAAGTGGACAAGTGTCCCATGCCCACTTCTCTTCTCCAAGAATGTGCTAGAAAGTGAGGTGAGTGGAGGGAATCCAAGAATGTACTAGAAAGTGAGGTGAGTGGAAAGAAAGGAAAAAAATAAAAGAAAAGAAGAGAAAGAAAGAGGGAGTTGCAGGAGGAAAATCTCTGCGACGTTTTTATCAAAGAGCTGGATCTTCGGGATATATGGTCAGATTAAGCTCAAATTTTGTCAGCAAGTTCGTAGCTTATGGTTCTGCATTCTGTACGGTGAAGATCTTGATTTGAGTTTTCTTCTAAGATATCTAACCTCTCAAACCAAGCTGGTCGGAAAGTCTAGATTTCTCACGCCGTTTCGCTCAAACTTATAGATCTCCTCAATCTACCGTTGGATGGATATCAAATTTGGGTATGTAGTTTAAAACTGATATTTCTGCATTCTTATCGGTGGAGATGTTTATTAGTTAAGTATGTTGTGTGATATAATCATCTGAGTTTGAGTATTTGCAGCAGGAAAGGAGAAATTGTCTGATTAGAGACTTGTTCATCAAAGATACTTATCTTTTCGGTCCACCGTTGGATTGGGCTGATATTTGGACAGAAGGTTTTTTTCTTCATATACTTCAATCTGTACGGTTGATTTTGTGATTACATATTTTTGTTGGTAGATTGATACATCTGAATAGAATATTAAATGAAGAATTGGTAGGGTTGCTTGTATTAGACCCAATTTAGAATATGAACTTAGACCATTCCAAATAGCTTGCATGTCAACTATGTTGACCTAGTTGCCATTGTTGATGAACCCATGATGAAAAATCAGTGATATACATGGCTGAACATGGTGACCTAGTGTAAATCGACAATATGGCCTAAGTATGGAAAATTTCATATTTTAGGGCTTTTGATGCTTTTGGCCTAGAATCATTGAATTGATGCAACTTATGTTTAATTAAGCATGATTAGGGTTGATTATGCTACTGATTTGGTGGTTGTGACCATATCATGGGTTAGGCCTACTTGTGATCAAGTGACCCAATTTGGGCATGTTTATGCCTAAGGAATTGAAAATCAGTATTTTTGATTAATAGAATGGTTTATGTATGAGAACTATGCATTAGAGGCCTAAGTCATGTGATTTGAGTTGAATGATGGGATTAGAAGGGATTTAGGCCTATTGTCTATATGTGGGCTGATTTAGGGTTGATGTGTAATGTCTATGTGATTGAGCATAGAAATTGATGTATGGTAGGATATTGATGAATGTTTCAGGATCTTGATTGGGTTGATTCGGTTTGGTGGTCATGTGTGGTTAAATACTCTCGCGAGGCTTGGTTGTGAGTACACTTCATTTATGATTATATCTTTTATGTCATCATATCACTTATATATATTGTATGTTGAAAGCATGAATGTGTTCTAATGTTTTGAATGATGCATTGATTTGAGAAAACCTTATGACTTTGGTTGGGCCCATCTATCTGGCTAATAAGGGGACTTAACCTTGTCATAGGAGGGTTTTATAAAAGGAAATGATTGGGGTCAACGGTACGGTGAAATAGACGTGCACTAGTAACCCCAAATAAACATGATTGGGGTCAACGGTACGGTGAAATAAACGTGCACTAGTAACCCAATGCATGTGGAATGTGGATCCAAATTGATAAGCTTTTACTTGCATCGAACTTATTATAAATGTTTGATATCTATATGTTATGAGCTTTTAATCATGCTACACATTGACATGCATACATGATATTTATTGATGAGTATTGATAGCATATTTGAATTCTATTCACTGGGCACCGTTAGCTCACCCTCATTTTCCTTTTTCAGGTCCTTCTGTCCCGAATAAGGGCAAAGGAGTAGTCATATCTTGAGGGCCTTGCCTGCGAGAGAATCCAAGGCCTCGATGTGAGTTGAGAGGCATTTTGATTGAACTGTGTTTTAAATTATGAAGTATTATATTTTGGATTATGTAATTATAACACTTACCACATTGTAGTATGGGTGAGTTGGGACTTGTTAGATAGACCATGTGGGCATATGACGATTTTTATTTGTACCCACAATTTTGGACTTTATGTGTATGTCAATTTTAATGGACTGTAGGGATTATGATTTTATTTATGGTTCATTTTTATGGATTATCTCTTGTCTTTAATGATTAATACGGTGGGTAGTTTTGTTTAGTACCTTTTGATATTATGTCGTTGTTTGAGATAAGGCTCGTAGGGTCTCAACCACCTCACGGGAGTTGAGGAGTGGTCGGAGATGCCTACGCCGGGCGTCCCGCCCCGGCATTCCGCACGCCATTCCCTGCGGGGTTGGTGGTCCGGGGTGCGGGGTTTCCACACTACATCTCTTGATCAACGTTCAAGTCATTTAACTCTGAATTGCTCTCATTGAAGATCTTATAATGAAGAGTTGGATCTAACGGTTATGAGAAATAAGAATACACAAAATATCTAAGGTATATCTCTCTCTAATCGTTATTGCTCAAAATGTTTTTCAAAACCATGCATATATCATTTTCATATTTTCTCTAAATCTGCATGTTTTGATTTCATGCTTTTAACTATATTTCAAGAAATTTAATACTATATATTTAATTTGAAATATACCGAGTTTTTATTCGCATTAATCGAATATTTTAGTAAAAACTATTTTCAAATAATCTTTCAGGACGCTAATGAAATACCGGCGTTCTCCTATACTTATTAAGTAAGGACGTTGATAGGTCATTAGAACGCTAATAACGCTCAAGGTTGAAATGAACTGATCAATCAGGACGCTTACTTGCATAGTAGTAGTCTTATATATTAGTCAACCTCTGAAGTTGTCAGAAAGCAAACTCAACATCAACTCACTGAAAGATCTTTTAAAAGTTCTTCAAAGAATGTTTATTTGAGGACGCTAATGGTTATAAGTTGATTAAACTCTCAGGACGCTTTCTGGATAGGAGCGCCCTCACTTTTGGAAATCAACTTAATAACTTTTAGGACGCTGATTGTCTTTCAGTGTATTTTTAAATGTCTTAACTTGCAGGACGCTTATATAGTAGTAGCGCCCTCATGTTATGTTTTTATCTAGTAGGACGCTCACGTAATGTAGCGCCCTTATTTTTTGTTTTATGTTTTAAAGGTAGGACGCTTACTCAAATAGTAGTGCCCTCATGCACTTAATAGTTTTAAAACATAGCAGGACGCAAATTGTGCATTAGCACCCTCAAAGTTTAAGTCGTCTAAATTTATAAGTAAGTCAGGACTCTTACAAGTTAGTAGCGCCCTCACTTAAGTGTTCAGCAAGCCACTTATACGTAGTAAGCGCCCTCAAGGAACAAAACGACAAAGTTGATATTATGCGTTAGAAAACTGATTACGGAATCAGGACGCTAATTCAACTGTCTTCACTGTTCGAATGAGTACACTAGGTCAGTTTACTTTTTTAGAACAGACATTTGTACAGAGTCCTTTTCAGACCTATCAAAGATCTTCTCTGATACATGAAATAATTTTTTCTAAAATTTTCCTCTTTCATGAAATCTGAAAAGAACCAGAATGTTAGTGAAAATCACAATAGCTATTTTCATATAACATTCTAGCCGTTGTGTGAAAACGTTCACATTATTTGAACTTCAAATGTCTAATGGTTATGTCCCACTAAGTCTATAAATACCAAAACTTAGGACCAAACAACTTGCCAATCACTTTGTGTTGTGCCAATACGGTTTGAAAGTTAGTCTGTGTCAAAATGTATTTCATTTTACTAATCTTTCAAAGTATTTTTTACTAATACCTATATGATTTTCATATTGAGTTTCAAATATATTTCTATCTCTGAAAATATGTTTTTATATTGGTATCAACTCAAATTCTCAGCACTAATTCATATCTGGTATCATTCATGCTGATGATAAAATTTGAGAAATAGTTTAAGATATATAGTCGTACTTAATTTCATATCTTAAGTATTGTATTAAACTATATCAGTAGTTGCGTTAAACTATTGATCGTTGAAGTAGAAGTTTTCATACATATATTCTATATCTATTTTGAAAATTGTCTGTGTCTTTGATTTACACCAGTCCTCTATTTTTAACGTCAATATTTGTTAGGTATATTTTATCTTTCGATAAAACACTGATTTTCATATCATATCATTCATGTTTTTCGAAACTACACTTGAGCAATACCGAACATTGAAAGATGAAGGACAGACGGTGTATTTCAACTTAGCATTACCTGTTTCACATTTCATATCTTTGTAATACTATGTAGTGTGCTTAATGTAAAGTGTTCTACTGCGTTAGAACCATCCAACATCTCAGTGTTGTAATGCTGGTGTGTTTCTGGATTGAAACAACCAAGACAAGTTAAGGTACTTGATGATTTCAAGATAGAAATCATATAGGGTTTCTCTGAGCCTGTAAAAGATAAATCGGTTCATCCTCATCCCACTAAAAGGGTAGGTGTGTCCTTAACCTTAAAAAGGATAGGTTATCTCTCAGCCTTAAAAGAGAAACTAGTTGTTCCTTATCCCGCAAAAGGATCACGGTTCTTCTTTAGCCAGTAAAAGGAACCCATGGGTTTCTCCTCATCCTTGAAAAAGGAAATATGGTTCTTCTTTAGCAAGTAAAAGGATCATGGGTTTCTCCTCATCCCGAAAAAAGGAAACTGGTTCATCCTCATCCAGTAAAAGGGTAGGTGTGTCCTTAACCTTAAAAAAGATAGGTTATCTCTTAACCTATAAAAGAGAGTCGGTTCTTCCTTAGCCCATAAAAGGAACATGGGTTTTATCTAATACTGAAAAAAGGAAAATGGTTCATCCTTAGCCCTTGAAAGGATAAGTTTGCCTTTGTCCTGTAAAAGGGCAGTTGTAACGGTTTGGTTCTCACCCGTAAGAGAATCAATTAGTGGATTGAGTAAATCCTAATCGGGAGATTAGGTAGTGGACGTAGGCTTGGCCGAACCACTATAAATATGTGTGTCAAACGTTTGTAATTTAGTCTGTGTTCTAATTTGCATCATGTTCCAATACACTCATGTAAATCACTAAGTTATTGGAAGATAATTTTAAAATTGACCATTGCACCCAATTCACCCCCCTCTTGGGTGGGACCAACAATGGTCAACAATACTTCGTTCATAGACGATTTTCCCAGATATGGTTGCATATATCTCATTCATGAAAAGTCACAATCGTTGGATGTGTTCAAAAATTATAAGGTTGAAGTTGAGAACCAACTCATAAAAACTATAAGAGCGTCAAATTTCACTGTGGTGGCGAGTATTGTGACAAATATGACGGTTCAGGTGAACAACTTCCAAGACAATTTGCTAAGTTCTTAGAGGAATGCGGTATCGTCCCACAGTACACTATGTCGGGTTCGCCCACTATGAATGGTGTTGCTAAAAGATGAAATAGGTCGCTCAAGGACATGATGAGGAGTATGATCAGATATTCTACCTTATCATAATCACTCTGGGGAGAAGCATTTAGGACTTTAGCTTATATCCTTAACAGAGTTCCAACTAAGGCGACTACCAAAACCTGTTATGAACTTTGGACGGGCAAAAGACCTAGTCTAAAACACTTGCATGTTTGAGGATGTCCAACTGAGGCAAAGCCTTATAGGCCTAATGAAAAGAAGCTGGACTCAATGACTATGAGTTGTTATTTTATTGGATACTCTAAAAGATCCAGGGGGTACAAGTTTTATGATCCCACAACTAAGTTGATTTTTGAGTCGGGAAATGCCCAGTTCTTTGAGGATGTCGAGTTTGCGGGGGAAAATACAATTAAGGACTTTGTCTTTGTAGGCGAATACATTGATATTCCAACAAGTGTTATTGGCATTGATCATGATCCTATTCCTGACCTTGTTCAAGACACAACAAATCAAGACAATGTCACATATTCTCTCATTCAAGAAATTGTTTCAGAAAAACAAACTCTAGCACCTCAAGAACCTATGTCATTAAGGGGATCCACTAGAGAGAGGAGAAGTGTGGTGCCATATGACTACATTGTATATCTCCAAGAACATGAGGTAGATATTGGAGTGATGGAAGATGATCCGATCAACTTCCGTCAAGCCATGCAAAGTTCTAACTCGCATAAGTGGATTGATGCCATGAATGAAGAGATTAAGTCCATGAAGGAAAATGACGTGGGGGATCTTGTCCCATTGCCAGAAGGTGTGAAACTCATTGGTTGCAAATGGATATTTAAGACCAAGAGGGATTCAAAAGGTGATGTGGAGATGTACAAAACTCGTCTTGTCGGAAAGGGTTTTCCACAGAAAGAAGACATAGACTATAAAAAGACTTTATCTCCGGTTTCTCCGAAAGACTCTTTCAGAATTATAATGGCATTGGTGATGCATTTCAGTCTTGAGTTACATTAGATGGATGCGATGTCACGGCCCACAAACTATGATGTCATGACCGGCACGAAACCCAGTGTATATCCTCCCTCGGCATACACGACATCTCGATAAGCCTTTTAATACAAACCATAATCCTAAATACACAACAATAAACACATGAACATAAAGAAGATCATTATTATAAAACATACCCAAAATGACAACCAGAAAAGAAAAAAAAAATTCTCCAAGTCCACAGTGTTCAAAAGTACAAAAATTATACTTAACCATAAGTACAAATTCATCTAAATGTTAAGTATAAAAGGTGTTACATAATACAATTTATCAAAACAATTACGAAAAAGTACTAACACCTACATCAACAAAAGTACGGGAACGCTTCGCAGCTAAGTTTCCCCTTCCTCTTCCTATCAAGTCCTGAAAAGATAAGGATGAGGGATGAGCTACACCAAGCTCAGTGAATGTTCTATACAAGTGGCAACATATATATGCATTTAAGTAAAACATTGCAAGAATCATTAAAACCATTTAAATAATCATGGGTGTAAGTAATATTACATACATGCCAATATAATGTATCATGTCATAAACAAGACAATGCATACCATTTTATAAACATGCACATGCAACCTAACTCCTCTTGAGTAAGAATCAATACAAGGGCCATATGTGCGCGAAACCCATGTCCGATCGACTTCTTATCCGTATCTATCAGAATTTCTATGGATTGTATAAACCATAGGATTCGCCCACCAAGACAAGTACCATGTCTAGGCGAATCCTAACATACACAACCCATAGAAATCCTTTGTAAGGTCCACAATTGAGAACTCCTGGTCGGCCCAATGGGATTCCATAAAAAATTTCAAGCATAGGGAATGCACATAACTCAACTGTTTTATCAACTGACAATGCTCAAATACAGTTCATGAATTCAATAAATCGTGCATACTACATTATACAAGCATTTAAAACATTTTATACTACAATGCCACATATAGAATTTACAAGTAAAAGAAACACTCACAACTTGATTGGCTAGACCTAGCCAATCCAATTTCCAATTCCAAGAAGCACTAGGATGCCACAATCACTCAATGCAACTCAATCCTCAATTGGCTTATTTGGTTAACTTAGATCATTCACAAATCCTGAAACATACATGGCTTATGCCAAAACTGAAAATCAGTCCAAGTATGCCAACTAACCATGTTTAAACCCAAATCAAATGCCAATTAAGATTCTAAAATGGTCCTACACATGAGCCAATCTCATATTGCCCAATTTAACCATTTAATACCCAATTAACCCACATTTAGCCTAATTGAATGCAATAGGTTGATCTAACCACTATAATACATTACATTCAATCATAAATAAGGTTAATTAGACTAATTGCAAGTCAATTTGACCAATTGACATCAATTAGGTCAAAATCCTCAAATTTGGGTAAATTCCCAAATCACATGCAATTTCCCAAATTACAAGGCCTAGGCCAAAATTGTTGTAACGACCCACTTTCCGCACCTGACGTCATGATGACGTGGACTGCCCAATACGAGGTCTTGTGCACGTAGTCGATGTGTATAATACCCGTATACGGTGTGTACGAGGTATTTTAATAAATTTGTGTGTTTGATATGTATTAGTGTATAATGGTCTAATACATGAAATAATCATGTGTTATGATCAATTAGGTGTTAAATTACATGTGTTATGATCAATTAGGTGTTAAATTACTCTAATACATTCACGTGCTAATTAAATGAAGAATTTAAGGCATGTAAGAAATCACAAATGTCTAGTGTACATTTTCGCTGGCAAGAAGAAATGTTGGCAAGTTTTGTGTTGCTGGCATTGTGAAATTGCCATATGTTGGACTACTTGATTTGCTGGCAATTAAAGAAGCTAGTTGGCTAAAACAGAGAAGAAAGGAAGAAAGGGAGAAGATGATGCTGGAGCTCCAAATTGGAAGAATTGAAGCTTGTTGGAAGCATTAAAGCTGGAAACTTGGGGTTTGAAGGCTAGAAATTGGACTGATTTGCTGTGGATAAAGCTTGGGTTGTTTGGTAAGCAAATTTATGGTCTGAACATTGGTTTTCATGGCTGAAATTGAATATGATCAATGGTGGTTTTGATGCTGGAATTGGACCAGTTATTGACTTAAACCATGGGCGATTAATTCCTTATCCATTGGTGATTAATTTGATGTTAAACACACTGATTTTTCATGGATAGAACATGGTGTTCCAGACCATGTTAGAACAGGGTTTTGGAACCCATTTCTCAATGTTGAAATATGATGTTTTAATGTGTTTATGGACTGGAATTGATCTTGGATCATTGATTTTATTGATGGACAGAATTTGGAAAATAGAATTTGGTAAATTCTGGATCTAATGAACTGTATAAATAAACTACATCTGCTGGAAATGTAAATGCTAAGGTAAATAGTTTAATTGGTGTGTTGTGATTAATTGATGATCAATTGATATCATATATGTGACAGAAATTGGTGTTTGGAAATGTGAATCACAGAATATTGAATAATGGAGAAGTGGATAACAAATAAAGTGTTGATGATGTGTTGTAAACATTGGTGAATTGGCTAAGTATAAAATGTTGTGGACTTGGGCGGACTTTTGTATTGTAAGTATTTCTCACTTTAATTCTCCATTTATAGCATTGTATATATGAAATTGAATTATGGAATTATATGCATCTCTTATATGTATGTGCATTGTATTTGTAATCATGAGCATGGAATTATACATTGGTATGACCTTGGGTGTTTGCATCAACACCTTGGCGTTATTGTCTTTTTACTCACTTGTTCTTCGAAAAAAAAATGTGACTTTCGAAATACTGAAGAACATGATGGTAGAGAGATTGATTGGGATAATGCGCTAGTCTGAACCTATAAGTGTGATGGGGGAAGTGTACGCAAATTCGCTGGTCTAAACCCATAGCTTGATAGGGGAAGTGTAGGCATGTATTATCTTGATCTTCGACCTCCTGTTGAGGTTTTTCTAAAAATAATGCATGATGTTATGTTTAGTTTGAAGCATGTATCATGTATACTTCATTCATGCATTTAAATTTATGAATGTTATTTCAAGTTTCATACATGTCTTTCATAAATGCATATGTGGAGATTTTTGTGAAAAGTATTCACTGAGCTAGTTGAGCTCATTCCATTTTTCCTTATATTTTTCAGGATCATATCGTAAAGGAAAGGGCAAGGCTTAGAGTTGGTGTAGCCTGCCTTACTTCTTTTAGATGTGAGTTTTGATTTGTACATAAAGGAAATGGTAGAAGATATTTGTGTTTGAACTTTTGTTATTGTATATAATTATCACAAATACTATGATATATAACATATAGTTCGTGATAAAATTTTGATATGTATATGATAAATGGAATAATAATAAAATAACATTTTGAAGTTCCATGTTTATATTAAGGATAGTCGAATCTCGTGGATTGAGTCGATGACCTCATATTCTGGATGATGATTCGATATCTCTGTATTTAATTTAATTATCCTGATCATATACAGATTATGTTTTTGGATCGTATGTAACCTTCCGAGTAGAGGCTTATCAGTGCCTCAGGTTTTGTCGGGTTGTGACATTCTCTGGGGTACTGTGCCGGTCGTGACGTCACCCGGGAAGGGGTCGCGACAATTGCACCACACCTAGGGTTTTCAGCCATCAAGATCAGTAAATTGGACCACCATAACACCACATTTACCCATTAGATTAACATATATGACATGCAATTTGAATGAAAAACCCTAAGTTAATAACCTAGGTCTAGGTCAAATGCATGGCTAAAAATTAATTACACCCTAACTCAATGCATTGTTCGGATGTAACAAACTACCAAAATAAATATCCAATAACTAATTAAACCGTTCAGATTCAAGAACGTCAAGAGACAAACCTTTTGTCTAAAATTGAGCTAAATCCAATGGTAGATCAAAGAGATATGGCTCTTTGATTAAGACAGCTCCAACTAAACGGTTTCTCTTCTCCTGCTGCAAATACTTGAACTCAGGCAATTATATCTCCCAAAATAGTAAACCAGTCCACATCTTAACCGTTCATAATGCAACACGTTCAGTTTTGAACCATCTTCTGAAGTACCACATCCATCCAACGGTAGATTTAGGAGAGCCAGTAGTTTGATCTAAATTGTGCGAGAAATCCAAATTTTCTGACCAGCTGTATTTGGGAGGTTATATCTCTCTGAATAAAACTCCAATCAAGATCTCCACTGACCAGAAACAGAATTAAGAACCATAAGAGAAGAACTGGCTGAAAAATTTTCAGCTTGATTCGACCACGGATCTAAGAGATTAATCCTCTGATAAAAATGTTGCTAAGACTTCCCACTTCCTCTTTCTTTCTCTTCTCTTCTTTTCTCTCAACCTTACTCTCTCAAAAACGTCCCCCAAGGAAGAAAATGAGAGATTGAGACACATGTTACACCCACATGCACCTATTTTTCCAAGTGTTGATCATGCTCCAACACCATGCCAAGTCTTTGCGCAAGGGCTCATTTGTTAGCCATATGGCCTTTATCCAATCACAACCTCACATGTGAGTTGTTAACCAATCCACTAATTCCAACAATTTCATCATTTTTTTTATTTAATCAATACATGCCCATTTCAAATCATGGTCCAATTAGCCCCATTATACAATTAATAACACATACATTAATATTAATATGTCACTATTAATATATTACTTTAATGATGTGTATTATTATCACTATCAATGTTATTAGCACATAAATGAAAATATTAATAATGATAATTCTCTAAAATAGTATGCAAAGACACTTGAACCAACCCGCGTCGAGCGTCAAATACGTATATGTATACATATACGGGTACTCTATAGGTCATGATGACATCATCCTAAGGTACGGGTGTTACATGTGAAGATAACGTTTCTCAATGGTAACATTGATGAGACGATTTATATGGTGCAGCCAGAAAACTTTGTGTCGGGAGACTCAAAAGAATATGGTTTGCAAACTTAAAAAATTCATCTATGGACTCAAACAAGCATCGCGACAATGGTATTTCAAGTTTCATCAAGTGATCATCTCGTTCGGTTTTGAGATGAATTTGGTCGATGATTGTATATACCATAAGTTCTATGGGAGCAAACATATTTTTCTGGTTTTATATGTCGATGACATCTTACTTGCCAGCAACGATATAGGCTTATTGCACGAAACCAAGACATTTCTAGCAAAGAATTTTGAGATGAAAGATCTTGGTGACGCCTATTTTTTATTAGGCATTCAGATACACCGAAATCATTCTCGAGGTATTCTTGGATTATAATGAAAGAGTTATATTGAAAAGGTTCTCAAGCGATATGGCATGCATGATTGCAAACAAAGTGATACCCTTGTGGCTAAGGGAGACAAGTTTAGTCTCAATTAGTGCCCTAAGAATGATTTTGAGGAAAAGGAAATGCAGTAGATTCCCTATGCCTCAGCAGTAGGGAGTTTAATGTATGCTCAGGTTTTTACGTGTCCGGATATTGCGTACATTACTGGGATGTTGGGCAAATATTTAAGCAATCCAGGAATAGACCATTGGGTACTTACAGAAAACAAAATACTACATGTTCACGTATCAAAGGTTGGATAAGCTTGAGATTGTTGGGTATACTGACTCCGATTTTGCGGGATGCCAAGATAGTATGAAATCTACGTCTGGGTATATCTATTTGCTAGCTGGAGGTGTTGTCTCCTGGAAGAGTGCTAAACAGTCACTTATAGCCTCTTCTACCATGACAACAGAGTTCATAGCATGTTATGAGGCATCAAATCACGGAACATGGCTGCAAAAAGTTTTGTCACGAGGCTGCGCATAGTGGATGGTGTTGAAAGACCATTCAAGTTATTATGTAAGAATAAGTTAAGAGTTTTATATTCCAACAACAATAGGAGCTCGACGAAGTCAAAACATATAGACATCAAGTTCCTAGTTGTTAAAAAAAAGTTCAAAGTGATAGTTGTCTATAGAACACATAGGAAAAAATTTCATGGTTGCGAATCCGCTTACTAAGGGATTGCCACCCAAAGTATTTCATGAGCACACTGCTCATATGGGTGTCATGTCTATTGGTGATATTAAGTTTTAATGGGAGTTTGTACCTTATATGCGTTTATGATATAGACATTTTTCAGTTATTTCAGTTTATGGATATTTTGAGGTTATTTTCTGCAGAAATAAAGTTTTGGTTTATTTACACTCTGATTTTAGTATGGTTTGATCTCACTAAGGTTTAAGGGTGGACCAGTTGGAAATAGGCATGTTAAGGTTACATTACATGAAATTTCCATGCTACACATCCACATCATGATCCATGTCATTTAGTTGTATCAGCATACGTAACCATTGTTGGGTTGAGTTACGACAGCTGTAATGAAGACCGCTTTGATCCTATGTTGGTATGATTGATGGACCAGATTAGTTATATATACATTTTAGTAATGACAACAAAGTTGAGCTCGTTCAGTTATTTTTGCAAAGCATAATTATAAAGCTACACGTATAGCCCAAGTAGGATATTGTTGGACCCTTAATTCAACGTGGGCTTATATGTGAATAATTATGTATTGCGGACTGTCAAATAAGGTTAAACCTAATTAAAAGTGATATGTTAAGTTTTAGATAATTTGGGCTTTAATGTATCTAATAGGATGTGGATCTTTAAAGTGTAAAGACTTAAAAGATACTTTCTACTTTTATGATAGGCTAAAATAGAGATATTAATAGATAATAGGGTAGTTATCTATAAAAGGTGGTTATGGTCCCTAGATTACACGTATCATTATTATTATATTTTTGACGTCCCATCATCAGATATAGAGCACAGAGAAAACAAAGGATTCTCTTGGAGAAACGTGAGAAACGTGTTGATCTGAAAGACAAATCGCACGACTCTAAAGTGAATCAGTCATTATGAATTTAGGTACGCTTCCGCTTTTAATTTATTAATTTTTGGTGATTCAATGTGAATGTTTATGTATTTTAGTTCATAGTTTTCACCAAAAAAATTCTCTAACATTGATGTCTCTATGTTGACTCTTATAAGTTATTGGTATAAAGCTCTTGATTGCAAGGAGTCTTACAGGAGCATGACTCATTTGCCAAATAAAAGTTTTTTCATAAATTTAGGTATTTTGTTTATGCTTGTCTCGTACGTGCAAGTGGAAGATGATTTAGAAGGAGATTAAAACAACCCATATCATGTGTGAGTGGATGATGTTGGACGTTGATTCATCTATACTTTGCCAATGGGTATATAAAATTAGAAAGTTAAGATCAAATCAAATACCTAATGAGGATGACATTGAAATAGAGTACTCAGTCCATGTATATTATCATCTCTTATACACAGGGATGTGTAATCACCTACTCTTTTTTTTTTTTTTTGGGGGGAGCAAGAAACAATATTAATAGTTCATTATATAACCAGCACCATCACCAGATCACCACATTCTCGGGTGGTCGGGGGGTTACAAGATATAATATTAATAGTTCATTATATAACCAGCACCATCACCAGATCATCACATTTTCAGGAGGGTATTAGGTCGGTCCTGACCCATGCGTTAATATTCTTCATTAGGATGAGACAGTAACAAAAGTTAAAGTTAAAACCGTTTGAATCCAAAGCTACCATTTAATAATTGCATCAACTTCATATTGATGTAATCACCTATAATATATCATGCCTTTTTGGTATTTTATAAATCAAATTTTGTGGATATATATCCATGACGTTAGGAATACAAGTATGCTGATGATTCTTGTAAGTTCTGCACGTTATTTTGTTTATATTCTATATATATATATATATATTATATTAAGTTCGAAGTATTTAATCAAAAGTTTAAAAGTCCTAAAGTTAAAACAAGAGTCAAAAAAGGAAATCTCATGCAGCAATAGCTAACTTTGTTATGACCCGTGTATGCATGCATGAATTCCTTTTTAATCAACATGCATTTTTTATGGTAAGTTATCTAAATGGTTCACAACTTGCTGCTTTTATATTTAATCCACTTTTTCCGTGCATGTATTCAGCCTTATCTAATCTAATTCGGCATCTATCTCTCATTTTTTATCTGATCTATATCCAAAGAAGAAAGAAATTCAATTCTTTGTAGTTGCGGAGTCATCACTCTGTCTTTACAAGTGTAGTAAAGCACCTCTAGAAACGACGAAACGTGCACTTATTACTCTTAACATGGATCATCCTAAAGGCACTCATCTCTAGGACAATCCAAGGTATTTTGCATACTGATCAATCTTCCCATACATTTCCCGTAATTTCAACGAATGTGAAAGGGCAATTAATTAAGGATGGAAAAGGATCAAAAGAGAAAAAGACGAGGAAGTGGCATGAGGCGACGGGGGGCAAAAGGGAGAATTCACGTTACCCGGAAGCCAGGGTGTGTGTTAAGGACTTTGGTAGTGATTATAAATTGAATTGAATTGAATTGAATTGAATTGAAGAGTAACGATAACGTGCGTGCGTAACTGACGCAGCAAATGGTAAGATAATTCCAAATGGTGGGCCCCTCCACCACCCCTGCCTTGACAATAATTCCCACCTCACGTGATTTCGTTTTCTTCTCTTTATTATATTTTATTTTTTTGGGGTCGTAAGGGCTAAGGGCAAGGGTGTGGTGGTGGGGTTTAGGGTCGGTGGTCTACCGTACGGCGCTTACGGCTACGGAGTTAGACTTTCCAAGTCACCAAAACAACAATAACAACTACAAATAAAGAAAGAAAGAAAAAGAAAGGAAGAAACTGCCGTCACTTTGCGGCCACACTCACACAGCGACAACGACACTCCTCTCTCTCTCTCTTTATGTGTTTTTTGAATCCTCTTCTTTTCTTTTCTTTTTAACGTCTCATTCTCGTCACGAAACGATACGAACGAATGTTTTACAAAAAAGAAAAATGCCTCCCGCCCCCTACTTCTTACAAATTACTTGTTCTTTTCTTTTTCTTTTTTTCTTTACGTAATTAAGACAAAGAAACGGAAAATTTTAAAGTGACATCTCTTGGTATTAAAGTTTTAAAAATGTAACGCTATCCAAAGTACGTAGCACTTTTTTGTCATACTTGATTAAAGGTAGCTTTATTTTTTATAAAATTAAGCAGCCTTGGATTCGCAATGAAAAAGTAATTATACAATTGTACCATTTTCTAAAAATAATATATTTTTTTAATAAAAAAGTAAAAAAATATTTTTAAAATCTTTTGAATCAAATAAATTTTTAATATTTTAAAAAAATTATATCCGAATTACAAACAAAATAGAGTTATAAAAGATCTTATAATATTCTTAAAAATTTGTATGATTGTGTAATTTGATGGTTTGTAAAAATAAAAATAAAAAACAACAAAGTATGTTAATGTAAAAGAAATTGAGCTAATGATACAAGAACATTAATCATGTAGTTGAAAAATATCATAGCGAAGCTAATCAAAATATTGTTTATAATCTAATCAAATAATAACATTAGATTTGTAATTTTATTGAAAAGTGTGTTATTATGGTGTATTAAAGTTACTAGCTGATGTAATAGTAATTTTATAGCAATTGGTGTAGTATTTTCTTTTTTTTATTATTGGAATTCGAGCATTTGGTAGTGTCCTCCTTCTCCTACAGAGCGAGAATATTTCACCGGACTTCGGGATTCTATAGAGGTAGGGGTGTCCCTCCCAATCATGATTTTATCAAGGAGAGGCTCTTGAACTCGAAATTGAGTTCCTCAACTCTCCTTGGGTTTTGCCTTTGAATCACTGAACTAACCGATGATTGACGTAGTATTTTTGACCCCTCAAACATTGCTCATATCAAGAAGGGATGGTTAGAATTTTTTGCCTATGTATTTAACCCCAATCTTTTCAAATTACTTAGTCATCTCGGTGCCAGTGATTTTCCTTAATGGAATGTATAATATACAATTAATTAATGAGATAAGAAATATTTCGTTTGATACGAATGTGCATTGATGTACGTAACAGAGTTGTGACAGCAATATTATGGGCATGTGACTATGATATTTAATTATCAAATATCTATATTAGAATAAATCGTATTGATATTCACACCTTTCCCTGCCTTCACATTCCTTTGAAATCATATTTAACATGAAGAACCTTTTAGAATTAGCTGGCATTATTTTTGGTTGATTTTGTATGAAAAGGATATTCCAACTGCAATATTTAATTTGGTAATTAATATATATATATATATATGGTGTGTGTGACTGAATTTTCTGCCTAAAGAAAATCCAAAAATGCAACTTGACACCTCCATTTCTTCTGTTTGTAGTGTTAAGATTCTTCTTCTCTTGTGTTTTTTTTTTTTTGGTTCTAACTATATTTGAAGATCTAAATTAAGTTACAAATTATTCAAGTTCTAATAATTAATATATATTTGAATATTATTGACTGATCGATAGGATTTGGATATAATAATCTATATAACTGTCACGGTAAAAGAAAATTAAAAAGAATAAAAAAAAAAAAGAGTAGCATATTATTAGAAACATGTATTTCTAATTTTCAATAGTTTTAAATAACCATCACTAGAGAGTATATCTGATTTAGATCTTAGAATATTTACAATGAAAAGAGACAAACACATACCCTTACATAAAAAGAATCATACAGGTCAAGTTCGTACGGTCCTTTTAATATATATATATATATATAACGAATTTGAAAGAGTATTGAGGTGCATGGAATGTTTTATATCGGTTATTTCGTCTTTAGCTGTAACACTACCAATTGTCTTCAAATAAAGTATATATATATATACGATTATTTTAGTAACTTTTTTTTTTATCGATTTTTCGACTCCTTGAGGTGTCCTCCTACCCTTTAAATCGAAACTAGTCCTCTCAGAGTTCAGAGTTCTATAGTTAGAGGTTTATATAGGCGCCTCTCCTACCTAAGATTTGGCCGAGACAGAACTTGAACCCGTGATCCGGTCCCTTAACTTGTCTCAGGATTCGCTTCCAATATGTAAACAAAGATATAAATATTAATAAAAAATAGAAAAACAATAAAATTTATAGATAAGTAAAGCTAATAATGAAATAGTAAGTTGGATTATATATGGTGTAGAAGAGTAGAACTAAAGCAATTAAGGATGTGATTAATTTTCAAATTAAGAAGTTTCGAATATTGGAACTTTTGCAAAGCCATCAAAATACTCCAAATACTTCAATACTACGTACATTGAAAAAACATGAGACATGCAAAGAGGATTATTTATTTGCTTAATTCGATCTATTGTAACCCTTCTATCGTATAATTGTCATTCTTATACTTTCCCTAATCTTTCGTCATGATGAGCAAGTATATATCTTTGGATATATATATATATATATATATATATGCTTAAATCAATCTTATTGGATGATGGGCAGCAATGTACGTCTAGCTTAAGCCCTACTTAATTATATATGGCTATATAATCAAAGTGCTTATTAGTTAATTAACCTATATATTATGTTTGTACTTACTTGGTTAAATAATTATCATAATTTTTATTCTTGAAGAATAATTTCCAAAGAACAATTTAAAATTAATTAAATTGTGGCTTTCCTCATAGTACTCGAAGATATAGATATAAAAATATATCATAAAATGCATTTCTAGCTAGTTACATTTAAGTGTAACAGAGAAAAATGTCTCGTCTCACTCACATCAACCTAACTATGTTTAATTTGGCTATAATTTTGTAAAAGCATTTTTTTTTCTTCATTTTCAAATTCTTTGAACATATACATTTCCTTTGTGGGTATACTAGCAAATTATACTTCAATTCTAAATGAGCTTATCCCTCCTATATATTATAATACAATAAGGGCAATAATAAGCTCAATATATATATAATTTAATGTTCTCCTAATTAAATATATAATACTAATTGATGGTAGCTAGTGCTCATCTAGTAGGCATAGCAATCTTCACTGCACCCAACATGTATTTTTCTTTTATTTTCATTGGTTGGATAGGGAAGGCCCAACCAATGAAAATATGAAGAGCTTCTTTCTAGTTAACCTCCAGTCTCCACTTGATTAATTGCAAATAAATTTGGGCCACTTGCTACACTCAACCTCTTTTCCTTGGCTTTAACGCACGGAGAACACCTCTTTCTCAATCTCAGTCTCTCTAGCATTGGTATCCTTAGCTTTACTTTGAAATCTTCTTTTATTCCTCTCCATCCATAGATGGTAGATAACAACACTAAAAGCCAGCTTAACCACATTGTTACGGACTAAGGGATTGCTAAAATTCTTAATAATCCACTTTCTTCTTTTTCCTAGCAATGACTATGCATGCCATCTAAGGGAGTTGCGTTTTGCTGCATACCTTGCTTGATTAAGTTGGCTATAACCATTGCAAAAAGAGGTCGTTTTTAGTTTTTCTAACAACAACGCAAAAGGATCAAGAAAAATCAACAAGAATCCCAAACCTCCTTAATCTATTAGCAGAGAGGAGCCTGTCCAAAACCAGTCTTCGTGCACTAGAGTTGATTGTGTTTCAAAATCAAACCCTTTAACCAAAATGATATCCTTCCAAGGAAAAATGCTAACTTCTAATTCCCACCTTAACACGCGTAGTGGCGTCGCCTTGACGAATCTTCCTTCGAAACTCCTATCTTCTGGAAGCACAAGAAAAGATAAAGAGAAAGGTAGAAAAATATGGAAGAGGGGGCGAGGGAGAGCAAGAGGGAGAGAGAGAGCGAGAGGGCGGAATGAAAAGGAGGAGGATGAGGAGGAAGAGGGGGGGTTGCCCCAGCCCCTCATGGGGCTGGCCCCCATGGGGACGGCCTTTTTCCTTGGGACCGTCCCACTATGGGGGTCTATACTTTCGCCAGGGGGCTTTTCTCACTTATTGAAATTATATCAATAGAGTTTTCAGATGGTTAAGTTAGTTTTTACAGTAGAAAAGTGGGGGGTGTTACAGTTCTACTCACAACCAAGCCAACGCGAGCGATGCTAATCCAGACACACATAGTCCAATCCCACCAAATACCTACAATATCAAGATTGAGATCCTGTATTAATATATTCATCCACATAATGTCAATTATCATGATTAACACACTAACAACATACATCATTCAATTCCCAATTCCAAATTCCTAGCCTAAGTCTCAACATACCCAACTTAGATCAATTCATCGATCACCATTATAGTCTATGTAGGAACACTATATAGCTCCACAATTTCCTAATGCACATAAATACATCCATGATTCATGATTCAACCCAAATTATCAATGTGTAACCCATAGGCATCCATCATGTCCAATTTCAGTTTTATACAATGTCTAGCCTAGACCAACATAAGTTAATTGCATTCCATCCCATGCTCAATTTAGCACAATTTAACTAAATTTAGGCCCAATTAACTAATTTTCATCTTAATTAAACACATTCAAACTAATTGGATCAAAAGCCCCAAATTGGGCAAAATCCCAACAATGAGACACAGGGCAATTTTACACTAGTCAATGAGTTCTACCATGTATAAACACAAATTAACATCATGAATCATCAAAACCCATCCATTTATTTAACATATGCCACATGCATTCCAATTGGAATGCCCTAGGTCAACTTTTTAGGGTTAGGTCTTTAACAAAGAACACCTTCAATTTCCTAACAAAAATTAGGGCAAATGCCACCAAAGTGTTCAACAATGCCTTAGAAACTCTTTTCAAATACATGCATTTCAATCCTTAAGGTTTCCACCGAAACCCTAACCCCATACACCACCAAAAACGTGGTGAAGTGGTTGCAAAACACACATTGGGCATAGGTTTGGGTCTTAGATCTCTACTTCCACCATTTCTATGCTCTTTTAATCACATTCAACCCAAACCCTAGTCTAGCTTTCCCCCAAATCAACAACCCATGGCAAAGCTTAGGTCAAAATGAAGCTTAATCTCAACTTTATTTGTGATTTCATGGAGAAAAGAGAGAAAAATCATTACCTTAGGTGAAGTTTGGGCAAGATCTACGTCAAGGAGCTCAAACTCTCATCTTTCCCCTCTTTTCTTTCTTCTTTTTTGTCTTCCAATCAAAATGACGAGTTTGGGGTGTTTTGGTGGTTAAATGAGCAAGTGCGGCCCACAAAAATTAATAAAAATAAATTGTTCGGGAAATTCAATCGACTGGTTTCAGTCCAGTCAACTGTTTTTTTTCATTTCTTCTCATGTTCGCTATACGCTCAATATACATTGAAAATACGCGTATAATATGTCGATTTCTATGTAAAAACACGTTTCGGACTCATTTCTAACATCCCTAAGTCCATTTGAAACACAAATCTTAAGTTATCACAAAACAACACAAAACCACACATCAAACAATCATGCATTTCGTTAAACACTAGCACATAGAGTTGGACACTTAAGCAATTGGGATATGGGCTAGTCGGACAAAATTTTGGGGCGTTCAGCTATGTTGATTCAAATTTTGCAAGTGATCCCGATAAAATAAAATCTACTACAAGCTATGTGTTCACACTTGCAGGAGGATCAGTAAGTTGGGTTTCGAAACTACAAACAGTTGTGGTTTTATCTACGACAGAAGCATAGTATATGGAAGCTACACAAGCATGCAAGGAGGTAATTTGGATAAGAAGTGTCACGACCCACTATACGTGACGTCATGACCGGCACGGGAACCTCCGAGTATACCCTCCGTCGGTACACCCGACGTCCCGTCAGCCTAAAATACATATACGAATCCCCAAAAAGAAATAAAAGTACATCATTAACAACCAACTATCATGATCATAATGAAATAAAATATTACTTCTCCAAAGTTTTACAAACATAAAATTCCAAAGTCTTCAAAATGATACAAAACCCAACACATCCCAACTATGTGTTAAATATACTATTACTATGTGTTATCATGTACATAATTGTCAAAATACAAAACTAAATGTACAACACCCACATGAAACAAAAACAAGGGACGCTCCGCAGTCAAGCCTTCCCTTTTCCTTTTCTATCAGATCCTGAAAGAAGATGGTGAGGTGTGAGCTACAGCCAGCTCAGTGAATGTTATTTACAAGTGGCATATACGTGCATTTATAAAACATGGTAAGATCATAAAACAGTTGAAATATCATGATGACGAAATATATTACATACATGCTAACATAATGCATCAAGTCATACATAAGACGATGCATAACATTTTGTAGTCATGCTCATGCAATCCTAACACCTCCTGAGTATGGGGGTTTCAAGGCCTGGTGCGCGACACACAGCGCCCGAACACACACACAATACTCGTATTCTAATAGGGTTTATGGGGTCGTGCAGCACGTAGGATTATTTAAACAAACCTACCCATACACAAGGCATAAAACCCTCTGCCAGGTACACAACTGGGATCGCCGCTAGACTTACGAGAATTCCCAAAAAGAGGAAATTCCAACTAGGGGCCTCAACCCAAATTGTCATCCCAATGAATTATGCTCAAATGAATTTCATGGAATATTAAAACATGCATACCATCATACATAAGTATTTAAAACATTTCTATACTACAATGCCACATATAAATAATCCAAAAGTAAAAGAACACTCACACTTGATTGGCTAAGTCTAGCCAATCCAATTGCCAAAACTCTCCAATTGACTACAGGGGTTCAAGATCAATCACAAGACCTGAAAATAACATGGTTCACACAACTGAAAATCAGTCATAAAGTGTGTCAAAACCCCATGTTCAAACCCAATCTAAAATCAATTAGATTCTAAATTGATTACCCCATTGAGCCAATTTCCATATTGCCCAACTTGATCATTTAGACTCAATTAAACTAAGATTGACCTAAATTGAATGTAATAGGGTGATCTCATGATCCAACCACTAATATACATGAAATTTAATTATAATTAGGGTCAATTAGACTATACATCAAGTCAATTTCATCAATTGACTAAGTCTTGATCAAAATCCCCAATTAGGCCAATATAAAACATAAGGTCAAAATGAACTAAGTCATATCAATTTAACATAGGTACTAACATTTTAAACCCATGATTCTACTTAATTTGGGTCCAATTAAACAATCCCCAAGTCAATTTCACAAATTGACTTGCTTTGGGTGAAAACTCCCAATTTGGGCAAAATCCCCAAATTACATGCAAAATTACCAAATACTTAGCCTAGATCAAAATTAGTCAATCTTAGGGTATTCATTATGTGAACCCACTGAATTCAATCATCAAACAACTCTAATCATGTCCAATTAGACCTACATTGCATAATTTTCCAGATTTTATATCAAGAGCATCAAAAGCCCCAAATCTGGAAATTTTCATACATATGCCCTATTGCCAATTTTACACTAGGGCACCATGTTCAACCATGAATTTTACTGATCTTGCAACATGGAATCATCCACAATGGCCACTAGATCAACATAGTTGACATGCAAACATTTTGAAAAAGTCTAAGGCCATAAACTAAGTTTAGGTCATTTGAACTAAACCTTCCAATTTCTTGCTAGAAATTGGGGCTTTCACCATTAGTGTACTCCTTACACTCTCTAATCACACATATGTGATATGCAAGACTCAACTCCAACTTTGGTCTTCCACCCATCCAAGGTTCATCACAATGCATGCATCAAAATGAAACCCTCATGCTCAAAATAAAACTATCATGCAACTAATAGAGAGATTCAAGGAAGAAATGGAGGAAAAATACAAACCTTAAGGTGTTCTTGAGCAAGAAACCACCAAACCCTAACTTTCCTCTCCTTTTCTCCTCTCCAGCACCTTTCTCTCTTTTCTGGCTGAGAAATGAGCAAATGAACCAAAAATCACGTTTTGGTTGCTTAAATAGATAAGCTTAGGCCCACAACTAAAAGTTGTCAAAATTATCACAAACCCAGATTTCCTGTTACAATACTGGTATTTAGACAGTCCATTTCTTGAACCATACGCACGATTTTAACATCTTAACCGTTCAAACGTTGAATGAGTAAGTTATCAACATTCTGGTAAACTTTAGGCTCAATCCAACGGTGGGATCGTGAGATCTATCTGTTTGATCAAAACTGCGCAAGAAAATCCCAGAATCCGTGAATCAGTGTTTTGGGTCTTATAACTCAAATTAGGTAACTCCAATTAAGATCTTCACCGTTCATAATGAAGATATATCATATAAGAATGAGCTGACAAAATTTCAGCCCAATCAGACAACGGATCTAGGAGATCAAACTATTGATGTAAGTTGTGACAGAAATAGAAAGCTCCACTGGATCCAAAACACCGTTTTTGAAATGTTTTGACGTCGAACGGGTCTCCGAAATTTCATGCGTACCCTTTATGACCTAAAATCATGCAAAGACACTCGAACTTACGTACTTCGAGCATCAAAATACATATACACATACGTATACGAATACGTATAGGGTACACTATGGGTCAAAATGACGTCACCTAAAGGCACGGGTGCTACAACTCTCCCCAACTTAGGAATATTTTTGTCCTCAAAAATAAAAGCAAGAGAACTAACCTCAGTCAGTAAAGAGGTCGGGGAATTTCTCCCTCATCTGGTCCTCGCGCTCCCAGGTTTGCTCTTCATTATCGTGGAATTGCCATCTGACGCGCACAAGTGGGATTTCCTTATTTCTCAATTTCTGAACCCTACGAGCCATAATCTGAATAGGCAACTCCTCATAAGTCGTATCCTCCCCAACTTGCAGATGACTCACATCAAGCACATGAGCTGGATCGGGATAAGACTCCTTCAATGGATCTTCATTAAACTTCCTCAGCATCGATACGTGGAATACATCATGAACACCCTCGAGCTGAGAAGGTAGAGCTAACCTGTACGCTACTGGTCCAATCCTCTCAACAATCCGGAATGGCCCAATAAACCTAGGGGATAGTTTCCCACTGACACCGAACCTCATCTGACCTTTGAGTGGCGAGACCTTAAGCAAAACTAGATCTCCCACAGCAAACTCTAACGGCCGATGCCGGTTATCATAATAACTTTTTTGCCTGTCTTGAGCTGACTTCAGCCTCTGCCGAATCAGCTTGACTTTCTCAGTTTGCTCAACAACTGCATCAGGGCCCCATAGCTGCGTATCACCCACCTCGTACCAACAAGCTGGAGATCTACAGGGTCTTCCATACAAAGCCTCATACGGTGCCATACCGATGCTAGCCTGATAACTGTTGTTGTAAGCAAATTCACACAAGGGCAAATGCTCACCCCAACCACCACCAAACTCTAAAATGCAAGACCTGAGCATATCCTCCAGCATCTGAATCACTCTCTCGGACTGACCGTCCGTCTGAGGATGAAATGCTGTACTGAGTCGGAGGCGGGTCCCAAATCGAGTCTGCAAGGCCTGCCAAAACCTCGATGTAAATCGTGGATCTCGATCCGACACGATAGACAAGGGCACTCCATGCAATCTCACGATCTCTCTCACATATAATCTGCTCAGTCTATCCACAGAGTCCCTGGCGCTCATAGGAAGGAAGTGCGCACTCTTGGTCAATCTATCGACCACAACCCAAATGGCATCAAATCTGCCCTGAGACCTCGGCAATCCCATGATGAAATCCATTGTGATGTGTTCCCATTTCCACTCGGGTATGGGCAATGGTTGCATCTGACCTCCAGGCTTCCGGTGTTCAGCCTTAACCTGCTGACACACCTCACATCTCTGCACATACTCAGCAATACTCTTCTTCATCCCGTGCCACCATACAGATCTCTTCATGTCATGGTACATCTTGGTAGCCCCTGGATGAACAGTATACTGAGATCTGTGAGCCTCTCGAAGTATCTCAGCACGCAACTCAGCATCATATGGGATCCATAGCCTCCCTCTATACCGCAAGACATCATCTGGACCAATCTGCCAATCGACCTGGTCAACACTGTCTGCGTATCCACGGTACATGTCATAATCTGGACAATGTTCCTGTAAATATCTAACCCTCGGAATATGGGCATCCGCAAGCTGCACGTGCATCTGAGCACATATCTCAGTAAGTGGTGCGTTTGAGAGTATACTCATCATAGTCACTCTCTCAAGTAAATGCCACTGCTGGGCCATCTGAAAAGCAACCACCTGAGTCCCTGCTCGCCTACGGCTCAAAGCATCAGCCACAACATTGGCTTTGCCAGGATGATACTGCAAAGAGAAATCATAATCCTTTAGTAACTCGAACCATCTCCTCTGCCGCATATTCAGTTCCTTCTGATCAAAGAGGTACTTCAAACTCTTGTGATCGGAAAACAAAGTGAACCTCTCACCATAAAGGTAATGCCTCCATAGCTTCAGTGCAAATACAATAGCGGCCAGCTCCAAATCATGCACAGGGTAGTTCTGCTCATGCACTTTAAGCTGTCTAGATGCATATGCAACCACTCGACCCTCCTGCATCAGTACACATCCCAGACCTAAGAGTGATGCATCAGTATAAATTACCAACTCTTTCCCAGGCTCTGGAAGAATCAACACTGGAGCTGTAGTCAACTTCTTTTTCAACTCACTGAAAGCTCTCTCACAGGCATCCGACCACGTGAAGGCCACGTTCTTCTGAGTCAGCTTAGTCATCGGCGCGGATATCTTGGAAAAGTCCTTCACGAACTTCCTGTAATAGCCAGCCAAACCCAGAAAGCTACGAATCTCGGTCACTGTGGTAGGTCTTGGCCAATCAATGATTGCCTCAACCTTAGCAGAATCAACAGAAATACCCTCTGCACTAACCACATGACCCAAGAATTTCACCTCAGTCATCCAGAAATCACACTTGCTCAGCTTGGCATACAGCCTATGCTCCAACAATGTCTACAAAGTAACTCTGAGATGACGTTCATGATCCTCTCTTGTCTTAGAATAGACTAGGATATCATCGATGAAGACTATAATGAACTGGTCAAGGTACGGCCTGAACACTCTCTGCATCAGATCCATGAACATTGCTGGTGCATTAGTCAACCCGAAAGGCATCACCAAAAACTCGTAATGTCCATACCTCGTCCGAAAGGCAGTTTTCGACACATCTTCATCTCTTATCCTCAACTGATGGTACCCAGACCTCAAGTCAATCTTCGAAAAGAACTTGGCTCCAATTAATTGATCAAACAAGTCATCAATACGAGGAAGTGGATATTTGTTCTTGACAGTCACCTTATTCAGCTGACGGTAGTCTATACACAAACGAAGACTCCCGTCCTTTTTCTTGACGAACAACACAGGTGCTCCCCAAGGTGACATGCTAGGGGAAATAAATCCCTTGTCCATCAGCTCATCAAGTTGGGCTCTGAGTTCATTCAGCTCTTTCGGTGCCATACGATACGATGGAATGGAAATGGGTTTAGTGCCGGGCATCAGCTCAATTATAAAGTCCACCTCTCGCCTAGGCGGCAAGCCAGGTAACTCATCAGGAAAAACCTCTGGGTACTCGCAGACTACAGGAATGTCTGCTAGCTGAATACTCTGATCCACATCATCCACTGGCGTCAAACCCGCCATCGTGGCAACCTCATCATCAGTGGCTAATCTACCCTGGGTAGGTGGTCTCGATGCAGTCCTGCCTCGAAAGACGAAGACTGGCTCTCCAGGTATTTGAAAGATAACCCTCTTGCCGAAGCAATCAATGTGAGCGTGATATGCCGCTAGCCAATCCATACCCAAAATGGCATCAAACTCTAGGAACTCTAAGACTCTAAGGTCAACAGACATCTCATGGTCCTCGAATCTCACAATGCATCCCACACATACCATATTAGGGTAAATTCTCTCACCGGCCGCCGTACTCAAAATCAACGGCTTACTAGTCCTAACAGTAGACAATCTCAATCTATCTACTACACCACCAGAAATAAATGACAGAGTAGAACCAGCATCAATCAAAACATACATCAAAGAATTGCAAATGCTGATTGTACCTTCTATTAGTTGCTTGCTAGCCTCGGGATCTGCCTGCGTAACAGCTCTGGCCTGCTCTCTGGTAGGTGCAGCTGTAGATCTAAATTGACCAAAAGGCATCCTCTGTGGACATTGGTTCCTCTTATGCCCTGGAGCCCCGCAACCATAACACACAATCGGCCACGGTGTTCTAGGTGCAGAAGATACAGCCTGCGACCCGGTTCCGGCTGTCTGCTGTCCACCAGATCTGACAAAGCTCTGTTGCTGCTGTTGGGATCGATTAGAAATCTGAACACTGTGGCCCGCAGCTGGTGGTACCACTGATACTGGAGCGGAGGCTACAGATGCCTCATATCCACTGCCGCTGAATCTTGGCCTCTTATTACGTCGGCCTCTCCTGCCACTGAAATACTGTGCCTCTGACCCTGCCTGTTGAGTCTGAACTGTAGGAGCTACGGGTGCCTGGACTGCTGCAGGTAACCTCATCCGAGAATTTGCCTCTGCGGCCTCAAAATCTGCGGCCTGCCCCATAGCCTGCGCATAGGTCTGCACGCCAGCCAGTGCCAAACCCTCACAGATACGGCTTCTGAAACCATCCCGTATCCTCTGCATCCTCAGCTCATCGGTAGAAACCATCTCTGGAGCGAAGAGTGCCAACCTGTTGAACTCTTGCTCGTACTCTCTCACGGACATGTTGCCTTGGGTCAGATGTAGAAACTGGTTCCGACGTTGATCCCTCTCGGCCCGTGGATAGAACTCTACAAAGAACAACTCCTTGAATCTAGTCCAAGTCCGGACCTCGCCCTCGAGACGCTCCACCCGTTCCCACCATTTGTTAGCCTTGCCAATCAGCTTAAACCTGGCAAGCTTGACCTTATCATGCTCAAGCGCCCTCATATCACTGAATATGGTCTCCATCCGAGTCAACCATCCCTCAGCAAGCTCTAAATCAAGACCTCCCGGAAACTCAGCAGGATCTCGAAACTTGAAAGCTTTCATAACCCTCTCATAGCGGTCCTTCTCTGCCCGCTCAGCCTCAGTCTCCCCAGCTACGACATGCTGGACCCTAGCTGGTCCTGCCTGCTCTACCTGATCCCCTACTACTGCTGCCACACTACTGTGCTCTACAGCGGCTGCAACATCATCCTGCAGTGGTGGCCTAACACCCTGTGTACGGCCTAGCAACTCGAGAATCTGGGCGTGCTGCTGCTGAGTGGCCTCTAAGACTGCCTCTATACGCCTAAGGCGTTCCTCTGGGTCCATGGCTGATCCTGTTTTTTCTTCTCTTGTAAATATCTGAAATTCACAATAAGGAAGAGCTCAATCAGGATCACAATCCAGGAAAAGTTACCCCTAAGATAACTACCCAAAATCATACTCATAAAGGCAATCATAATATCATATAAGTCTTTTATTCTTTTAAGGATTTTAAACCTAAAACATTCGCTCTGATACCATAGTTGTCACGACCCACTATACGTGACGTCATGACCGGCACGGGAACCTCCGAGTATACCCTCCGTCGGTACACCCGACGTCCCGTCAGCCTAAAATACATATACGAATCCCCAAAAAGAAATAAAAGTACATCATTAACAACCAACTATCATGATCATAATGAAATAAAATATTACTTCTCCAAAGTTTTACAAACATAAAATTCCAAAGTCTTCAAAATGATACAAAACCCAACACATCCCAACTATGTGTTAAATATACTATTACTATGTGTTATCATGTACATAATTATCAAAATACAAAACTAAATGTACAACACCTACATGAAACAAAAACAAGGGACGCTCCGCAGTCAAGCCTTCCCTTTTCCTTTTCTATCAGATCCTGAAAGAAGATGGTGAGGTGTGAGCTACAGCCAGCTCAGTGAATGTTATTTACAAGTGGCATATACGTGCATTTATAAAACATGGTAAGATCATAAAACAGTTGAAATATCATGATGACGAAATATATTACATACATGCTAACATAATGCATCAAGTCATACATAAGACGATGCATAACATTTTGTAGTCATGCTCATGCAATCCTAACACCTCCTGAGTATGGGGGTTTCAAGGCCTGGTGCGCGACACACAGCGCCCGAACACACACACAATACTCGTATTCTAATAGGGTTTATGGGGTCGTGCAGCACGTAGGATTATTTAAACAAACCTACCCATACACAAGGCATAAAACCCTCTGCCAGGTACACAACTGGGATCGCCGCTAGACTTACGAGAATTCCCAAAAAGAGGAAATTCCAACTAGGGGCCTCAACCCAAATTGTCATCCCAATGAATTATGCTCAAATGAATTTCATGGAATATTAAAACATGCATACCATCATACATAAGTATTTAAAACATTTCTATACTACAATGCCACATATAAATAATCCAAAAGTAAAAGAACACTCACACTTGATTGGCTAAGTCTAGCCAATCCAATTGCCAAAACTCTCCAATTGACTAAAGGGGTTCAAGATCAATCACAAGACCTGAAAATAACATGGTTCACACAACTGAAAATCAGTCATAAAGTGTGTCAAAACCCCATGTTCAAACCCAATCTAAAATCAATTAGATTCTAAATTGATTACCCCATTGAGCCAATTTCCATATTGCCCAACTTGATCATTTAGACTCAATTAAACTAAGATTGACCTAAATTGAATGTAATAGGGTGATCCCATGATCCAACCACTAATATACATGAAATTTAATTATAATTAGGGTCAATTAGACTATACATCAAGTCAATTTCATCAATTGACTAAGTCTTGATCAAAATCCCCAATTAGGCCAATATAAAACATAAGGTCAAAATGAACTAAGTCATATCAATTTAACATAGGTACTAACATTTTAAACCCATGATTCTACTTAATTTGGGTCCAATTAAACAATCCCCAAGTCAATTTCACAAATTGACTTGCTTTGGGTGAAAACTCCCAATTTGGGCAAAATCCCCAAATTACATGCAAAATTACCAAATACTTAGCCTAGATCAAAATTAGTCAATCTTAGGGTATTCATTATGTGAACCCACTGAATTCAATCATCAAACAACTCTAATCATGTCCAATTAGACCTACATTGCATAATTTTCCAGATTTTATATCAAGAGCATCAAAAGCCCCAAATCTGGAAATTTTCATACATATGCCCTATTGCCAATTTTACACTAGGGCACCATGTTCAACCATGAATTTTACTGATCTTGCAACATGGAATCATCCACAATGGCCACTAGATCAACATAGTTGACATGCAAACATTTTGAAAAAGTCTAAGGCCATAAACTAAGTTTAGGTCATTTGAACTAAACCTTCCAATTTCTTGCTAGAAATTGGGGCTTTCACCATTAGTGTACTCCTTACACTCTCTAATCACACATATGTGATATGCAAGACTCAACTCCAACTTTGGTCTTCCACCCATCCAAGGTTCATCACAATGCATGCATCAAAATGAAACCCTCATGCTCAAAATAAAACTATCATGCAACTAATAGAGAGATTCAAGGAAGAAATGGAGGAAAAATACAAACCTTAAGGTGTTCTTGAGCAAGAAACCACCAAACCCTAACTTTCCTCTCCTTTTCTCCTCTCCAGCACCTTTCTCTCTTTTCTAGCTGAGAAATGAGCAAATGAACCAAAAATCACGTTTTGGTTGCTTAAATAGATAAGCTTAGGCCCACAACTAAAAGTTGTCAAAATTATCACAAACCCAGATTTCCTGTTACAATACTGGTATTTAGACAGTCCATTTCTTGAACCATACGCACGATTTTAACATCTTAACCGTTCAAACGTTGAATGAGTAAGTTATCAACATTCTGGTAAACTTTAGGCTCAATCCAACGGTGGGATCGTGAGATCTATCTGTTTGATCAAAACTGCGCAAGAAAATCCCAGAATCCGTGAATCAGTGTTTTGGGTCTTATAACTCAAATTAGGTAACTCCAATTAAGATCTTCACCGTTCATAATGAAGATATATCATATAAGAATGAGCTGACAAAATTTCAGCCCAATCAGACAACGGATCTAGGAGATCAAACAATTGATGTAAGTTGTGACAGAAATAGAAAGCTCCACTGGATCCAAAACACCGTTTTTGAAATGTTTTGACGTCGAACGGGTCTCCGAAATTTCATGCGTACCCTTTATGACCTAAAATCATGCAAAGACACTCGAACTTACGTACTTCGAGCATCAAAATACATATACACATACGTATACGAATACGTATAGGGTACACTATGGGTCAAAATGACGTCACCTAAAGGCACGGGTGCTACAAGAAGACTGTTGGAGGAGCTCAGGCAAAAACAAGAGAAGATTCTCTTGTAATGTGACAGCCAGAGTGCCTTGCACATCGTAAGCAATCTGACGTTTCATTCCATAATGAAGTATATAGGGGTTCAATATCACTTTGTTCGAGAGGTAGTAGAAGATTCATGGAATATGTAGAAAATTCACACTAAGAACCTAGCTGTGGCGACCCACACCCCAGACTGTCATCCTTCATGAATCGGCATGCGGAAGTGCTAGGGTGGGACGCCCGGCGTAGGCATCCACGACCACCTCAAATCATCCCATGAGATGATCGGTACCCTACAAGCCTCAACTAGACTCTCACATAGAGTCCCAAAAAAAAAATATTGAAACCACATCAACCACCTGATAAACTTAACAATTCTAATTATCAATGACATCCACGTGAATCAAAAGACATAATCCTTCAAAGCATAGACCAAATAAAAATGATCCCAAGGCATACAAGACAATAATAATGATCATAACAGTCCTCAAATAAACCCAAAACAGTCTAAGGCAACATGCCTAGACCCATCATCAAATCCAATGCCACAAGGCCAATATACAACCATAAATACAAAGTCTCTCACCATCAAGGTTTAACAAGTATTATTATAATTACATATGTATCAAAATAAGTGAAACCATACACATTCCTAGCTTTGGCAATGGCTAGATACTTAAGCAAACGCAATACCCTTGCCCTTGCCCTTGCCCTTGCCCTTATCAATAGAACCTGAAAAGTGAGTGAGAGTGTAAGCTAACGATGCCCAGTGAATAGTGTTCAATAGTGCCATCAATTATACATCACTAAAAGTCATATATGCACATGCATGAAATAATGAGTATGTGAAACATAAAACACATAGTAAAATAAGCATTCTTAATTCCATGCATTTCAAAACCATTCATTTTCTGTTGTAAAGACCCACATGGCCCTCCCTCATTGGGGTACAGCTGACATATAGATCATTCACTCATCGGTGACATGATCTTCCCTTAATAGGGGAATGCCAATTTCCACCTCTACAGAAGTAAGCTTGGCAAACATACACAAGCCTCCTAGGAACACCTAGGGAACTTAGCTTGGAACACCAAGCTTCTAGAGTTTCAAAACCATTCAAAATCCATCTTTAGAAAAGTCAGCTTGGCAAACATACACAAGCCTCCTAGGAACACCTAGGGACTTAGCTTGGAACACCAAGCTTCTAAAGCTTCCACATACAAATCTACCTCTAGAGAAGTCAGCTTGGCAAACATCCACAAGCCTCCTAGGAACACCTAGGGACCTTAGCTTGGAACACCAAGCTTCTAGGGTATCAATGCATGACATTTCAAAACATATTAAACACATGCATTTCCATAATGATATTCCTGACTTTCAACATACAAGTATAAGTAAATAAGATGACACATGTGATAAACAAGATGAACAACTACTCGCAACCAATGTCAGGCAAGCAAAGTTATCCACACACGAACCAACATGGATTCCAATGCAAATCAAGATCCTGTAAACCATAGATTCATGCACATATATCAATTATCATGACCATCCATACATAGTCACACTAATCATGATCAATTCCTAATTCAACAAGTCCATGTGCATCCAATTCTCATCATGAGTTTTCCATCTCATGATCAACCTCGACATCCTTGCAAATCCACATATAAGACCAATTCTCAAAAACTAAGACAACACTTAGTCTAGGTCATTCAATTCCAACACAAGTCCAAATCATTCAAAACCATGCAAGATTGATCATAATCAAGTCAATTCCTCAATTCAAATCAATACATGGCATACGACCCAATTTGGAGGAAAATCTCTACAATAAGCATAGAGCCAAATTGCAATAAGTCATACAAAATTAGCTTAGGTTCAAACATTATAAACCCATGATTCCACTCAATTTGGGTCCAATTAGATAATCCCCATGTCAATTTGATCAATTGACTTGGTTTAAGTCAAAAGCCATAATTTGGGCAAAATCCCCAAAATCAAGCCCTAGGCCGATTTTACACTACAACTAGGGTTTCCGATGGATAAAAATACTGAACCACCATCAATCAACTAGGATCAGCCATTTATTCAACATAGTTGACATGCAAGTCCAAAGGAAAGCCCTAAGTTCGATTTCTAGGATTTAGGCTTTTACACTTAGATCCACGGAAAATGGTACCATTGGGTTCCAAATCCACCAAGGAACCCAAATCTATATCATACACCACTGCCCTAAGGGTTTCCAGGAAAGCCCTAAGCTCTTGCACCACCAAAAACATGGTGAAATGCTTAAGAAATGCTCATGGAGTGTAGATCTAGGTCGAGAAAGGTTGCTTTTATCATAAGCAAGCTCAAAAGAACAAAAATCAGCCAACCTTAGGTTAGGGAACACCCAAAACCGTGACCCATAAAGAAAACTACACTATTAGAAAGCTTACTCTCACCTTTAATGGTAATTTCATAGAAAGAAATGGAGAAAAACACTTATTTTGGGGTGTAGATGGTGAAGATTTTCCTTGGAAACCCTAGTTTTCCTCCCTTCTTCCTCCAATTCGTCCTTAGCTCATATGGGAAAAGTAGCAACCTTTCCCCCCTTTTAAAACACTGAAAATGGCCATTTATCACCCATAACTATGCCCAAAAAACGGATCAGCGCACTCATCCCACCTAGGAACGCGCTTGAGCGTGCTACTCCTTCACCAAGAGCACCTAAATTTTATTTCGCCACTACGTGCTCAATACTCATTGAAATTTCGAGTATGACCAGTCGTTTTCTATGTAAAAATGCGTTCCGGGCTCATTTCCAATATCTCCAAGTCCATTTGTCGCACCAATAATTAATTATCATATAATAAACACATATACACAACATATTCCAATATAATTGTCATATTTACCATGTGTTGAGATACAACTTTCTCATATATCAAAGGTGCATTAAATGAGACATTTAATGTGGTCTTTTCACATTACAATAGTATTAATATGGCCACTCACAATAGTATTAATGCTCTCCAACAAGTCACTTACAATAGTATTAATATGGCAAATGATATTAATAAAATAATAACACCACCAATAATACTTTCTATAATAGCACCACCACCACTAATAATACTTTTTCTTTTCTTTATATATATAAGCAATAATCACACATCAAACATCAAACACACAAACATACACACCAAGGTGAGCACATAGAGTTTGAGCAAAAATACAAATGGGTTATGGGCTAAATGAAATCATTTCTAGGGCGCTACACTAGCAGATGTCTTAACTAAGCTGATCGATACTGACAAGTTCAAATGGTGTAGATCCTCATATAGCTTGGCTAATACGTAAGCAACATGAAGTTGGCAAGAGTCGAAGGAGATTGTCACAATGTTTTAAGTGGAAAAATAAAAAATAATAAAACATTGTGACCATTGTTGCTTAAAGTGAATTTTGGTTTTCTCTACAAACTAATAAGAGTTGATGGTTGTTTGAAGTAAGTTGTAGGTTTATCTACTAGCCACTAAGAGGTGATGGTTGCTTGAGGAATGTAGTGACAAGTCATAGTTTCTTGAAGAGTGTTGTAATAAGTTATGGTTGCTTAAAGAGTGTTGTGACAAGTCATGTTTGCTTGTTCTAGAAGTTGTCTAGTGGTGCCTATTCTCTTCTCCTCAAATCATCCGATCTCATTCTTCTCTTCTTCTTCTTCTCCCTAATTTTCTTTTAATTTAATAGAGAGAGAATCTTATTGTTTTTTCCTTAAGTTTAGAAAGAGGGTTGTAAATTATTTTTCTTATAGTGATTCTTCTGCATTTTGCCCGTGATATTTTTCTTAAATTGAGGATTTTAGTATGTAAAATCTTTGTGTCTCCCACTTTTTTCTAGTTTTCTCATCTTGTTCTTTAGTTGTATAATACTACGCATGTCATTATTCCCCAACAACTATGTATCTCAAACAAATAAGAACAATATTAACACTTATATAGAGCCAAAACGTCTTACAAATATTTTCTTTAATTTAAACAACATATTTTAAAAAACAATGCTATTTGTTTTTGAATTAGGAATTCTCAATCAAATGTAATTAATTAATGAGTCATGAAATTGATATTGATGAACAAGCATCGTTGTGATGGGTCCAAGGGAAATCAATTCCACTCACTTTGTGCTGGACATGTTTGGTGCGTGTCAAAAGTCTTGTTACTAACTTATGACAAGTACAGCACACCTGTACCAGTTCCATTGGCTATTTAGCTACTCATGCTCCTTTAATGTTTTTCTATATATATATTTGCATTTTACTGAGGCCATGTCTGGTTTTGCTATTAATTTAATGAAGTATATTATTTTTATCTGAAATGAAAAGAAAATCAAAACAAGGTTAAGTCCAACTGATATATAGCTACATATATATCGAGCTTTAATTAAACCTACTGCCTTTTTATTATTATTAATATTATTTTCTTTTCTGAAAGTTAGAATATCTTAAATATTATAATGGATATATAAGACAAAGTCTTGAAATAGAAATTAAATATAATAAATAAATAATTTTTAAATATGAGCAACCCGGATGTAGAAATTGTATACTTGTGCGTTCATTCTAGATAGAAGTAGATTTTTGTGTGTTTAAATATTTGTTTATTTATTTATAAAGCAAAATCAGTCACCTTTCACTTCGACTAAGCATAAAGCAACGTTGAAACTTCTCCTAACAATTCAAGAAATGAATTATATGCTTTCTTGCAAGCAAATGGCACACATAGGAGGATATAGCTAAATATTTATTAACTGATACTCTTATATGTATGTACAGTTATCAAGTCTCCCAGTCAACATTTACATCCATATTCTTCTCCTTCTATCAAATCATTTGACATTTTCATCAACAATATATATCTCATATTATATTATTACTCATAACATTAACAATTTAAACGCCTCCTTTTGACGGGCATTTAATTTTCCTCTATCTCTCAGTCTCTCTAAAGTTGATAATATGAAAATGAGAGTGAAAAATAAGAAAGAAGTTAATTAATTAGGTTAATTAGTAAACTACTGTAGCTCTTGCTCTTGTAACATCCCAACTATTTTTTTTTAAATAAATCATTTTTGCCCCATATAATTAATATCTTAAAAATAAAAATAATAATATATACTATATAATATGACTTTAAAAATTAAAATCTTAACTAAACGTTATAAAATTTATGGAGGCATTATCAATTATTTATCCCAAGTGTAAATATATCAAAATTGATATATTTAAGCAATATATATAGTGAGTGAAGTAGTCAAACTTTTGAAAAAAATCACTGAATAAAATCCATGTCCCAGATGTATTTCTTTTTCTCTTAGCTAGGCTAGTGTTGTGTGTAGTGCGTGTAAAGGTCAAAAAAGTATATAATTAGAAAAAGAAAATTTAATATGTGAGTGACATCCGGCCCCATTTCGTGCTGGCCCAATTGTACCTTCTGCAGAAACCGCGTTCCCCTGTCTCACTGGCCCATCACTCCCTCCCTGTTCATCTCATCATCTTAACGGTAACGACCACACCACACTCCTCAATTTCAAGTACCATCCATCCGTACTTATCACCACACGAGATATTCAGAACAAGAAACACTCTTCGCTGCCGTAAAACGCATGAAGAGAAATGACCAACATGTCTATCGAAATGACACGTGGAGATTAGCCGACTGAACCATGCATTCGGGAGAAGTAACCGTGGTTAAGTCCTGAGTATCAAAACGTGTCGGTTACTAACAACCCCAGTGTCAGTTGTTGGTGGCTTAGGGCTTATAGAAAACCCAGATTCTCTCCAAAGTGTACCCGCCAAGTACCATCTGTACCTCCCAACTCTTCCCGTAACCCTTTATATATATAAAATTTACTCACTTTGTTCCTCCATTTTAAATACCCCTCACGTCCTCCGTGCTTCCTACTCCCAAACAAACACACACACCAACATCAACGAAGAAAGAAAGAACGAACAAGAGTTTAGAGAGAAAAAGAGATGAAGAAGCTGATCCAACGACTCTCGCGCGTCGCCGATTCGTCTCAGTACAGTCTTCTCCGCTCTGAATCGCGAAACTCCTCGAGAAGTAGTAGTCCGCGATCGGTGACTGTGAGTCACCGGACCGGAAAACCTCGCAGATCTGGCGCCGGAGGGGTTCCAGAGGGGCATATACCGGTATACGTCGGAGAGGAGATGGAGAGGTTTGTCGTGAGTGCGGAGTTGTTGAATCGGCCGATCTTTATGGAGCTTTTGAGGAAATCGGCTCAGGAGTACGGTTACGAGCAGAAAGGCGTGTTGAGGATTCCTTGTGCTGTTCTTGTTTTCGAGCGAGTTCTTGAAGCGTTGCGTCTTGGTGGTGATGATGACTCCAGAGATCTTGAAGAGTTGCTCCGTCTGTTTTCCGATGATTTTCTTTAGCTTTCTTTCTTTCTTTTTTTTGTTTCTGGAAAAATTGAAAATCAGATCGATCGTTGTTGTATATAATCTGATGAGATGGATCAAGGAAGATGAAGGAAAGGTAGCTAGGTTTTTTTTTTTTTTTCGTTTTTTATAGTTGAAAGAACATCGGTTAATCTGTTATGTTGCTGTAGCTTTGATGTAAATTCACAAATTTTCACGACAGAGAATCAGAGATCGATAGAGATGATGGTAGTTGTCGTTACATTTGATTCTTTCTACTTACTACTACCTCTTTTCCCTAATTTCCTTGCTATTTCTGCGTGTTTCAGTCGATAGTTTCACGCTTTTTCATTTCTGGAATTGTTCTTTCTGAAATAGGCTTGGATAATTAGTATTTTCCTTGCATATCGGTCGGGTTTCTTTCTTTTTCAGATCGAAGAAAACCTTTCGGTACGTCGACGGAAGTACGGAATTCGCTTGCGCTTGCATCTCTCTCTCTTTATCTTTTTTAAATTCCTATTAATTAATCTTTCCACGCCTAACCTTAGTAAACTCGACTTCTAACCGATGGAAATTACCAAGAATACCCTCACATTGGGATTGCCGCCGATATTGCCATTGTTATGTTCCCGAGGATGTGTATATACATTCAAAGTGTATATTATACATCTTTGGATTATCTTTTTTTCTTTTTTGAAAACACATATTTGAATTATCTTAAATCATATGTTTTGAGGTAATTTAATAATGTACGAAAGAACTATACACTTTAGATGTATATGTGGATATAACTTTAACATTTTTCTATATATATAATATATTGATTTATGCATAAATATATATGTTTTTGGGCAAATGTTATTACTAATATCATCTTCTTTCAATGTAGATCCCTAAATGTGGCAAGTTTGGAACCTACTAATTGTAATGTTCCCATCAAAAAAAAAAAAAATTGGTATGTGTATGTTTTACATTTTTCTCATTTTTTATAGTTCTTAAATATTTTCTATTTTAAAAGTTATTTTTACCCCATATTTATATTTTTAGTTTAAAACAAAGTCATTAGAATTTGTCTTTGATAAATTAGAAAATAAGTACTTTGAATCAGTCAACTTTTTTACTATATTATTTCAATTTTCACAAGGTGGGAACACTTATTAATTGGTCCCCAACCAAGTTCATCAACCAGAAAATGCAGTGTTTGATTGGCTATTTTCGGTTAATTTATTTCCTTTAAAATACGTGTCAACGGTCAAATCAAAATTAAGTAATACTATATTTTGATCTGCTTATATATTTTTTGTTTACTGGTTGTTTGGCCCTTTAAATGTGTCTTCTCATTCTTCGAGTGAAGACTAGTTCTCTGTTCTCTCGGTGTTTGAAATTCTATAAAAATTTATAGGGGTCTCTTTCACTTAAAATTTGGCCTATAAATTGTTTTTGCCGAATTATTACTAAAACATATTCCACACGGTTTACCAAGTAAGCTTATAATTAAACCACATCAATACACACATTATTATAATTATATTATATTCTTAATGACATATAATTAAAAATAAATAAACTCTCCAATTATTTGGTTCCACGTAGAAATATTTCTTTTATTATTTTCACCTACTTTAATGGAGAGCTTATCTAAGAAAGATTAATAGTTTTCTTACCTATCCATTCAAAACTATAGGCTATAGCGGCAATGGCAACACGTGTGCAGAGGATTCAGAATGTTGTTGCTGAAGCATCGCAACTAGCATGGGATGCCGCGGGAGTTGGGATTCAGTGGCATTATTGTTATTATATTGAAGAACAATGAACTGTGATGTCCTTTCATGTGAGAGCCTTTCGGCGATTCTAATTACAGAATGTTAGTCTAAATTATCACCACGCATTATATAAAAGCAGTCCAAATTATTATAATACACCTTTGTATCGTCTCACATTATTGCTAGGCCTATCATAACTTTTTTTTTTAATTTGAAACGTTAGTTTGAATATGACAAAAATAATACAGTAATTTATTCAGTGCCCTTCGTGACAGTGTGTTGTTACACAAAGCTCTTTTAAAAACATTTGTATCTTTTATGAAAATAGATGGGCGCCGGAGTAGGTATAACACCGTGGAACTTGAACCCGTTCACAAGGGACGCTGCACGTCGGGTTTCCCAATGTTGTCCTCGATGGCCTTGAGCATTATTCAAAGAAAATAATAGTAATAACAAATATAAAATAAATTTATTTATTTTTTTATTTTTTGTTAATAAATTGATAGAATTACATAATAACCATGTTGGTGTGAGATTCGTTTAATTCTTTAAGCAACGCAACTAGCTTGGATTGAACTGGAGTGTGGGAGCACAAGACCTATAGACAAAGAAAAAAAAAGTTATTAAGAGGGATATACATGTTGATCTAAGTAATTTTTCCCTTAAAATTCTTCTAAATATTTTGATGCTAACAAATAATATAACTATCACACCCCAAATATTCTCTTATTTACAAATTCCTTTAATAAGTGATTTGATAGTAAAATAAAAACAACAAAAATTTCAAGATTACAACTTTTGTATTTCTAAACTTTACATTATTTCATGACTTATTTCCTATATACAAACTTATTTGTCTTTTTCTTCCATACGCCATATTTTGTACATAGTCAGACTTAACTAACACACACAAGTGTCGAAATATTACAACCTTTATATACAAGCTAAGGTTAGTATGATCGACTTATTACTAGTTTATCCATAAATTTACATTATTTGATGACTAGATCCTCCTTCATTCCTTTCCTTTTTCCTTTTTTTTTCCTACTCCTTTCCCTTAACATTAATTTCCTAGAGAGAAAGATTGAAAGGATGAGCTTATGCTCAGTGAGTCCACTGGCGAATTTTTACACTTTAAGCAAAATATTAAAGTTGATATTCAATAATTGAAATATAAACAATATAACAACAACAGTTGCACACATATGCACGTAGAAACTTTGCTAGCAATTAAATAGAACATTTTAAGAAATTTGAAATAATAAACTACATCTAGCAATCTAGCATGGATCAGCTTTCAACCCAAGTAAACTACATTTAACATTCCAGCAAGAGCCAACTTCTAACCTAAATAAGTTGCATTTAGCAATCCAGCAAAGGTCAACTTCCAACCCAAATAACATTTCACTAGTGAAAATAAAGACACGGCATAACTTCAACATGAATATAAAAGTTAATGAAAAGACTAGAATGCACAAACCATAAGATCCTCCCCACCTTGAAGTGAATGCTACAACAATGTTTCTTTAAGCTTTTCCCGGAAATACAAAAAAGAAAGAGATTTTGAAAGAAGTTTTGTTTTGAAAGAATTTGAAAATCCCCCTATATTTATAGTATGAAATTTATGGGTTATTCTCAAAATGCCCTTCGGAGATCTTATTTATGTATCGTCGCGTCCTGTGCTCGGGTAAGGTCTCGGGAACGTTCTCGAGAGTTTTCTCCAAAAAATTATTTTAAAGTATTACTAACTATATCCTTTCTCAAGACATATCTCGAGATGATTCTTTTCAAATAATATCAACTATATCTTTTCTCACTTTTATCCTCAAACTTTTCTCATAATACCAATTGTGTCCCTTTTATCCTTTTCTAGCTTTTAGGTGAAAATGTCACAACCTTCCCCCTTAAAGAATTTCGTCCTCGAAATTTATTTCATTTCTTTAAGAGTAAAGCAACCAATGATTTTTTGGTCCCTAAAGATAGGTTCCTTAAAAACTACATCACCCTTGAGTTGTATCTTCGAGACTACAACTGCTGATTTGGAAAAACAATAGTTTGATCCTTGTATTTTAAGAATAGTTTGGTTTGGAAGTGTCACATATACTCGTTTCTTCAGGCAGTCAATTTGAGCGTTTAATTGGATTAACCAATCCATTCCTAAAATTATATCAAAATCTTCAATGTTTAAAATCAACGAATTTACTAAGAAAGGTTCACCGCCCATCCTAAGTTCATATTTGGAGAATAACTGTGTCATTTCTACTCTTGCCCCCATTGGTGTGGTTACCATTATTTTAGGATTCAAAGGTTCAACCTCTAACCCTAGTTGTTGTACTATGGAAGGAGTTATGAACCAATGGGTGGATCGTGTGTCAAATAATACCCAGACTTTGGAGTTGAATAAATGAAATATACCTTCAACCACAGTCGTGTCATGTTGCTCCCATGTGCGGCAGCAAATGTTTGGCCTTGTTGCTGTGGATTGGGTTGGTTAGGCTGCCCAAGTACAACATATTGATTTGTTGAGTACAATTTTTAACAATGTGGCTCACTCGTCCACATCGAAAACACGTTCTTACTTCCTGTCGCTGACCAAGGTTTGGTTTTGGTCCCTAGTTTCTTTTAGAGATACCCATTTCCTAGATTTGACCCTTGTGGCTTTGGCTTGACTTCCTATCTGCTCCTCTCGCTGAAATTTCCCAATCCTTGAAACATTTTTCCCTTTATTCTTCCTCTGCTCCTGTTGCTGCCTCTCCTACTCGAACTGCATGGCCCGATTTACAACTTCTCTATAATTCTCTACCTCCAAAATGGACAATGTTTGCCCTAAGTCGGGCCTAAGTCCATTATAAAATTTTTCAACTTTCTCTTTCATTTGCTATTGTAGATAGAGAAAATACTAATAATTTCATAAATTTTGTTGAATATTCCTACACCGTCATTTGTCCTTGGTTCAGCTTGAAAAATTCCAACCGTTTCTGCCTTTTCGTGGCTTTGGGAAAGTATTCCTCAATGAACACAACTTCAAATTCTAGCCACGTGATTTTAGCCACATCCAGGGTCGGATCTTCCTTAATTATTTTCCACCAACTGTGCGCAATTCCAACCAATTGATACGCGGCAACTGGAATCCTTCCCTCATCCAATAACCCCATCGCTTCAAAAGCTTTTCGAGTTTCGTCTAGCCACTTTTGTGCGACTTCTGCATCCGATTTTCCTTCGAAGGTTAATAGTTGGTCTTTTAAACTTGGTTATTTGTTTCGTCTGATAATCTTCTTCTACTCTTCTCACATTTGCATGAAATAGTTGAGTCGTGGCTCCATTAAGTCCACATAATGCACGAAACGTTGCAAAAAAAATTTCATCTCGGTCAGCGATGGTACCGATGACCCATTGCCCTTTTCTGGTGGTGATGGATTGGTTGTAGGTACTCCACCTAGTGTATTAGCGTTTTTTGTAAATCGTTTCGGAGTAAACGTTGTCTCTATTTTGGATGGCCCTACATCCCCAGTAGCTCACTCCTTGAAGCTTGGAATGAGTCGTTGGTGACTTGGCGTTGCGTCTGTACCATCATATTGTGGTACATATAAGATTTGTCCTAGTTAGATTATTAGGTTTCTCACCTAGCTTCTAGGTTAAAGACATAGAGTTTATCAGTTCCATTAGGTTTCAAACCTTTAGAATTTCAAATATATTATTTAGTAAAATATTCATTTAGATATAATATGCATTTACGTACTATATTCATGTGTATAAAGTATACATTTAAATAAACTTATATAAAAATCATTCTTATATATGTTTTAAACACGTATTTGTTTTTCATTGGCAAATAGCACTATATTCAATCATTAGTACCGATTTTGTGGTCAAGTTATTTCTAATTTCTCACGATGTGAATTTAGATTTAAAATTCAAACAAATATCGCAATAAGTGAAAAACATCTATTGGATAATAGTTATCCATCAAGTTTATACGTCCCATATCATTCGAAGTTAAGGATAAAAAGTATCAACTAGCTTTTTCCATCATTGCCAAACATGGTCATGAATTGATTTCTTCTCACTCATCCCAAGTACGAGTCATACCCGTTATGTCCTATACCACCCCAAATATGTCCATAGTTAGAATTCATGATTTGTCACCATCCCATCACACATGGTATCATGTACACACAACACAATAAATAACTTAGACTTTATACATTACTATATTAGTATAAAGTTACAAAATAATGTTCTTGACAAGCCTAGAATGTAAAAGATATGCATTATGTCAATAAATGAGTTGAATGGTCTCCCTACAGCATGTAAGTCTCTTGGAACCATAAAATTGTGTAAAGTGCTGTATAGGACATAAAAACCACTTGAGTGCTGACATTTCATTCATGCTGCCATCTAAAATCTTAGACATCATATTGTAAGGGGACAACAATGAAACAACTTCTACCCAATAAGCACAAAGACAATAACTTGACAAAATCATCCAATTCAACAATAACTGAATCAGCTTCATCTTTCACACTTGAAGAATTCGAAGACGGACTTGATACCTAGAACATGCACATTCTTTGTCAGCAACCATGCATAAGCCTAGAAGAAACCTAAAGTAAGAGTTAGGCAATTCCACAAAAGAAACAGAAAAACATAAGCATGACTATGAACAAGAGTAAATACATAATGCAGAAACTTGAAAATATTTCCAAACATCATAGGAGTTTCCAATATTCTTTCTTAAAAGAACAATTTCAATCCACCAAGAAGGTGATATCAATTCGTTGAAGTATAATTTTCACTGCTTTATTCATTCCAACAAAAGATTTTATTGAATAATAACAGCTAAGGAGTTTCCCATCTTTCCCTAGACATAACCAGATTTGGCAAACACCTTATATTGACAATTTAACATGCGTATGGTTCGCCATTCCAAAGATCACCAATGGGCATTCCATTCGGCTTTGGGAAGATAGGTGGTGTGGAGAACCAGCAGCTAGGCCACCCTTTACCCTAACCTATTCCATTCGTATAACCTTCCCAACCACCCCATCACATACTTTCATTCATTCCCACCTTCAAATCCTCTCTTGATTTGGTTAGTGGAGTGTATTCTCCTCCATTAGCGGGGATTACGATCGTTTTGTCTTTGTATATTCTATATTTTTGGGTGGTATTTAATAAAGTCTCGTTTCTCTTCAAAAAAGAAAAAGAAAAAGAAAAAGAAAAAAAAAAAAAACCTCTCTTGATTCCCTCTTCGGATTTCCACTCTCCTAGGGCCCTCACGTCCAAGGAAGAAACATAGACCCCCTACTCTCTATATTAGACCATGTGAAATTTCCCCCACACGCTCATTACAGAACTACTTGGTCTTTTGATCCTTTTTTGGGCTTTTAAATGATAACCAAGTCTCTCAATCTTTTGCACTTGCTTCTTTCATTTGGAGATCACAAATTCCATCTAAAATTAAAGTTTTTGGGTGGTTATTGGCATATAAAAAGCTTAGCACCTTTGACAGTTTGCACAAGGGCTTACCAACTTACATGTGGTCCTCTCAAATGTTGCATTTTTTGCCTTCAAGTGGGGGACTCTGTTGAGCATTTATTTTTTTTGTTTTTATTTTTTTTGCCCTTTTAACAAAAAAAATTGGGAAAAGTAGGAAGAGTTCTCCTCTAGCATTCTCAAAGTTTCTCATTGTGGTGAAGAGTGTTTCCCCCTCAATCATTTGGACAGGACGTCCGCATGCTCGAGAGCTATTGGAAGAGTCGCTTTATGTTAAACAGTTCAGATAATTTGGTTGGAGAGGGATCAATGAGTTTTCCTAGATAAGAAAAAGGATGTGTTCTTCGTTTGGGACTCCCCTAGGCTAGTAGCAGGGAATTTGATAGTCTTCCAAATTTACAGAGGTATTATTCTACTTTAGAGTGGCTTAGGGGTTGGTCTAATTTTATGTATTGCCTTAGTAAAATAGAGTCGAGAATCTTCTAACTAATTCAACCAAAACTCAAACTCCATGTCTTGCACATCATTTTCTCCACAATGCATCCCTCATGTTAAAACTCCAAAATTCAATATCTTGGCCCCTGACTTTCTTCACCAAGTGTCCTTGAAATGGAAATAACCCAAAGCACTTCCCCAATTTGTGCTCCTACGCTTCCTAATACTGAGACCCCTAGGTCTTTCGATAAACAGAACTTATCCCTACCAACCCACTAAGTCTGCATTGTGTGTACCCACTAAATCTTCCTAGCCTCTTTCCCATTAATATAAAAGAAATGTTCTCATTTCTTTGTCTAAAAGAATAGTTACATCAGCCAGGACAGGGAAAAATGAAAGGCACCGAATGAGAAGGGTAGACGGCATATTCTCAAGGAGAGCCAACCTACCACCTTTTGACAACATTAGTATTTTATTGAATGAACCTTGATTCTAGTTACAATTTATAAATAAAAATTAAGTTTTGAAATATCATTCACATTTTGTTCATCCATCGGTTCAACTTTCCAACACACACTACAATTCTATACAATGGCCATGCATTTCCAAAAAATCAGTCAATCCTTTATGAGATTAATAGTGTGCACTGCACTCACCTTGCGCTTAGCAGCATCAAACCAAGCATCTGCAGATAGTGTATACATATCGGCACCAGTAAAATTTAAAGGGCATTTCTTTGCAAAGGAGTATAGTGACACATTTTCATGCAATTTAAACTTCCAAGAGTAAGGGCAGCCAGCACGCTGCAAAAAGAGAAGAAAGGTCACCTAATCAATCTCTGCAAGCATCTAGAAACAAAAAGACCAAAATTAAATAACCAAAGTTAAGTAACCAATATGAGTACGATGAAGAATCTGCATAAGAAACATCCTTACCTGAGAAACCATTTGGTCCATGACACCCCCAGAATCTCCAGAAGCTCCTCGTGCAGGAGCAAGGGAATTGAGCTCATAAAAAAAAACACAAGGGCATGCAAATCTGATTGACAAGTTGTATGTATTATCTCATTCTTGTCTCAAAAGCAACTCATACCTTCTGAAATATGTATCGAACATTTTATTTCTAATTCTGTACATATTGATTAATTCAAAACCTTTTACTCTTAAAAAATTCAAATAACACTTTGTTGCAGGTTGCAACAGCCTTTGCCAACAAAAGTCTGAAAATGCACAAAATAACTGACATTAAAGAGATGAAGGAGATGGGATGTAAAGACATACAAAAAGCAAGTTGAAACTCATGTAATAGATTGTTCATCACAAAAAAGTGGCGGATAAAAAAAATTACCTTATCCATTCCAGGACGACCATAGAGAAGGACACCAGAGAGCTTACGCAATCCAGATAAGAATAAATCCTCGTGGAGGAGAGGCAACTACAGACACCATCAATAACCATTCGCATCAGTCTATCAGTTGATAACAGCAGGTGAGCAAACGACAATCTTGTTCAGATATTGAGCTTCTTTTGCTTCTTTTTTGGGATTGGAAAAACAAGAAGAGAATTTGAAGTGGTACAAATCAAACACCAAGTCCAGCCATACAGCTACTTGCACAAATAGACCTCCATTCACATCTCTAAGGAAAATCAAGTGAAGAGGTTCATGGAGAACATAACTTCCCCCTTCAAAATACAACTATGTTTTAATAGGGTAATTCTTTCAACCAACTTGGGGTTGGTGTGATGACCAGGAACCTGCCTCATGAAGTGGGAGTCTAAAGTTTGAATCATACCCCAAGCAAGCCAGACCGCGTAGATTTTCCAGTGTATGAGGATAGGGAGGTTTGCACATATCTCAAGGGACTAGTTGAATGCTCTAATAGGCCCAAATACCCTATCAAAAAAAATTGGTAATTCTTTCACATTTCAGTTTTCTGAATTTTATTTTACTAATGCTATAAAACTACTGTTCTGATTTTCTGTTTGATAAAATAGAAATGCCAAATGTTTGAAATAAGACATACAGCATTTTGAACAAATGTGTATGCTAACATGATAAAGGATAAATAATTAAGAAATGAACCAGGATCCCATCACCCTAACCTGACAAACCTGAAACTCCAAAAACCGAATTCTTTGTAAAGACTCTTCTATTTAAATGGTAAAATCTAAGTAATGTTCATTTAATTAATAAAGATTTTAATTTCTCTGCCAAATTTGGTGTGGATGTCAAATGAACTGGTACAAGGAAATAAAGACAAATATAATAATAGCACATAATAGCCAGCTAAGGAAGGAGTTGCAAGATGAAGAGACCTACCTGAACTGTGCCCAGAATTGATTTCTTCACATCCTCTAGTCCACCAACATCCTCTCACTTGACATTCCGCACCTGTAGCATTTGCATAGGATTGAAACTCAAACATATCCATTATGTACAGCAAGTAAAGTTCACATAGCAACTATGAAATTGTTCACACATCTCAAATTTAACCTAAATGTTTTTCATGCTTTCTGAATTTGGCACCTCCACAAACTCATGCTCTCAACTCTCTGCTGCTACAAAATGATTGTCAAATATTTGGTACCTTTTCTTCAAACAATAAGAATTTTCCATGTGCTGCAAATCCTCATGTGTAGGTCTATAAAATAGTTTCACCAATGGAGAAGAAAAGGTAAAATAAAAATAAATAAAAAAAGGTCATAGATGAACTCATGTGTCCCATAGATTATTTAAGAGAACTGATTCTTCCGTTTTATTATCATATTTAGGACAAAATGAAAATAAAAAATCCCCTCACAACATTATGACTTCCATACTGAAGTAGAGGATAACCAACTTTAAATATACTCTATCATGGAGCAGAATCAACAAGGACAACCCCATCCACCGCCACCAGGAGTCAAAATCTGAAGAACCTCACCTGCTTGCACCTCAACTGTGTTCTTACCACCAAGGTAAATCTTACGCTTATCCTTCATAATTAGGTAATTAGCTCCACGGGCGCCATCCTTCCCGCCATTCAATCCTCTAGGTGCATGAACTCGTCTCTCTGAAAGCACGCTCACAACAACTGGGCTTCTGAACTTTATTTCCCTTACAAGTCCATCACCTCCTTTATAAATACCATTTCCCCCACTGCTCTGTCGAAGCCCAAATCTATGCAAGAGAACCGGGTATCGCTGCTCGAAAATCTCTGGATCAGTCATACGTGTGTTTGTCATGTGGCATTGAACACCACTTGTTCCATGCCAACTTGGACCAGCGCCACTCCCACCTCCAATTGTTTCGTAATAACCAAAACTGTTATTCCCAAAAGTAAGATTATTCATACAGCCCTGAGAACAAGCACACGCCTGAAATGCAGTAAGAACAACATCGGTGATCCTCTGAGATGTGAGGACGTTACCTCCAACTACAGCAGCTTTATCACTAGGAGAAAGGAGCGAACCGGTGGGAATAAGGATTTTTACTGGAGCCAAGCAACCTTGATTAAGAGGAATCTCCACGTCCACCAAACAGCGGAGACAATATATAACTGCTGCAGCTGTTACTGCTTCTGGTGCATTCCAATTTCCATATACTTCTGGACTAGTCCCATTAAAATCAAAAATAGCTTCACCCTTTGCTGTATTGATTGTAAGTTTCAGGTGTATGATAGAGCCATCATCCATATAATCTTCTTCTTCAATAGTCACAGAATCATTTGCAGTGTTGTTATGTAACTGAGCCTTAACTCTGGTAGACACTGACCTTAGCATTTCTCTAACAGCTTCTTCTGCATTAATTTGCACATGGCTCATGTAAGCCTGAACGGTGCCCACACTATATTGCTCAATGAGTTCTTTGATGAGTGATATTCCCCTCTGGTTTGCAGCCACTTGTGCGTGAAGATCTGATAAGTTGTCTTGAAGCTTGCGAGTACCTGGAATCTTAAGACCCGACGCTTCATCTGAATAAGGAGACTGAAGTAGTTTGATGATTCCTTCCTCTTGGAAGACCCCTTTTTCCACGAGTTTAAATGCCTTTATTGCAGCTCCTTCTTCCCATATGGACTTTGAGAGAGGTGGCATACTTCCAGGAGTTATACCTCCAATCTCTGCATGGTGCCCTCTACTAGCAACAAAAAATATCAGCTTCCCACTATCAAAAACAGGAGTTATAACAGTTATATCTGGAAGATGGCTACCTCCTGCACAGGGATGGTTGGTGACCAAAACATCTCCCTCATTGAGATCACTGCCCCAGTACTCAAGTTGCCACCTAACCGTGCTGGACATGGCTCCTAAATGAACAGGGACATGAGGAGCATTGGCAACCAGTCCCCCATCTGGTCCGAACAATGCACAAGAGAAATCAAGCCTCTCCTTGATGTTCGTAGATATGGAAGTTCTCTGGAGAGTCCGTCCCATTTGTTCGGCTATTCCCATGAACCTGTGATTGAAGATTGAAAGTTGGACCACATCAGCAACCTCTCCTGCTATTTTTTTCATCCGTGTACTGGAAAGAATCTCAATTTTGATATTACCATATTTTGTAATATGTGCTCTACAACCTGGTTCTACAATCACAGTGCTGTTACCATTCATTATAATCACCGGGCCTGGCAAGATATGACCATAACCAAGATTCTCAAGCCTGAATAATGGCGTGTTATGCCAACCATTTTCAAAATAAACATTGTAGTTACCTTCGGCCTTAGGAGCCACAAGAATGGGTTCCAATATTTGAGGCTTCAAGATATTAGTGATTCCTATACCACGAACTCTTACATCACATATAAGTATCCTCCGATTCTGCAATTTAAATCCATATTCTTGCTGGAACAGCTTGACAAATTCCAAGGCATAGTCATTTTCCAATAGCTCCTCACTTTTCCTCTTGACCATGATAGCAGTGTCAGTACCTTCATATCTCAAGTTTAAATATGACTCAGTCACGATATTTCCATCTCCAAAGCCCTGTTCTCTAAGTTTCTGTTTGACTTGCTCTATCAGAACAGCTTCCCTGCAAGAGGCCTCCAGTGCCGATTTGGGATCATAGACAACAGAATATGGCTCCTGTGCCTCTTCAATAACATCAGCCAAACCCATCCCATAAGCACTTAAGATCCCACAAAACCGGTGAATCAATACTTCAGACATTCCCAATAACCTAGCAATAGCACAGGCATGTTGTGGCCCTGCACCTCCAAAACAAGCAAGAGCATGATTCCTTGTTTCATGACCCTTCATCTCAGTTAATTGTCGTATTGGACGACACATTGTTTCGTTGGCAACATTTACAAATCCAAGAGCAATTTCTTCCACTGTCATGTCTTTTGCCAGTGGATCCAGGCTCTTTCTATAAGAGTTTATCGAGTCTGATAGCTTCTTGAACTCGTCTCTAGTAGCTTCCAAATCTAATTTCTGATCCTCATTGGAACCAAAGATAGATGGGAAGTGATCAGGAATTAAGGTTCCTAAAATAAGATTTGCATCGGTAACAGCTAATTCACCTCCTTTACGGTAGCAAACAGGGCCTGGATGTGCACCAACAGATTCAGGTCCCACACAAAAGGATCCAAACTGGAATTTAAGCTTAGAACCACCACCAGCAGCCACAGTGTTAATATCGAGCTGAGGTGCTTGAATTATAGCACCAGCAATCTGGGTCTCCAACACTTGTTCGTAGCTTCCAGCATAACGGCTAACATCAGTAGACGTACCACCCATATCAAATCCAATAAGGGGCTTTTCTGTCTCAAGCCCAAAAAGAGTCTGTGAGTAACCAACTACGCCACCAGCAGGACCTGACAAAACTGCTTTGTGGCCAGAAAACCTACTCTCCGGTGCAAGCCCTCCATCAGATTGCATAAACAACACATTCACCTTTCCCAAACCCTCATCAAATCTTGATATGAAACCTGATAAATATTCTTTAATTACGGGAGTCAAATAAGCATCCACACTGGCGGTTAGACCACGAGGAACTGCTCGTACCATTGGAGTCAAAGCCGAGGATAATGAAACATGTCTAAAACCCATACTTAGAGCTAATTTTTCCACCAGAATTTCATGCTGAGGGTACGTATAAGAATGCAACAAAACAACAGCTAAACAGCTTATCCCTTTCTCCAACAACGTTTTTAGCAAAGGCTTGAGCGATTCTTCATCAAGTGGCTTTAAAACCCTCACAAATTCACCCGAAATCCCTTTAACCAAGGAAGACGAATTACTACTCGAGTCCTTTGCTTCTTCCTTCTCAAGGATGAGCTCGATCCTCTCATCCGCTTCAATAACCTCCTCATAAAGATTCGAAGGCTTGGCAACTGTGAGGTCAAAGATTTTTGGGCGAGCTTGGTTACCAATCTGAAGCAAATCCCTAAATCCACGAGTTACACAGAGTGCAATCCTTTCACCCTTTCTCTCTAATAAGGCATTTGTAGCAACAGTTGTGCCCATCCGAATCCAATCAATCTTATCAGTGGGGATCTTTGAAGTTCGGTAGATCTTCTCTCCTGTATATTCCTCCAAAATCCTTCGCATACCTTCAATTGGGGCGTCATCATAATTTTCAGGATCAACAGATAAGAGCTTCATAACGCGCGGTTCTGATCGCCCAGGAATTTCTGCATAAACATCTGTGAAAGTCCCTCCTCTGTCTATACAAAACCTCAACTTGTCCTCCTTAGCACTCCCCATTTCTTCAATAATTGTGCGATATGGGCATGCAAACCTGAAGCAAGCAAGTTAAAAATAAATAAACTCTGAAATACCATTTATTTTTGGCTTCGTACAACTGTATAATCCACTTTGAAAACTCAACATAATTAATCATGCTAATCCAGAACACCTAATTAGTCTGCCATTAACTGTGTAACAGGCAATAGCAATTCATTCCAGAACAGATTACAATGATCTAATAGAGTAGAGGGCCCGAGTGCATCGAAAATCATTTGAATTAGACAGCAGTATATTTACCTTTCCAAAGAAGTAAAATTCACAGTAAATTTAAAGCTTCTCTTCAAAAAAAAAAAAAAAAAAAAAAAAATGAATTTAAAAACTAGGTTGAGCAATATAATACCTTTTCCAAAGAGCAGCAGAAGCACCTAATAAGAGCCTTCACCTACAATCTACAATAATAAAAGAAGAAAAATAGTAAGAACCAAAGACAGAGGAATCGTCACAAGTAATAAAATAAGAACCAAAACCAGAACAATTCAAAAAAGAAGAAGAAAGAAACATCTTCTCCGTTGAAGCAACTTAAAAGAAGAAGAAAAACAAGAACGAAAAAACTACAAGTAGTATAATAAGAACCAAAAAACAGAACAAATTAGAAGAAGTAAATCCATTGAAGCGACGAGGAAGAAGAAGAAGTGCTGCGAAGAGCGCTAAAAACCTCTAAGTGAATCTGCGATTGCTGGGGTTGTGAATCTCAAAGAGTAGACTGCGATTTAGATTTGGGATTGGCGTTGGGAATCGCAATCAGATGAACAACAGAACGAGATCGGGAATTCGTCTCGGATACTTTTTATTTATTTATTTATCGTCAAAGTCTGTTTTTTGAACTATCCTCGGTTAGGTTATCTGATCTAACTGCGTAACTTCTTCTCTCAAGTTCTTAAACCCAATGGATTAGAAATATTTTTAATAACCTAAAAATTATATTTAAAATCATATTAGGTGGTTTAGTGAATGGTGGGTGCTTCTATTTTTCTCTTGTTAATTTGGTATATTGTAGCATTGGATATACTTTTTAGAGAAATGTTGTACTTTCTGTACGTGACAAGCATGTATAAGCAAATTAAATAAAAAAAAAAGAGTGATGCTAAACTAAAAGTTTATTTTATAAGAAAATATTTAAAAAGGCATGTTTGTTGCTATTTCTTTTCTCCTTTTTAGTAGATCAATTTTTTATCATTTTTTATTTAAAAAAGGAAAATAAATTCCAAAAGTAACATTGATAACATTTTTATTTCTAAACATCTAAATATTTATCTCTAAATATTTTCTTGGCATATCTAAAATAAAAATATTTTTTTATAATTGAAATAAATTGATATTATTGATAAATTTTGATGAAACACCAAAAAGTTATAATATTAAATTGTTGGATATTTAAAAAAATTTGTGTAGGTTGATCTTATTTTTTATTTTTTTTTCCTAAAGAATATTTTGTTTTGTTTTATGATTTTTTTATTTGAGATGCATCTAAACAAAATCTTCTAGCAATTATATCTTATAAATTTTTAGGATTAAAACAAAGTTTGCTTTCCTTTTAAAAATCTATTAATAATATTACTTGTATTTTTTTCCATTTTAAATAATAAAGATATAATACAAAATTAAAAACTATAAAAATAATAAAGATAGAAAGTACCCACATTGGAGAGATGACCAATAAATAATACCAAAGTAATTTTAGATTTTTTTGAAAAAAGCATTTAATATAAAAGCATGTTACTTTGTATTGTCATTTCTCTCTCATCATTAAATTATTATTCTTTTTCTACATTTAATGAGTTGTTGTGTTAACTTGCCACATAAGTAAGAATTGAATAAGAATTATAGAGTAAATGTAACATTGATTTATTTAAAAATATGTATTGTGAATCATTTTAGTACTTATAAAACTAGTGAACGAGGCAGGTGCATTTGAAAGTCGTTGCAATTCCTTTCAAAAAAACAAAATGCTACAATTACCTCCGACCTTGTGACTATATTAAAAAATTATATATATTTAAGATAGCGTTTGATAACTTTACACCTTAAAAAGAAAAAATATCACTTATATTTTTAGTTCTACTAAAATAAGAGTTTATTTAATTAGAGCTTATTTTAAGTATAGTGTTTGGTAAGAAAGGTGGCAATCTCTAATTTTAATTTTGTATTAGAGGTTGAGTATTTGGTAAACAATATTTTAACCTCTTATTACAATGGTAATTCATGTCTTTTATGAAAAATATATTTTATATTTTTTAATGTATATGCAAGATTAATAATTTAATTTACATTAAGAAATTAATTAATAAAATTATAGTTTTAAATAATAACAAATACAATATTAGAAATTATATTCATTAACATAATATTATTATAGCATTTGGAAAACCTAATGTAAATAATATTTATATTAATTACTAACGAATATTATTAATTTAATAATTACTAATAAATATTAAATTTTATGTTATTGGAAATAATATTTACTTTAAAGGAATATAATATACTAATAAATATTATATTCATAAAATTTATTACTAAAAATTTGAAAGTTTATTTAGTACAAGGTCAATATTTTCATCATATCAATTATAAACTTATCATATAATGCAAAAAAGGAATAAAATTGCAATTTTATTAAATACAAATGCATAAATCAAATTAAAAATAAATAAAAATAAAAACAGACTTTTCTTTTTGTCTTTGATGATAAAGTTTAATTTGCAATTGTATCTGTAAGAATTAGACATCTCCATGATTATATAAACATTATCTATTAAATTGTCTTCTTCGTCTTCTTGACTAAAAATTCCAATAAGTGTCATTAGACTCATAAAGTGTGAACAATTCATCTATAATAGCTTCTTTTTGAATGAAGTTATGTACAACCATTCATGCACTTGCTATGCTATATTGTATTAAAAATGGATAGAGAGCCATTTTTTGCAAGATAAAAAATCTAGCCTTCAATACTCCGAATGACTGTTCAATTACATTTCTCAAAGACGAATGACGGTAGTTGAAGAATTCTTCTCGATCACCGGCTTGAATACCACGACGATAATCTGGTAACCAATATCAAACATTTCTATAAGGCGTGAGTTATTTACTCATACTTGGGTACCCAACATCAACAACATAGTATTTTCTGAAAATATTATCAATTTATATGAGATTGATTAATATATATTCATTATTACTATATAAAAACAAATTGTCCACTCACCTGAAAGAGGATGCGGAAACTTTTTACTTGGATCATGAATGGGTTCTAGGGGTGTGACTGAATAATTCGACCGAACCGAACAAAACCCAATGGGTTAAGTTGGATTGTTGTAAGTGTTTGGGTTGGGTCATGGGTTGACACTCTTGGAACTCAACCCGAACCAAACCTAACGTAATCCTAAAATCTTTTATCCCCTAAATCAATCTTTTATGTTATTAACATTTTGATGCAACTTTTTTGAACTTATATTTAACAAACACTTTGATAGAACTTTTGAACTTGTATTTGTTATTTTAGGACATAGTAGATGAATGTGGTTGTATTTAGAATAATTTTTATATTTATTGTTGTTAAATTTATAAGTTAATTTTGTTGTATTTAAAATATAATATATGTGATGTTTATCAGTGTAGAATTTACATGTAAAATTTATAGGTAAAGTTCAAGTCATCTCAACCCGAATGACCAACCCAACCCGAACAAAGTTGGGTTGGATTAGGTTGAAGAGCTAGTTTTGTTTGAGTTAGGTTTCATTTTTCCTAACTTGAACTATTTGGATTGGGTTGAATTTTGACTTCAACCTGACCCAACTCAATCTGTTACACCTCTAATAGTTTCTATAAAAATTCTTGAGTCATAAGTTGTACCTTCCTAACCAGAAAGTACATAGGTGAACATCATATAAAAAACACAAACAATTATAACATTTTGTGAGCACTCTTTTTTTCTCCCTTTATACTGTACTTGCTCTCTTACAGGTATCACGACACTAATATGTGTACCATCTATTGTTCCTACACAGTCTTATAAATTAAACATTTCATTTGCAAACTAATGTGATATATGCTTACATGAAACTATGTCAAACTATATTTTAAAAAAATATGAGTCTTAAAGTTTTGCCAGAATGTTGAAAGGCAACAATCTATTTTGGGCGGTCATAAGAAATGCAATGCATTTTTCAATGTTTGGGCCTGCGTTTACAGAACTTTCTTCGTATAATATCTTGAAAAATACATGTTCTAATCTCTTCTTAATAATGTTATCACTACCAATTTTTCTTTTTGATAGATGAAGACGTTTACGTCTAATTTGCTTCGTATGCTCGGAGCCGCTTTTACTATATTTTAAAAGAAACATCAAAATGCGAGCTTCATCATATAGTAATAATAAAGCTCTTCACCTAGTGGAAGTAAATCTGTAAATTCTTGAGTCAACATAACTACAAGAAATTAACAACCATGGAACAGATGTTTGTGACACTGTCACTTACGTGGACACTTTCAAGTATATGCTATAGCAGTTACAAGTTCTTGGAAGCAACAAATAGAAATAATTTTCTTAAATTCCTCGCTCAATTTTCTCATAACTCATTTTCTTTACAAAAGAAAAAGAATAATTGTTTCCAGTGCAAACGGAACAAGATTCTTGAAAAAAGATTTGTTTGACCTACAAACATTTTTACTTGGATGAAAAACGTTTAGCACACCCACATAAAAAGAGAGAGAACATTTCCATGCCCACCGTACCGCTTTATCTCATTTCCTTGGGAAAGTGAGAACATTTTTCTAAGGAAATAGTATTTTCTTGAGAATATTCTTGAACGTGAGACTAATTGTGAAAAATATTATTGAAGATGTTCTTTAAACCGAGTGATTTTCTCGTGAATTTTTTTTTTCTTACCCCCTTTTGAAAAATTTATGGTAACAAAACATGGATAGAGAAAATCTATTTTCTAGCTCTCTTAGCAATCACACACCGGTGATTGTAACAAAATCATTAATTTTGTTGAGAAAATCCTCATTCCATTAGTCATAAGACCCAAGTCCTAATATTCAAAGGAATTATCTTTGGCTACCATGCAGACAAACCAGCCCCATACAAATATTTAATGATATTTGAGTTTTGAATACTTCAATTAATTGCCAATGACCAATGATTCACCCGATTAGGTCCTTAGCTTTACATGAGATGACAAGTTGTTGTGCCTTAATTAGAGACCTATTGCCCTATTGGGTCTTGGTATGGGAGGACTTATTCTCCGTATTAGTAATTGAGACTGTCACCATTGTCTTTAGTTCAATGATCTAAAATGATTTGTATGTCCTTAATGATCTAATGAAACAAATATAGATTGGCAAGAAAATGCTTAAATTAATTAATTTTCATTCAGCTGGAGACTTGAATTCCTAAAATAAAAAATAAATAAATAAATCCACCAATGATTGTAGAATTCAGGTTCAAATCCGACAATACACTATAATATGTTCCTTTTCTTCAACATAAATCTCAATTTATCAAAATAACCTTATTCTTACTCAAAGTTGTAACTATAAAACAACCTTATTTTTATTATGAACAGCGTCTACACTTGTTTACCTCCATGCTCCCCTCCAGAAAAAGAAATATTGCTTTCACCTTGAAAAGTGCCAGCCCGCTTGGGAGATGATCCACTGAAAGAGTCAGACCCATGGAAAATATAGTTGACGATATACTTTAGTGTGAGAATCAAAGGGACAGCTTCTTAGACATACCCTTGATTGGTTGAATTTCAGAGAAGACACGACTGTCACCAACTGCTACAAGCAATGGCTTTTATTTAGGAAAAGAAAATAATGACTGCAAAGGATGTCCTCAACCGTGTCGTTAATGTACATTGGCATCGATCCACTCTTTAGTTCCTCAATGCTGGGAATTGGAAACATGCTTTCAGTAGCTACTTTAGTCTCCAAGTCAAGCTGTGTGTGTGGGAATCTATATGTGTGTGTGTCGTGGTCAAGAAGGAATTACTTGCTGGTGTAATTCTTGACCATACCTGGGCAGATCGTCTGTTGCAGTCGTGCATGCACCCATTAATCACTTCTAAGCTCCTTCAAACTGATTTCTTAACAATTCATACTTCCTAAGCTCAGATACTGATAGGGAGGGAGAGATTTCTCCAAGAGCCTGTGAAAGGGTCAAAAAATAAACCGATGTAATAGTCATCTCACATATTTGAAATGTTTTAAGAATGATTAAAGCTGAATGCTTGTCTTAGGAAACGAATCTAACACAACTTTGACCAAAACCATGAATGAGTGTTCAGGTCTGAAAGATATCACACTTGTAAAACGGGAACAAGATCAAATCGATGGTAAATATGAACTATCATATAGATGAAATGAGGTTGGAGTTGGACTGCATTTTTATGATCCCCTTCTATCACAAAGTTAACCTCAAAATCTAACAATGAACACAACTCATTTATCAAATTATTCTTTTCATGAGTTACGCACACTTTTTATGAGATTGACTCTTGGCATACAGGACCTAATATGCTAGTGAGACAAAACTTGTGAACAAAGTATGTTTTTCCAAAAGACACAATTAGAGATTAAAACAATGTAAAAGATATGCATTATGTCAATAAATGAGTTGAATGGTCTCCCTACAGCTTGTAAATATCTTGGAACCATAAAATTGAGTGAAGTGCTGTATACGACACAAAAACCAATTGGTGTTACATTTCATTCATGCTGCCATCTAAAATCTTGGACATCATATTGTGAGGGGGCAGCAATGAACAACTTCTACCCAGAATGCACAAAGACAATACCTTGACAAAATCATCCATTTCAACAATAACTGAATCAGCTTCATCTTTCACACTTGAAGAATTTGAAGACGAACTTGATACCTAGAACAAGCACATACTTAGTCAGCAACCACGCATAAGCCTAGAAGTAACCTAAAGTAAGAGTTAGGCAAGTCCACAAAAGAAACAGAAAAACATAAGCATGACTATGAACAAGAGTTAATGCACAATGCACAGACTAAAAAATATTTCCACACATCATAGGAGTTTCCAATATTCTTTCTTAAGTAAACATTTTCAATCCACCAAGAAAGCAAAATCAATGCGTTGAAATATTGTTTTCTCTGCTTTATTCATTCCTACAAAAGATTTTATTGGACAATAAAAGCTAAGGAGTTTCCCATCTTTCCATATGGCCACCATTCTAAAAAATGGGGGGCAAAAAACCATGTTCGGACGTAACCAGGTTTGGCCAACACCTTATACTGACAATTTAACATGCACATGGTGTGCCCAAACTCGATTTAAAATCGGGTAGCGCATTTTTGCCCAAATTCTAAAAACATGTATTATAACTACTATTAATAAGTGACATTCATAAACTCAAAATATAAACCATAATGCATAGGACTTCCTAATTGAAGTATCATATCCTCATCCCAAAGATCAGCAATGGGGATTCCATTAGGCTTTGGGATGATAGGTGGTGCGGAGAAACCAGCTAGGCCAAGACCCTAACCTATTCCATTCATATAACCTTTCCAACCACCCCATCACATACTTTCTTGTGTCCCCACCTTCAAATCCTCTCTTGATTCCCTCTTGGGATTTCCACTTTCCTAGGGCCCTCACGTCCAAGGAAGAAACATAGACCCCTTACTCTCTAAATTAGAGCAAGTGAAATTTCCCCCAAAAGCTCATTACAGAAATACTTGGTCTCTTGATCTTTCTGGTTTCTTCTCTTGCAAATCCTTCTTTGAGTTTTTAATTTATAACCATGTCTCTCAACCTTTTGCTCTAGCTTCTTTCATTTGGAAATCTCAAATTCCACCTGAAATTAAAGCCTAAAGGTTTTGGGTGGCTATTGGCCTATAAAAGCCTAGCACCTTTGACAGTTTGCACAACCGCTTCCCAACTTACATGTGGTCCCCTCAATGTTGCATTCTTTGCCTTCAAGTGGGGGACTCTGTTGACCATTTATTTTTTGTTTTCTGTTTGCCCTTTTACCAAAAAAAATTTGGGAAAAGTAGGAAGAGTTCTCTTCTAGCATTCTCAAAGCTCCTCATTGTGGTGAAGAGTGTTTCTCCCTCAATAACTTGGACAGTGGAGTCTGTGTGCTCGAGAACTATTGAAAGAGTTGCTTTTTGTTAAACAGTTTGGCCCATATGGTTGGAGAGGGATCAAAGAGTTTTCCTGGATAAGGCCAAAGATGTGTTCTTTGTTTGGGACTCCCCTAGGCTAGTAGCAGCAAATTTGATAGTGCCTTCTAAATTTACACAGGGGTATTCTATGTTAGAGTGGCTTAGGGGTTGGTCTAATTTTATGTATTGCCTTGGTAGTTTCAAAGGCAGTTTGGTGTACCTTTGGTACTCCTTCCTTTAGCCTTTCTTTGCAACCATTTCTCAGTTCTCCTCTTTTATAATATACATATCTTGTTTCCTCTCAAAAAACAAAATAAAAATAACTGAAGTATCATATCCATATTTAAAAACCCACAATAATATCACAAAAGTGATTCTACAAGAAAACTATATAATTAGTAATGTATTTAAAGTAGGGTAAGAGAAATTAACAATTATACCCTATTACGAACTAGGTCGGGCATAAATTTTTTGGTCAGACAATTTTAAATTTGAGCATAGGTTTTATGCCCAAACTCGACCCTAATTTTTAATAAAAATGTCCAAACCCTTTCATACACCACCGGGTAAAATCAGGCAATAAGGTTGAGACATACTTTGCCAGCCCTATACTAAAAGTATTTCCTACAAGGAAGTCAGATTCATTCCCAATTCAAATTCAAGATTTCGAACAGACAAGGAACTTAACATACAAGTATTGTGCCCTACACTACAAAATATACCCATATTAATCCAATAAATGATACCTTCATTTTTCAATACGTGGAACTTCGAACATAAGTATCCAACACACATGCATAAGTAGTAATCGATATCAAGATTTTCCATGGTGTCAGGTCAACGAAAAAAAATTTTAGCCCCATCCTTAACTTGTACAATAGGGCGCAATTGATAGAAAAACAAACTGGACTAGATATATCCAAAGCAAACCCATCTAAAAGTTTAAAAATCTAAGAAAAAGGATGAATGTCAAATGCAAATCACCAACATGAGACCACCATTTGGTTGATATCTCTTGGCTGTCAAGCCTAACTATTTCCTCATTTTTATTTTTATTTTTATTAAAATTGCATTATACATGTTTTGACGAACTAAAGTTAACTTAGAACATCTTAATTCAAGTATTCAACTCAACGAAGAATTTTTTCAACTATGACTAGTAAAGTCACTTCTTCAGATAACAAGTACCTAAATCCAATGGAGAAATGACTAACATATACAACATGATTAGAAGAGGATAGTTAGAAATCACATTGTAGGGAAGTACCACAAATAAACATAGGGAGCAATCGTCATTGGCAAAGCAAAACATTAACATCAGTATTCAATGAATCAATGTCAAAGAGTTTTGTGAATGTTCACCGAGAATGAAGATTGAGGATTGGAGTCAAGGTTGGGGCTTGAGGGTTTCAATCATAGACTTCACATATTTATACCAACACCCTCAAACTTTTAAAATATTTTCAAAGAGCCACAATGCATGCTTCACGTAAATTTCTAGGAAATTTATTAACAATGGCCAAGGCGATGGACTATAGGATGCCTAGGAGAACAGTGGAATTCCAATACATGAACCAATTCTTCTTGTCCAACATAGAATAAATACAAGAGTATCTTCTAACTAGTTCAACCAACGCTCGAACTCCGTGTCCTGCATGTCACTTTCTCCACAATGCATTCCTCATGTTAAAACTCCAAAATTCAATATCTTGGCCCCTCACTTCCTTCACCAAGTGTCCTTGAAATGGAAAAAACCCAAAGGCACTTCCCCAATTAAGCCCAACTTTTACGCTTCCTAAGACTGAGACCCCTAGGTTTCGGTAAAAAGAACTTATCATTACCAACCCACTAAGTCTGCATAGTATGCACCCACTAAATCTTCCTAGCCTCTTTCCCATTACTAAATAAGAAATGTTCTCATTTCTTTGTCTAAAAGAATAATTACATCAGCCAGGATAGGGAAAAAAGAAAAGCACTGAATGACGGGTAGACAAAATATTCTCAAGGAGAGCCAACCTACCACCTTTTGACAACATTGGATTTTTATTGAATGAACCTTGATTCTAGTTACAATTTACAAATGAAAATTAAGTTTTGAAACACCATCCACATTTCGTTCGTCCATCGGTTAAACTTTCCAGCACTCACTACAATTCTATACAATGGCCATGCATTTCCAAAAAATCAGTCAATCCTCTATGAGATTAATAGTGTGCACTGCACTCACCTTGCGCTTAGCAGCATGAAACCAAGCATCTGCACATAATGCATACATATCGGCACCAGTAAAATTTAAAGGGCATTTCTTTGCAATGGAGCATAGTGATACATTTTCATGTAGTTTAAACTTTCGAGTAAGGGCAGCCAATACTCTGCAAAAAGAGAAGAAAGGTCACCTAATATGTGTATGAAAGCAGAATCAAAGGTTATATAATATATAGCAACTAACCGCTCTCTGTATGAAGTATCAGAGTTGACTCCAACATATAGAAGTTTATCAAACCGACCAGGTCGCAGAAGTGCAGGATCAATAAGGTCAGGCCTATTGCTTGCTCCAATAATGAACAAATCCTGAAAACTCAAAGAAAATGGGATTAAGCAGAATAAGCTAAGCGAATAAAAAGGATATGCTAAGATAACATATTAATTCTTAAAAAGGAACCTGAGAAGAATCATTTAGGCCATCAATCTCTGCAAGCATCTAGAAACAAAACGCCAAAATTAAATAACCAAAGTTAAGTAGCCAATATGAGTAAGATGAAGAATCTGCATAAGAAACATCCTTACCTGAGAAACCACCCGGTCCATTACACCCCCAGAATCTCCAGAAGCTCCTCGTGCAGGAGCAAGGGAATCGAGCTCATCAAAAAAAATAACACAAGGGCGTGCTGATCTAGCCTACACTAAAACAAAGATATTAATCTACAAATCTGGGTTGACAAGTTGTATGTCTTATCTCATTCTTGTCTCAAAAGCAACTCGCACCTTCTGAAATATGTCTCGAACATTTTTTTCTGATTCTCCTATGTACATATTGATTAATTCAGGACCTTTTACACTCAAAAAATTCAAAGAACACTCTGTTGCAACAGCCTTCGCCAACAAAGTCTGAAAATGCACAAAATAACTGACATTAAAGCGATGAAGGAGATTGGATGTAAAGACATGCAAAAAGCAAGTTTAAACTCATGCAATAGATTGTTCATCACAAAAAAGTGGCTGATAAAAGAAATTACCTTCCCTGTTCCTGGAGGACCATAGAGAAGTACACCAGAGCGCTTACGCAATCCAGATGAGAATAAGTTCTTGTGGAGGAGAGGCAACTGCAGACACCATCAATAACCATATGCATCAGTCTATCAGTTGACAACAGCAGGTGAGCAAACAACAATCTTGTTCGGATATTGATCTTCTTTTGCTTCTTTTTTGGGATTGGAAAAACAGGAAGAGAATTTGAAGTTAGTACAAAACAAACACCAAGTCCAGCCATACAGCTACTTGAACAAATAGAGCTCCATTCACATCTCTAAGGAATATCAATTGAAGAGGTTTATGGAGGCCATAACTTCCGCTTTCAAGTACAACTATATTTTAATAGGGTAATTCTTTCAACTAACTTGGGGTTGGTGTGATGACCAGGAACCTGCTTCATGAAGTGGGAGTCTAGAGTTCGAATCATACCCCAAGCAAGCCAAACCGCTTAGAGTTTTCAGTGTATGAGGACAAGGAGGTTTGCACATACCTCAAGGGACTAGATAAATGCTCAAAGAGGTCCAAATACCCTATAAAAAGAATTGGTAATTCTTTCACACTTCAGTTTTCTCAATTTTATTTACTAATTCTATAAAACTGCTGTTCTGAATTTTTGTTTGATAAAATAAAAATGCTAAATGTTTGAAATAAGACATACAACATTTTGAACAAGTGTGTATGCCAACATGATAAAGGACAACTAATTAAGAAATGAACCAGTATCCCATCACCCTAACCTGACATTCCTGAAACTCCAAGAACAAGAATTCTTTGTAAAGACTCATTTATTTAAATGGTAAAGTCTAAGCTATGTTCATTTAATTAATAAAGATTTTAATTTCTCTGCCAAATTTAGTGTGGATGTCAAATGCACAAAGTCTATATCATAAACTTTCCAATTGTTCTTTTCTCTTTGTTGAACTGGTACTTTTAGGAAATAAAGACAAATATAATAGCACATAATAGCCAGCTAAGGAAGGAGTTGCAAGATAGAAGAGACCTACCTGAACTGTGTCCAGAATTGATTTCTTCACATCCTCTAGTCCACCGACATCCTCCCACTTAACATTGGGCACCTGTGGCATACGCATAGCATTGAAACTCAAACATATCAACTATGTACAGCAAGTAATTTCACATAGCAACAACGAAACTGTTCACACATCCCAAATTTAAAATTCTAGAGTATCAACTGAAGAAAATTTGAAAAACAAAAAAAAAAAAGAAAAAGAAAAAGAACAGGTACAGTTAGGGCAATGCTTGACAATTGGCACTGGGGGAGAATCTAAAGAAACATAAGCAAAAGATGCAAGTACAAGTTCATTAGACTAAGTCGTCTCAAAAAGATATTGACACATCAGCCTCAAGGCTCACATTAAGACAAGTGGAGGGATTATGTTTGATGCTCAGTCATCACTAACATGTGAGACCAATGCCTCATCATTGGAGGTATACATCTAGAGGTAACTCAAGTGCCAAGTGAAAGCATCAAAGTTGAACAGCATTAAAAGCACCTGGAGCCATTAAATTCATCTTGCCGTTCGTTTGTCTTTCACAAATTTTCTCATCCCTTAGTTCCCCAAATCAGCACAAACTGCATATGTTTTTCTTAAAATCTATGCCTTTAGTCACCAAGTCCAATGGAACCATGACAATTAAATACTGATGGCAACTTTCTACAAATTGGAAAATCGTATATATATTCAAGTACTTGTTTGGTCATTAGCTATGGCTGATTGCCCATTATCAATTCCTACTTGATAGTGGTTACTTTGATGTTGTTAAGAGCTAGGATGTACAATTGTTCCCAATGATTTTTACTTAACTGAACTAAGCCTTTTTCCAACTACACGAATCCACTTCCTCCTCTCCGCTCTATCAAAGGCTAAGTCGGCATACGTCTTAGACCTTCATGTAGTTTGATGATTAAGATTCATGTCATAGTTGATCTGACGAAGTTTTATGATGGCTGTCAGCTACTTAATGCAACCCCCCTTCGTTTTTTCGAGCTTGGGACCGACTGTGGCGAAGTTGTTCCCAATGATTTATATCTATTTAATAAATTCATTGCTTGGGTCAAATGGAAAAGTATTAGACCTGCTGTTGTCAAGGTATCCAAAAGGTATAAACTAAACCATCACCTAGGCATTTTCACCTCAAATCATCTATAAGCAATTCTCAAGGCTCCTTCATCATTTTTACTACACAATAATTTGTAAAAACTTCAATAACGTAGTAGAAAAGATATATCCAAACATTTCATCTTTGATTTCTTACAAAAACATAGATGAAAATTAGAAATATTTGTCTATCCTAAAAATCAATACGTTTTCTTTTAAAATAATTTTTATCCAATTAACAAATGAAGATAAATCTTTTACTATGCTATCATCATTCTTTTAAGGTTTTAAATTCAGAAATACCATTTAAATTTTTTTTAAATATTCCATAGGGCATATATAAATTTTAAATTTCAAAACTTAAAATACTTAATATTACATGTAAAAATATCATAAGTATATATTTTGCAATTTATTTAATTTTATAGGTGACACATAAGTACAGCCTCACCTAATCAAAATAATTGTCAGGGCATTGCCTCAATGCCTGGACAACACTAACTGAACCAACAGAGGTGAGAAGGTGGATTCAATCACGTCAAGTCCACTTTGCGCAACCAAAACGAATGACAAAAGTTATGACTATAGCTAGTTTAGAACGTTGAAAGAACTTGTGCTAGGACCAGCTCTTCTGAACTATTATGTTCCCTGAAAATTAAGTTCTAAGAATTCAGCTTTGCAGAATTATGCAATAAAGTAAATCTTCTTCTCTGACTTGATAAACATATTAGGATCCACTAGCCTGATAAGTGATAAGGATAAAAATTCTAGAAACAAGATCCTGTTTCAAAATCACTTGTTTCTATTGTCTACAATATTGCAAATTTTATCATTCCTTCTTATTACGAGTTATGAAGCTTTTTGTTTAAAGATTTTGTGGATCATGCCTCATACCACCACAAATCCATACCTCAACTTCCACTGGCAAACTGCCTCAGTTATAAAAGTAGAAACTCGTAGAGCATAGAATCACTTATTTCACCTTTGGAGTACCCAAAGCTGACGCATTCCGTTTCTTTGATCTTTCCAAAGCTCTAGTAATGTCCTCTTTTCCCAGGTTCTGAAGTGCAGGTTTACATGTAATATCATCCTGTATGATCTTCAACATATTAGAACTATTCTCACCAGAGTCCCTAGGCTCGACTGCACGGAGTTTTGAAATAAAATTTGCACCAGCATCAGCAATCAACGCACGTATGTCCCGAGGCATGAAACCAGATGTTTGTCCAACTAAATCCTTCACAAGGTCCATTGAACCCACCTGCTGAAGAGCATATACAAATTCCAATAAATTAATAAAAAGGAAGGCACATGCAGTTACAAGGCCTTGTTTTTTTTTTTTGCTACCTAATGCAACCATCATGTAGAGCATAGTAACTTTAACAGTGCATCTATAACAATATCATACAAATAAATGTTGTTTACATATAAAAGGTGAGAACCTGTCATGTTAGGCTCATGCTTAGCAACTTGCAGGAAAATCATCTCAACTACGCCTCATGAATTTTTCAACCATGATCTAGACTACAAGAGACATGCAGATGCATTATCCATCCTTTTTCATTTAAAGTTTTACCAAGGCCCTTTGGTACCACCATGTGCTACGCCGAGTGGCCAGAAAAACAGAAAATATTCAGAAAGATTCACAAAATGGATGCTATTGCCCATGATCAACTAACCACTTTCAATTGTGATAATATGATGTACTTCTGCCCCTATATGAAGTAAGATACTAAGTAGTTGGAAGAGTACTTTTACAATCTATCAGATGCTTAAGATAACCATGGAAGAACAAAATTGGAGAAGATTTTATACACATACATCTGTGGAGATTTCAGACACACACTGCAGTGACTGAGACAGCATGTCCACCCTCTGTTCTTCATTCAAAGGCCCCATGCTAATCTCATGACTAAAGCAGCGCCTAATGGATGTTGGTAGACCTTCGGAACTTTCAGCAACTGCTACTAACAGAACCTGATGTCGATATGTCCTTAAAGCATCCTTCATAAGCTGATTCAGCAAGTAAAGGGAACAAAAGCATGTCAGTTTCCTTAATAATCTTGAGAGTCAACCATAATGCATGAACAAAATTTCATTCCTAAACTATCATTATTCAGATTTTTGTGCAGATAAGAAGACCTATTCATTGTCAGAAATCTACTTTTCAGAATAGAATAACAGCTTTACCAACTTTTGAAACCTCAGATAAAGGGAAAATCCACTACCAAGTGCACGAGGCTCCTACCATTACAAGATCTAGGAAAGATATGATACATGCAGCCTTACCCCCCACCGCAGAGAGGTTACCAGATTTGCACCAGTAACCTTCAGGTCACAATGGAGCAACCAGCAACATTGCTCTAAGCCCACCAGTTTTTTGAAAACCTTAGAAATGATTAATTCATGTTTTGCAAAGAAGACTTAAGAGGACAGTAATGAATAATAGAAGATAATAAAAAGGCCTTACAAAACCAGCGCTAGAATGTTCTCTAAAATCAAAAGCTCCATTTTCAGAAATTGGCATGGTAAACTCCCGAAGAACAGCTGCAACTTCAGTAGCAACCCCAACTTGACCAGACAATGAACCCTCGTTAGAGGACAAATTTTTGAAAACCTCAAAATGGCGAAGAAGAAGTATTGTTGGAGAATACCTGAAACAAACCATGTTATATTAATAGAAAGAACTGGTTAATAACAGTGGCAAAACCTATGAAGTGAGCACTACACTTGTAGGCTGAGCATCATATGTCAAAAAGAGAGGGGGAGAGGAGAGACTCACACACATGACACACATATACGACAAGTAGCATAGATGTTCTAACAATTAATTAGTTAGTATTTAATAGCAGGAATCTATGTTACCTAGACTTGGGTATAGGTGTCGGATACGGGTATATATCTAGAGGTCCGACTTGTTTATTTTCAAATTTTGGGATATTGGGACTCGACTATATTATATGTTGTTCTTTCCTTTTTTTTCTTCTTTTCACTAATTTATTGTCCATTTTGTTCTCCCACTTAAGTGAATTTTACCTATTAATCATTATCTTCTTTTATGCTTTCTTTTCTTTCCATTGGAGAATCTACATGGCAATATTCTAAAATCTAAAGTGTCGGGCGCATATTCCATACCCATGTCCTATCATGAAGTGTCGGACACGGGTACGTCAGGCTAAAGTAAAGAGTCCAGGTAACATAGGCAGGAATGAGTCAATTTCCAAGGTCAATAATCAAATGAATGTTCATTTGACTACAATTGATATAAATTCACACTTCAATTAATTTGAGGAGCATCTCCACAAGAATCAATGACTAGGTCAATCATGCCTTTATGGAACAGAACAGTGGGCACAATAAGAAAACTATATGTTAAAATATGAAGTACAAAGGAAAAGTAAAAGTTAAGGTAGATATATAGTAAAAAATATTAAAAGATAAATGAGAATTAAAAACATTCAACAATACAACTAGCCCTAGTTGGAGAAAATATGAGGGAGAACTAATTAAGATTGTTTAGATACAGAGACCGTTAGACAACATAGTAACTACTATTAGTAACAATAAAGGACAAAAGAAAACCAAAATAATATGGACAGATGATTATGAAAGATATAAATACATGCAACATAACTAAAGTTTTGGCCCTTGATCTAACGAAGTAGAGGAAGCGGATTCGTGTAACAGACCTCATATAATTGAGAAAATGTTTTGTTGAGTTGAGTTTTTCAATTTGATCACAAACTAGCATGTCATTGATCTTCATACGCACATCATTACTAGTTGCATTGTTGGAAAAAAAAAAAAATTTGATAAGGCAATCATGGATCAACTCAGGAAGTCATTTCCCTATGTAAGACGCTTCAACTCAACTCAACTAAGCCTTTTCCCAACTACATGAATTCGCTTCCTCCACTTTGCTCGATCAAGGGCTAAGTCGACTCTTAAATTACAAGTAGTTATATCTTTCTTAATTATTTTTGTCCATCCATGCTATTTTATGTCTTCCTCCGCCTCTATCATTACCATGAATTGTTAATAGGTCATTCTTCCTAACTAGCACATCTAAAGATCTTCACTATATTATCCGAACCACCTTAATCAGTTTTCTTTTCTCTCATTTTATGAGATACGCCTAATGCTTTTATTCAATGTCCAATTATTACTACAAAATCACTTGTTACACGCAAGTATGAAGTATTTTGATTGAAGTTGTCCACATATATGATGTGAAACATACTTTGACATAGAGATCAAACTAAATTTTTAAATTTATTTTCTGTGATTGCAAGTTTTAATAACAACACTTCTTATAGTACTATTTAAAATTTATTTGAATAGAGAGTCAATTAAAATAAGAATTTACCAAAATGTTTTAAAATATTATTAGTTATAAGAAAGTAAAGCCTTTCATACTATAAATGAGAAGCCTTAAATACTTCATTAAAAACCGAGTAAAATACATAAAAAAATGCCTCTTAATCTTCATTTCAAGCCATTGTCTCTTCATCTTCAAATACATGCCTCTTTATTTTTTCTTCTCAAACAGCTTTTCTATACCATCTTTTATAAGCAATCAGTAACACACTTTATAAATCAATTAATCACGAATTAAAGCTCATCAAACAATTGTCTCTTCATCTTCAAATGTGTGTCTCTTTATCTTTTTCTTCTCAAATTGCTTCTATAAATTCTCTTCCATAAGCAATCAATGACACACTTTATAATCAATTAATTGCAAAGTAAAACATTTTAGTTACATTATATATATGAGATTGTTACTTAGGATCTTTGTATGTTCTTTTTAGGCATATATTAATATGCCCTAATATGTGATTAGTGATTAGTGCCACTTGTACTGCAAATTTTGCACTTCGCTTTTTCTAAAAAATTTAAATACTACAGTTTTGACTCTAAAAATGTTTCCAATCGAGTGATCTTAGTTGTTGACTTTTTTTAGGTCATGGCTATCTTTATTTTTTTGAAAGTAAGGCCTCGAGATTGAGCAAACTATTAAAATGTGGTGGGGTCATAGTCCTTGTTGATAACCATTTGGAGGATTTAAAAAATAAATAATGTAATGATAGGCAATATAGCAAACTTGATGCTATGGAAAATATTATATAAAAAGGACTAGTACTCCTACTTAGTCTCAAAAATTACAATTTACAAAAATCATTAAAATAATTTAAAACAAAAACAAGGACCCTTACTTAACATTGTTAAACAAGTAATCATTTTTTTTTTTTGCTTCTTTATTTTTCATTGCTAAACAATTCATAAAAACAAAACATGCATCTGTCAATTTTATATATACTTATGAAAAAATACAAAAAACTTATTACAAAAAATTCATTATACCATGCGTATGGTTAGACAGTATAATCTTTATACAATAGAAGGATGTGAATGGGCACAATTGTTTCAGCTAAGAAAATATGCAAGCATGGTTCAAAAATTCCCTGAAATTTGACGAACTTCCATGAATTTTTTCCCTTTATTTTTTACCATCGAAGTGCGAAGTGGATGTAAAATAAAAGATGCAAAAATTCGCCGAAATAATTTGATAAAATTCGACAAAATTCGATAAACTTCGATAAAATTTCTAATTTTCAATTCAAAAATGCAAAAGTTCGACAAAAAATTCAACAAAATTTGATGAAATTTGACATAGAAATAAAAAAGTGTTATTTAATCAATATAAAACAAAGAAATACCAATAATTATGTATTATTTTCAGCTTCATCAACCAACATAGCAATATAAATTTTAAAAAATAATTTAACAAGCTAACAAATTATGTAGTTTATGGGATATGCGGAGAAGAAAAGAAGAAAAATAAATAAATAAATACACAAAGTTGAAATAAGATAAAAACTTAAAAATAAATTAAAAGAGTTCCCAAAGCCATATTCTTTTATTTGACTATTATAAAACAAGATTAAAAAATAATACATTTAAATAATAAAATAATAAATTAAGCATAGTGGAATTCAAACTAGCAAAGTATACGATCGAGAAGCAAGCCATCATAAAATTAAATATCAAAACAAAGAAAAGGAATTAACACCAAAAGCCACCATTTTAAATTCATCAACCCACTTAACAAGATTGATTTTGTTAGGTCACTTATTGGTATTTCTATGTATTAAAAGTGTCTATTTATGCTAGTTTTTAGCTTATACTACAATAAATCAAGATATTTAAGCATATATGCAAAAATTCTCTAAATTTCTCTAATTTAGTGAATATTTACAAAAATTCTGCATGTCGAATTAAACTTCTCCGAATTACTTCCAGTTTTCAAGTGACCGAAGTCAAGTTGAAATCAAATTCTCGATCCTTGCATGCAAGTATGCAACACAAACCAAGTTGCCCACTTGCCCCAGCCATAGACTCATCATAAATTAATTCCATCCAAAAATAGAAATAAGGATTGGATTCAAGTACAATTAAGTGACACATAACGTAGTGAATGACAACCAATGTAAACCTTCATCAAATCTTCTATAACCATGAATTCACTTAATCAAACTACAAAAAGGGCTAGAACATCTCCATTAAGTAAGAAATGCATTCGTCTCCAAGTGTTTTGAAAAATATGCAAGAAAGTTAGTCCATGATAATAGACTGACGAGTACCAATTTGGAATATAAAAATATTAACATGCAAATGAATAAAGATAGTAATACTTTGAATCTATGATCAGGAAAAAGTGAGAAAATATGCTTACACGAAACTAAAGGGGTATTTCAAAAAATAGAGAGAAATAGGAAACAAAAGGTATAAACTATACTATATTAAAAAAAAAAAAAAGGGCAGCCTGGTGCATGAAGCTCCCGCCTATGCGCGAGGTTCCAAGAAGGGTCAGAACACTTTGGATCTATTGTACGCAACCTTACCTTGCATTGCAAGAGGTTATTTCCATGACTCGAACCTGCAACGACGTCGTCTCATAGTAGCAACCCTTGCTGTTGCAGCAAGGCTCCCCTTCATAAACTATATTATTTTGAATAGTAAAAATATAAATGGAATAAGAATAATTGTAGATAAAAACTTTAAAAAAAATGTTCTTATTGGAACTAGGAAAAAAACTAGAATTATATTGATAGAATATATAATGGAAGACAATATATTAGTGTCGTTCTCCTTCTTTTCCCTTCTAATAGCAGCATCCCTGTAGAGTTGAAAAATTATTGGAGAGTGACCTTATTTGCAGTTTTGTTGTGCATATGGTGGAACGGAATAGCAGAATTTTTAATTGTGAAGCTAAGAACGTCCTTCATGTTTGAAAAAAGTCTCATTTCTAGCTTCTAATTGGGTTCATCCCTGTAACCTCTCAAAAGGTTTTAGTTTGAGACTTTGAGTGAGTGATTCAGCGGATGGGGGAATATTGTATTTTTAGCTTAAAACCTGCCTTTGGTGGATCGCTTGTCCCCTAACAGCAGGTTCTTTTCGAACTTGTCAATTACTTCCTTTTTTTCTCGTATTATATATTTAAATTTCTAGTTTCGCTTCCCAAAAATAATAATAATGGAAGATAATATAATTTAGTTGGGTGCATATTCACGAGCAAACTAAGACACACTTTTGTAAGAATATGGATGAAGTAATGCAAGGAAAACCTTAAGAAAAGAAGACATACATAGCAAGAGATTTTAATGGACACAAGCAAAGAGAGAGTAAGATATGAATTAGTGCATGGAAGCTTTGGATTTGGCAATAAGAATGAAGTTGACATGAGTATACTAGATCTTGCAACATCTTATGTACTCATAAGTCAAAATAGAAAATGCATATTTAAAAAAAAAAAAATACTTAATAACATTTAAAAGTGGGCTTAACCTAAGCCAAATAAACTTATATCAATATAACAAGATAGATAAATTGACAGGTTTAAGAATAAAGTAATTTAATAATTCCTAGGGAGAGCTTAACTTCAAAAATAAAACGAAATCTGGGTTAGAAAGGAAAATTATCAACCTTAGAACTACATGGTGGACAAGTGGAATTTTTTATAGGAGAAAAATTTAAATGTTTAATGGAAAAATCGGAAAAAAAAGAAGATGTTGAATGTTGAAGATGAGCCTAGACATGGAGTAAGATGACTAACTACATAAACATATAACAAAAGAAATTCTTGGAAAAACAAAGGAGAGAGGATCGTTTGTGACAGAAACTTAGTAATACAAAGTTCAAACTATAGTAAATCTAAAGGATATATTATAAAACTTGGCATAATAGACAAAAAATGTAGGACATGCTAAACTTAAAGCATATAGTAATTTATATATTGTGCTAGGTACATGGAAAGGAAAAAATGTATAACGTAAACTTACTAGCGTCTGTTTATGAATGTTGCTTGTGGGTAGTTTAATATATTGCCTAAATTAATAATAAAAGAACTATATAATATTTTTACAACGAAAAACGCTTAGCTCCACTCAACTAGACCTTTTTCCAACTACATGCAGCCGGCTACATGAATTTGCTTCCTCCATTACACTCTATCAAGGGCTAAATTGACATAAAAATATTTAAGTTAGGTGACTAGCTAAGGGGATGGGAACCGACTTTGGATTGTATTTCACTATAGAAGTGGACATCCCGTCCTTTATCTTTTAGGATGTACATATTTTACTTTATCAATATATAACATTTTGTTTCTTGTCTAAAATATTAAAAAAATTTGACATCTAAATTACAAGTAGTTGTATCTATCTTAATTATTTCAGTCATGTCATTTTATGTCTTGATGTACCACTATCAGAACAATGATTGTTAATAGGTCACTATTCCTAACAGGGGCATCTAAAGGTCTTTGTTGTATATGTTCAAACCACCTTAATCGATTTTCACTCATTTTATATTCATTTGGGGCTACTCCTACTATTTCTCAAATATGTTTCTAATTCTATCTTTTAATATTCACCACATATTCATCTTAACATGCGCATTTATGTTACACTCAGTTTGTTCACATGTTGCTTCTTTATCGCCCAACATTTTGTTCTAATAAGATAGCCTAATAGCAGTTTGTTAAAATTTTCCTTTTAACTTCAATGGGATGTGTCAATCATATAACACTCCATAAGCACTCAGCCATTTAACCCATCCAACTTCAACTCTATGATCAACATCCTCATAGAAACAATAAAAATGTTATTGGTTGAAAAAAGTACTAATAGAAACAATATATGTTATTGGTTGAAAAACACTATTAATGGAAAAAGTACTAATAGAAACAACAAAATGCTCTTGGTTGAAATATGGTTGGATGGGAAGGGGCATGAAAGAGCATTATGAGAAAGGGATATAGTTGATCATTATAGAAATTGAATGAAAAGATGGAAAGAACATTCCTCCCAAGGTGGAGAATGATCTTTTGTCCTTACTCGAACTGTTGGAGGGATGTCATCTCTCTGACGACCATGATCGAATCTCATGGCCATGGGACTCTTCTGGCCTATTTACTACCAAATCCTTTTTCTCCTCCATTGCTGATGAACCTCATGTTCCTCCTTTTCCTAATCATAGTCTAATCTGGAAAGCTCAAGTGCCATCAAAGGTTAAATTTTTGGGGTGGGTAGCTTCTCATGGGAAGATGAATACAAGAGACAGGCTGCAGAAAAGGCTCCCACATATGTGCTTATCTCCGTATTGGTGTTACCTTTGTAGACGGGGAGTCAAAGTCGGTGCATCATATATGTTGGCAATGCCCTTTTGCCAAGGAGGTTTTGTGTCGATGGCGGATCCATTTCCCAGTCATGAGAGAAGTCGTGGCAGTTGAGGCTAGTATAAATATTTTTCCATTTATGAACAATGTTCAGTCTTCATGGAGGGACCAATGGAAGGTGGTATGTATGGCGGTTTTATGGTCTTTATGGAAGGAAAGGAACGAACGGGTGTTTCATGATGAGTCTCGTTCGGTGGCTAACGGGTGGGAGTCTTCTCATTTTTTAGCTTCGTACTGGGTAGCTAATAGTAGCCTATCTAGAGGTTATGGGTTGGGTGTCTGGCTTCGGGGATGGGGTAATTGTGTATCCGTTTAGTAATGTGATCAGTGTTTGATCGTCGTGTACAGTTTTTCATTTCTTATACCAATACATATATAAAATACTTTTTAGTTTCTTTAAAAAAAAAAAAGATGGAAAGAAGAACATAAAGTTGAATAGAAGAAGATGAAAGGTAGTAGCATGCAAACAAAGGAGGAATGTAAGTTTTACTAAAATTTACCTACACTACCCTTACAACTATGAGATTATTTAAAATAATATGAAAACATTTTTGGAAGAATTGACAAAAATGCTTCATCGCATGCAAGTGAAGCATTCTCTTTATGGTAGTATAGATAAAAATAAATGAAAGATAAAGTCACAAACTAAAAATCTTATCAATATTAAGTTATTATAAGCAATGATCAAAAGGTCTTAATGAAAGAAGAGGCATTAAAGAAAGGGAAAAACTTATTTTGAAAAGCTATAAAACAAAGTCTGAAAATAAAAGTGTAAATGAATACAATAACTTAGGCGTAACTAATGGAAATAAATTGTTCGAAGAATTAATATGCTTCAAATACAAAACACTTTAAAAAAAATGAAAAAATAGAAGAACTTTAGTTAGGATCACATAATATCTTTATTGAGGTTTAGAAGTGTTCAATGGAAGTTAGAGTTTTGTGATTATTAAATTTATTTATAAAATTGTACCAATTAAAAGAATGCTTGATATGAAAAGAAAAAGCACTTAAAACCGATATATTCTAATAAAGGGGATATTCAACGTTGTGCAAATTCAGAAGGTGAAAGATTAATGAACCATATGACAACGTTGTGGAAGAGAGTAATTAAGAATCGAATAAGAGTTGCAATGATGGCATAAAAAAAAAACCAATTTGGATTTATGTATAGAAGATTAAAATAGAAACTATTTACTCAATAAGAAAAATGAAGTTTAGGAGAGCTCACATGAGTTTTGTTAATCTAGATAAAGGATACATAGGGTACTAACAATATAATATGGTGGGTTTTAAAAGAAAATGAGTAACAAAAAGGTACACTGATTTGATAAAGAATATGTATGATATAACAAATTTACACTAGAGGATAAATTTAAGCCACTATCTCTTTACAAAAGTTATGAATGATTGACTAAACATATTCAAGACAATATTCCATCAAGTATTTTATATATTGATGACATATTACTAATTGATGAAACTAAATCAAATGTTAATACTAGGTTCAATTTGGAGGAAACTTCCGAATTTAGACTAAGACTAAACTCATTGAATATAATTTTAGTGAAAGCAAAGACAATGACTATTGTACATCAAGTAAGGAAACTTTAGACATTTAGGCATTAATTAGTCATCAAAAGGGAAGAAAAAGAGATGATGTCAATCATAAAATTAAAATAACTTGGATTCAGTGGAGGAGTGCTTAGAATATTATATGATTGACACATCCCAATAAAGTTGAAAGAAAAAAATTATAAGACCCTATTAGGCCAGCCGTGCTTTCTAGAACAAAATGTTGGACAATAAGGAAACATGTTGCTAAATGAGTGTAACAAAAACACAAATGATGGTATCATGGTAGTAGTTTTTTTTCAATAAGAAACTAGAGAATGATTATATTATTAGAGAAAAAAGAAAGGTACAAGAGTGAAGAGCCTCAACAGATGCTCTAGGCATCAGGTCTCTGAATGTATTATTTGTGATCTACGGGAGAGGGGGGATCGCTCTAGGGACATCTAGTATATTGAGCTTCTTGATTGCGCAAAAGACACTGCATAACCTTGTTCATGCATAGAGCAATTGATCTCATCCTTGTCTCACCATTTATCAAAGAGTAAACAAATTCTAAGAGGTGACTTATTCACCAAAGAGAGTATATATTTTTAAGGGATACAATTCAAGACTGAATTAAAAAAAAAGCTCCTACTATATAATTTCACCATAGTTATGGTTGCGGCCTATTTATTAGAGCTCTTGCAACGAAGAATTTGACAAAATCAAATCTCATAATGGAAAACGTTTCTACTGTTTAGTGAGAGTTTTCCAGTTTCTATCTTGATTTGAACTAGGTAAAAAGCAAAAAACATCACGGGTGTGACACTTCAAGACTCCTACAGGAACTCACGGATGCCATAAAACTAAATGGCAAAGTTGGTAAGCAGTTAACACTTGTCAGTGCTTTGGAATGAACATGAATGGGATCATGTTTGAGACCTTAATAATAATGTACAAACAACCAAAGGCACTACTAAGATTTTCAAACAAAGCATAAATAGCTCAAGATAACTTATCCAAAATAAAAATGAGTTCCTTGAAATAAATACAGGTGAGCATGTTTGCAACACATGGGATCTACGTAATCTCAAACATTTAAAGGATGCCATATGGTCCATATCCATGCCAAATATTTCAAGGGAAAAGGTGTGGTATTTGTTTAGGATGCCTTGAGTTCGGTGTAATACATAGTAGTCGGAATTGAAATTTGAACCATTGAATCGTACAATTCACGATTCGATTCACCTCAAAACAATTGGAATATACCTGTGAATCGCAAGTGTATGGGTTCAAATCGTAGGTGAATCGGTCCGAGTTGGTAGTGAATCGCACTTAATCGTAAATGAATCGCTAGTTGAATTGTAGGGAATCAGTCCGAATCGTTAATTAGCTAAAAACCACTAATGTCGTTAAAACTCTTAGGGAAACTTAATATATGCAAATATACGATTTTTATATGTTTTGTGAATCATACAATTCACCGATCCGAATTCTGATTCGATTCATCGAGCCTCGAAACAATTCACAATTTTGGCAACCATAGTGTAAAATGTCCAATCAATGCCAAATTTAGGCCATACCCTTAACTATCCTGGTAGATACATGACAACAGAGCTAATAGTTGTAGGTTACTTGAGAAATAAAATCTCAATAGCAAAAGATATACTATGTCAATACAGAAAGAACAAGGTTGAATTATTAGCAAAAGATGAAATGGTTCAATATTTCTCAAAGGAGACAACGACGAAATTTGGATGCTTGCTGCCAGCTTTAGAAACTATGATCACAAGATATATTTATCTGACGCAGTACTCAATTGTATAAGAATAAGACAATAGAATAAAAAATCATAGTAAAAATCAACATAGGAAGAAATATAACATGTACAGGACCACAGTAATGAATTAAGGAATTCATCTCATATGCATATGCACAGCTTGTTGCTTAAAATACCTCTGAGATGTGTTGAAAGCATGTGCCAGAGCCACGGATGCCTTCTTTTCTGAGGCTGTCAAATCATAACAACTATATTCCACAACATGCAGGCCCAATCTACGTGCAACATATCTAACAACAGTTTGTCTCCCACTCCCTACAAGAGACCAACGGATCAGAATTAATAATCACAATTCATAATCCATGTAATGCTAATCTAAAATTGGCAGGAAACATAGTTCTGAATGGAACACTATAAACAAGAACACAATTACGCTTCTATTTTAAAGAAACATAAAAACAAAGACTGCCCTAGTCCTAGCACTGCAAGGTCTTAGAAGAATCAACGTGCACAGCCCTACCCAACTTTGCAGAGAGATTGTTTCTGAAACCATGTGTGTGCAATATCATTCATCATGCAAAGCAGATATATTCACCAGATAAGAGTAAAATTTGTGTGAAATTTTCGAACACCAGCTAAGTGTTGCTGATCAAAATTTTGCAATCTATGGTGGAACCAATTTGATGACTTGATTAGTAGTTGTAAAAACCTCCCATTTCCAACAATAATTAAATACCTAATCAAATTCTATCCATGATTCCCTTCAAAATAACCCTTCTAACAAAAATGCTCTTCCCTAGCACTGCTTCTATAACCCCATCAAGTAACTGTATTCAAAGGGAAGCATAGACCATGCGCTTTAGCAAATCTGAATACAAAAAGGAAAATTCTCCTTGTTTCTTTTGGCAAACATATGAAGTACATCTTCCAACAGTTGTGCTACCATTGAAGTTGTTTGTGTGTGGCATCATGGACAACTTGCACTATGGTGCCATTGCAACATCAACCAAACTCCATCTTGCTCTCTCGGTTCATTAATCCCATTACCCAGCCAAGTACCTCATTGTCCTCATCTCCATTTCAATGATAACGTATCAAGATTGCCAAAAACAGACATAGACAAGGTCTTTCACATGGGGAGTAGTGGATCATTGTTGCGGTATGTCAGGTGCAGCAAGCTCCCACATGAATAATGGCATTCATTGAGTCTTTTTGTCACGTAAGACTTACAAGACAAGACAAGGTGTTGTGAATATAGAAAATCGGGATGAGAAAAAAAGATGAGATTAGACAATATAAACCTCCACATCTAGTAGGTTGGTCTAAATGTAAATGGAAGTTGTACAACTTTGTTTAGTGCTCTTCGCAATTGCAACATGCAGCTTAGCCTCATGGGTATTACTTTATCTTAGGTATCTATTAGAATATCAACTAGGAAACAACGCATTCGTACGATTTACAACATTCTTGCCAACATAGAATTAAATTTTTTTTTTCCAAAATTTCATTAAAAATATTTTGGTTTTGATAGGTAGATGGTGGGATTTGAACCCATGACTTCATGGCTTGCATTCCACTTTCCAAATTCCATTAGATTTCCTTGAACCTTAAACCACCTAATCATAAATAAAATGTAAATAAAAAATATAAAAATCAACTAATGTTACTAAAAACTTATATAACTCATAAGATACCAATTTTATTTTTTTTTATGTTTTTTTTTACAAGAAACAGAAACTGATTGTATTGATTAAAGAATGTACCATTGCTCATGATAGGTTAAAGTGTGTGGATGTTCTCCAATGGCGTTTCAAGAGTTTGGCTCTATCCCCGCATTGGTGTTGCTTGTGTAGGAATGATGGGGAATCTAGTCAACATATTTTTGTTGACTGTGACTTTACCAAGGGTGTCTGGAGTAAATGGAAAGCCATTCCGCAGTGGGACAGGCTACCAAATGAGTCTAATCTGTGGGCTTTTCCTGATGATAATTGCCTACCAAGACGATGGAGAGACTATTGGAGGGTGGTTGTCTTTGTCATCATTAGGTCGGTTTGGAAAGAAAGGAATAGGCGCATTTTTTGGAACCAAGATAAGGAGATGGGGGCAGTGTGGGAAAACTCCTTCTTGGCTTCTCTTGGGTTAGTGCTAGTAAACTAGCTAGAGATTATTCTTTGGGGATTGGTTGAGGGGATGGAATCCCATTTTGGATAGAATTTGATACTTAATCTTTTTGGGTACTTGTTCTTGGATTATATGTCCAATTGTATTTTTGATGTACATATTTCATAGTTAATACAATACATATACTATTTCTTGTCAAAAAAAAATTAAAGAATGTAATATATATACAACCTAAAGCACTGCTGGGACGAGCTGTCACCAGTTACTATATTATATACATTCCAAAATAGGACTCCATCCCAAGAGCCACTCACCCAACCTGTATCCTCTAGCTAGCTTACTAGCAAAAACCCACAAAGAAGCCAAATAAAAAGAACTCTCCCATGCTTTCACCCACTCTTTTTCTTTGTCCTCAAATAGTCAGGAATTCCTCTCCATCCAAACTGACCATACCACTGCAAACACAATCGGCCTCCAATAATTTCATACTCTCCTAGGGAGAAGCTCCTCCACTAGAAATATCCATAGGTCCGGTCCATGTGGTAGTGATTGCCATAGCAACAAGCTCTCCATTTTCCCCATATATTCTTAGTGAAGCTACAATCGACAAAGCGATGCTTGTTGGACTCGCCATCTTGTTTACATAGGCAACACCAATTTGGGGAGATAGCCAATGCTTAAATCTCCTCTGGAGCATATCTACATAGTTCAGCCTGCCATGTGCTACTGTCCATCCTAAAAATTTGGCTTTAGAGGGAACATGAGCTTCCCATATAAAAATATGAAGAAAATGAGATAAGAGAGGGGAGCTATCAGGAACAAAACTAAGGTGACAGAAAAGGGATTTGGAAGAGAAGACACCGGAGCTATCCAAGGACCAAATGACCCTATCCTGCCCACCCGATAGTTGTACACCTTTGAGGCATTCAAGTAGGGACATGGCCTCTACTGATTCTCGATCTGAAAGAGACCTTTTAAGATGAAGGTTCCAAGTACTACCCGCATGCATGTCCGCACTGGAAGGACTTAAAAAGAACAAGATGGACTGGCTATGCATAGTAGATAATCTATAAAGGTTCGGCAAAAGCCTTCGTAACCTAGAAGTACCACACCATATATCCTCCCAAAACCTAAAAGAGCTACCATCCCCAACTTTAAGTCTAACTAGGTTAGAGAAAAAAGGGTAAAGTGAGTGGATGAACCTCCAAGGACTCCTATAGGTTGCTTTGGCCACCAAACTAGCATCTCTTGAGTTTGCTAGGGTCCCATGACGGCTGCGTATAACCTTGGCCCATAAAGAGTCTTTCTCCACTAGGAATCGCCACAACCACTTACCAACCAAAGCTTTATTCCTCAATTCTATGTTCCCTACTGCCAGACCCCCTTGATCCAATCTCCTCCTAACTAACTCCGATCTTATTAGACATCCTCCTAGCCTTTTATCTTCACCACAAGATAAAAAAAATATTATTAGATTATTTTACAATTTTAAATGAGAAATTGTAAAAAGAAAAAAGAAAAAGGAGAAAAAAAAACTAAAGCCAACGTAAAGTCACGAAAGAAAGAAAAGAAAAGGTTCCACGACTCGAACATTGAACTAATAAAAGAAAGAACATGTTAGAAATAAGCTATATGTTTATCAACTCATGAATCTCCTAACATGCTAAAAATATTGTTTACTTTTATAACTCATCCTAAGGAGGAAAAAACATAAATAATTCATTATACACACAGTAAGTGTCAAGCATTATCAAGATTATACAACTTACTCTAAATTATTATATTTTATAGTTTAATTTACTCGAAGTATATACTATGTTTATTCTAACAAATCTTCAAAACATAACGATCGTTCTAACTTCTAACATTTAAGCAAAAAAAAATTAATTTACGCTACTTTAATATGCATTCTAACAAATATTTTCTCTGTTGAATTAGATTTTCTCAAATTAGTTTTGAATTTTAAGGCAAATCAATTTTTAATCCATGTTTGTTGATGTCAACTTCTTGGATGTCTTAAGACATCCTAACTGCCATCACTATATTGAATAGAATGCCCCTCTCAGCTCATGGAAATGATTTCTTGACGTTTGAACTCTCAGTGACCTTGCTTCAAGCATCATATGGAAGGGCATGCAGTCCTTCTACCTTTGGAAACAAAGACAACATAATATTAACACCAAAAAATCCTCTACAAAAATATTAACACCTTAAAAAGCAACAACTTCATGGTGCCATGTAATTGCTCATTAAACACCTCAACAAGTATCCACTACAACCTTCAATAAGCCAACAACTCTCACAGTACTTGTAGTTTGGCACACACAAGGTTTTAAAACTCGTGAGGCGTAATCAAGGCAATTTTCATTTGTGAGGCAAGGCATAAGCTTGAGGTGGTACAAGGCATAAGCCTCAAGTTTTTTAAGAAATAATATTTAAAAGTTTTTATAAAGATTTTAAAGAAGCAAATATCATTTTTTTAACAAGAAACTGAAATAATATATTACTTTTTTTTTTTTTTGACAAGACACACGTATATGTATTGTATTAATTGTAAAAATTGTACATCAAAAATACAAAAGGGCACATAGACCCAATATAAGACTCAAAAATTATCCAAAATGGGACAACAACCTCTCAACCACTCCCCCAAGGAATAACCTCTAGCAAGTTTACAAGTACTAACCCAAAAAGAGGCCAAAAAGAAAAAGTTTTCCCAAACAGCAAACCGACCAAATGACTGCAAAAACAACCACCCTCCAATAATCTCTACAACGTCTTGGAAGGAGGTTATCATCGGGGAAAGCCCACAAATTAGACTCATTTGTGAGCCTTTCCCAATGCAAGATGGATTTCCACCTCCCCCAAACACGTTTTGTGAAGTCACAATCAACAAAAATAAGTTGACTAGATTCCCCCTCTTTCCTACATAAGCAACACCAATTCGGGGAGAGAGCCCAATTCTTAAACCTTCTCTGGAAGATATCCACACAATTCAACCTGTCATGAGCAAGGTACGAAACTTCGATTTCGCCCTAAACTTCGACCTTCAAAAATCAGAATTAATTCGGAGAAGTTTAATTCGACATGGAGAATTTTTGTAAAAATTTGCTAAATTAGAGAAGTTTAGAGAATTTTTGCATATATGCTTAAATATCTAAATTTATTGTAGTATAAGCTAAAAACTAATATAAATAGACACTTTTAATACATAAAAATATCAATAAGCGACCTAACAAAATCAATCTTGTTAAGTGAGTTGATCAATTTGAATGACGGCTTTTGGTCTTAATTTGTTTTCTTTATTTTGATATTTAATTTTGTGGTGGCTTGCTTCTCGACCATATACTTTACTAGTTTGAATTCTATCATGCTTAATTTATTAGTTTATTATTTGAATGTGTTGTTTATTAATCTTGTTTCATAAGAGTTAACTAAAAAATAATGACTTTAGGAAATCTTTTAATTTATTTTTAAGTTTTTATCTTATTTCGACTTTAACTATTTATTTATTTTGCTTCGTTTCTTTTTTTTTTTGGTAAAGCATATCCCATAAACTACATAATTTGTTAACTTGTTAAATTATTTTTTAAAATTTATATTGCTATGTTGGTTGATGAAGTTGAAAATAATACATAATTATTAGTGTTTTTTTTTTGTTTTTTATTGATGAAGTAACATCTTTTTTACTTCTCTGTCTAATTTCATCGAATTTTGTCGAATTTTGTCGAATTTTATCGAATTTTTGCATTTTTTTATTGAAAAACTAAACTTTTGTCGAAGTTTATCGAATTTCGTCGAAGTTGTCGAAGTTTATCGAATTATTTAGCGAATTTTTGCACTTTTTATTTTACATCCCACTTTTCGCTTCGATGGTAAAAAAATCGAAAAAATTCGGCTAATTTCGCCGAAATTCGGCTAATTTTTAGTCCTTGGTCATGAGCAATGGTCCATCCCAAGAATTTGGCTTTAGATGTAACATAAGCTTTCCAAATAAAATCATGAGGGAAAGAAGCGGAAGATGGATTAGCGTCAAGGGAGGTGCATAAATGATGAAGAAAAGATTTAGAGGAAAATTCCCCTATTGAAATAATATATTACTAACGTGTAAAGTATACATCCTAGATTCATTGTGGACGAGATGTCTAATTACTAAGAAGAGATACAATCCAAAATGCACCCCTTAACCATTCACACCAAACTAAATCTTTTAGAGAGTTTACTTACACTAACCCACAAGGACACGAAGAAGAAAGAGTTCTTTGAAACCTCTTCCACAACCTTTTCTTAATCCTCAGAAAGGCAAGCATTCCTTTCTTTCCATACCGACCAAACCACCGCAAACACCACCACCACCCACCAATAGTCCTTAATGTTTCCCAAAGACAGGCCTCCATCCGGAAAGTCCCATAGGTTAGACTCGTTTGGAAGTGACCCCCCTAGCATAATGTCATTCCACTTCTCCCAAACAAGCTTGGTGAATTTGCAATCAACAAAAAGAAGCTTACCCGATGCACTGTTCTTCCTGCATAAACCACACCAATGTGGAGAAATGGCATAGGGTCGAAATCTCCATTGCAACATGTCCACACAATTCAGCTTACCATGCACAATTGTCTATCCTAAAAATTTGGCTTTAGAAGGAAAATGAGCTTTCCAAATGAAAATATGAGGGAATTGTGATGTAGGTGGGGATGCTTTCAAGTGCATGAAGAATGATTGTGATGAAAACCACCTAGGTTTTTCAAGCACTCAAAAGACACTTGATATATCAAAAGCTTCAAATATAATTAACATAGCGAAAAATTTAATAAGCACATGTTATAAGTTTAGATCTTTTTATGTTATGTTTTTATCTACTCTACTTTACTCAACCAAGCCTTTCCCCAACTACATGGGGTCGGCATGTTATGTTTTTATCTAAAAAAAAAAAGAACTTAGCAAATAAAATGCAACAATATTAGGTTCTGCCACTTCTTAGTTTTAACCATCTCCAGTAACTTTTTAAGTTTTTAACTTTCTTTTATCATATTTGATGATCACTCCTTGCAATTAACTCATGAAAACAATTGACATGGAAGTTTACAACACCAAGTAATGTGTTCGTAATCTAAGGGAAATTTAGGCTTGGAGTTTACAACTTGGATCACTCGTAATAATTGAAATTGGAGTCTATAGAACAAAAAGAAGTTAAAGAACTTTTGTGTTTATTCTAATATCAGATTGAATGTTACAAAAAAAAAAAGGAACATGTAAATAGAAAACATGGCTTAGAGTTTAGGCTTGTAGTTTTTAAAGATAGATTTCTGCTAAATAATTAAATTTAGAACTTTAAGAAAGAAACAATACTAGTTATTCTATATCAATTGAAAGTGTTTTGGGGAAAATAGAAAAAGGGCTTAGGTTGAGCCTTATGTTCACATAGAGAGAGATTTAAGACTCACAAAGCATTGAGGTGTAAATCTCGAGGTGTAAGCCTCATAGGGTACCTTGAGGCTTAAGCCTTGAAGCAGTTTTTGATAGCCTCAAGGCGAGGCGAGCCTCAAGGCGAGGCGAGCCTCAAGGCATAAGCCTCATACGCTTTTTAAAAATATAGGCACGCATTTGACTTAGTCATAGTTGCAAGGCCAACATGGTCTTGATAGACAATCTATGATTATAAAACATACATTTCATATGGTCTACTTCCTACCTGAACATAACCTGGATACAAATTATAAAGCTATATTAATAGAATATAAACATTATTGTTACATGCAAAATTATCTATTTGAATATATTAATGGTTAAAAAGAATTTAAGATCGTGAATTAGATTTAGAATTATGTCTATCTAATTATTAAACAAGAAAATAAATAACAAAGAACCACTACAACAACATGGTTCAATCATATCCATGGGCAGCTCTACCATAAGGCAAGTGAGGCAATTGCTAAGGCCCACCATAAAAAAGACCTACATACATCTACTTATTGAGCCTATATTTGTAGCCAAAAATTTATCAAATTATAAACTATTATTTGTAGTCAAAAGCCTACCTAAGTAACTATGTAATAATTAAGTCTGTTTTTGTAGCAAAAACTAATAATTTGAACTATTATTGGTAGCCAAAAAGTCTACTTTGATGACTAGCTAACTATTTAACCTCACTCATTATTATTCCCTAGAGAAATAGGCTACTCAAGAGGTTTTATTAGGTATGACAATTTGGTATATTTGTCATTAACTCAACTAATAAATACTTACAACATGAAATATAAGTATTGATATTGTTATAGATCAATTAATTAAGGCATCTTATTTGTTTCTTCGAAAAATATAGAAAAAGAGGGTTTGTATTTGCTATAATTTCAGCTACAGAAAATATAAAAGAAATTGAAATAGAACCAATATTTTGTGAAAAAACATATTGTCTGTATAAAAAAAATGATAAAATAATGATGAGAAAAGAATTCAAAGTAAGAATTCAAAGTATTAAAAAATCTTTTATGATTGAATATTTTGTTTACATAAGATACTACACTATTTCTTCAATCAAAAATTGGTTTAAGCAATTCTAATTATATGAAAATATTTTTAGTTTTTTATTTAATGTTAAAAAATTAAAGTCAATGGAACATAATAAACTAAAAACAATTGTCTTAATTTTACACGTCTTAAAATAAGATATGTTTTATAATATTGATGGTTTGAATTTATTTTAAAAATCAAAAATATTGACAGAGATTTTACAAAAAGAGATAAATTCTCCAATTGAACCCTTAATTATATAAAAATAGTTGCTTTTATATCCAAATGCATTTATTGCTTAAAAAATATTATTATATCAATAATAGTTGTTTTAGCTGAAAGAAGTTTTTTCAAAATTAAATTAATGAAATCATACTTAAAATTGACTGTGTAACGACCCTCAATTTCATAAAACGGGACCCCAAGTTTTTTAAGAATTGTGTCCAATAGGTGTGTTGTATGCTTTTTAAACGTAAATCGTTTGTGTTTAGTGTAGAATTGATTGAGAAACCAATCGGGGAAGAGATGGGTGAAATAGTGAATTTGAGCCTAGGAGCTCGCACCCAGACGAGAGGAGCGTGCTCCCCTAAGACAGAGACCAATCTGGGTTTCTGGACAGGGGAGGAGCGCACTCCTTGCGATTGACAGAGAACTGAAAATTCTCAGTGCAAGGAGGAGCGAGCTCCTGACTAGGAGAAGCGCGTTACTCGCGGTAAAATGCAATTTTTTTTATAAAATGACGATGAGGCGGTGTGCGTGAAATAAAACCCCAAATTCATTCTGTTCGTTCATTTAACTGAGAACGAAGGGGAAAAGAGGGAGAAAAGGGTTTCGAGCTAATCTTAGCCCAAATCGCTTAGCCCAAGGTAAGTGGTTTTCCACGAAATTCCTAACGAAATTGTATTTGGTGTTGAAAGAAACCTTTCCCTCGGTGTAATTTTCGTAATAGAAGATGATTTGGGTATTTCCCAACCTAAGGTTTCGATGCCCTTGACTGGGAATGGGTTAGAAATGGTAGAGGTAGTGTTCTACTACCCAAATCACATTGAGATAGCGTTTTGTTAGGGTTTGCACTTAGGCGGGTAACCTAATTGGAAGTTTAAAATCAACTGGAAACATATAGAAATAAGGTTAGGAACTTGTGGGAATTAGATTGAAGTGTTAATTCCTACTATTCCTAATATTATATGTCTCGAGAAAGGGTTAGAGATGAACTTTCAAATTGTCGAGAATAATAGAAATGGTGGGAAATTCAGAAATTGTAGAAATGCTAGGGTATTGGCATAAAAGTGGGCAAATTATATTGATATGAATGAAATGATGTATGCAGGTTCTAGTAGAGGAGGTGCAGTGAGTTTATTGTGTGGGAAATTATTTCTGGCAAATTGTTGTGAGTAGAACTTTAATTATATTATTCATTTGTATCATCCTATTTTATATTAAATGCTTGTTCATGTACATTTTATTGAGAATTGCATGGTGTGATGAAATGGGGAAAAACCCTTTAATTCTTGTTAGTTTGATTTACCTTGGGAAAGTAGATCTTTGGACATCCCCAAGTAGGTTGAGAATTTCCTACAAGGAATAATCGGATCTCTTATCCCCATAAACTTACTAATCATAGATTAAAGGAGAATTTAGCATGTCGTCTGTTGGTTGAATTGAAGTCAACTCATTTATTGTTCCACTGCGGGGTTTTCCGTGATCAGTATTGAGTCTATTCTTTGGGGGAGATCAAGATAGACTTTAACAAAGTCATGGATAACTTACGTTGGACAATTAAATGGACTATCTTATTCATTGCCACTGACAGAAGTTATTCAAGTTCAATTATTAATTTTTATGTGACCTTAGGTTGAGAGTAGAACCTGAAAGTGCTTTACAATTGGCTATAGACTCACTATAAGCCTTGGGACACTTGTCACATCACTTGAATAAAGGTGGATAAGGTGTTGGTTTTGAAAATGCATTTATTATATATGGCATGACTATGATGTATATATGGAATTGCATTGTTTCTTACATAGCATTGAGCATGCATACAAGGGATGTTTAGATGAATAAATGATGGTATTATTGAAATCTATTCACTGAACACCGTTGGCTCACCCTATTCTCATTTTTCAGGTCCTTCAGGCGTTGGCAAGGGCAAGGGAATAGCGCTACAGTGAGAGATTAGTGTCCCTACCAGGAGGCTATTTTTTATGTAAGTTGAGAACTTGTTGGTATATATGTTTATTTGATATTTTGGTTATGTAAATACGTATGTATCACCCCACACATAAACTATAATGCTATGGATGTTGTTAGATGTTATTCGATTTGGATTTGTGGTAGTTGTAGATAGTAGATATTTGTTGGATGAATTATCGGGATTGTTAGATGGCTCATTTACAAAGGAGACTCTGCGGAGTCTGTCTGAGGCTTAACAGGGGTCTAATGGTCCTATTTTGGATAGGATGGTTAGATTCTTGTGCCGGTCAGGATGCCTTGGGAGTTGTGAAGGGGTCCTGACAAACTGTCACAAGAAAGACTTAATGGATTTGCTATATTACCTATTAAAAAGGATATATTAACAATACTTGAGAACGAAGATATACAAACAAACTTTGAAAATTTATTTATATATTAATATTAAAAGGCCTAACTCTTAAATTTCACCTAAAGCCTCCAATTCCTTAGACACTGCCCGATCATATCTAGAGGTCTTAGGAATATGGTAACGTGGTTTACATATCCAAAACGAAAAAGAAAACACCTGTAGTGTAAATTATTCATAAAAGAACCAAGCTAAAATTATTTACGACACTATTACATGAAAATAAGATGCAAAAAACACTACTTATTTTGTTGTTTGTAACATGTTCAGCCATTTCACTAGAATTTTCATGCGCCAGCATAACTATGTTTACGAGATCCTAGGTCATGCTTTTATTTTGTTATTACTTATTTTGTTTCCTCTAAAAAAAAAATGTTATTGCTTAATATATGGAGTAACTCAACAAGCTAAATAACAAGCACACTAAACTTTTTGGTTCATATTTATGAGGGGCATGTAGACAAATGAGCCAAGTTTGAAGGATCCACATGCACATCTAAGACTTAAAGTGGTGCAACACTGTCATTTCATTACTTTCCATAAAAAGGGCTTCCAAAGGAGGATGAGTTAACAACAACGCATGGCCCCGACTTTGCCTCCAAAAGTGAAGGTCATTGGTATTATCTCCACCCACGTTGGCCACTCTTGGCATCTCTCACTCAAGCAACCAGGGGCCCGTTAGATTAGCCAAGTGACCCGAATACCCAAGGTTATGAAAAAAAATGGGGGATGAGGTAATTTATCCTCTAAACCCTAATTCGCCAAATGTTTTAAGGCAAATATGGGATGTTAGTATCTATTTCCAAGCATGGTTCGAAAATTCTCCGAAATGCGGCGAACTTCTAAGAATTATTTCTCTTTTTTTACCATCGAAGTGCGAAGTAGATGTAAAATAAAAAATACAAAAATTCGCCGAAATAGTTCGATAAAATTCGACAAAATTCGATAAACTTCAATAAAATTTCTATTTTTCAATTCAAAAATGCAAAACTTCGACAAGAAATTTGATAAAATTCGACAAAATTCATAAAATTCAACAAAGTTCGATGAAATTCGACAAAGAAGTAAAAAAATGTTATTTCATTAATAAAAACAAAAAAAATATCAATAATTATGTATTATTTTCAACTTCATCAACCAACATAGTAATATAAATTTTAAAAAATAATTTAATAAGCTAACAAATTATGTAGTTTATGAGATATGCTTTACCAAAAAGAGAAGAAAAGAAGCAAAAAAAATAAATAAATAAAGTTGAAATAAGATAAAAACTAAAAAATAAATTAAAAAAATTTCCAAAGCCATTTTCTTTTAGTTAACTCTTATAAAACAAGATTAAAAAATAATACATTTAAATAATAAACTAATAAATTAAGTATGGTGGGATTCAAACTAGCAAAGTATATAGTTGAGAAGCAAGCCACCCAAAAACTAATTATCAAAACAAAGAAAATAAATTAAGACCAAAAGCCACCATTTCAAATTCATCAACCCACTTAATAAGATTGATTTTGTTAGGTCACTTATTGGTATTTTTATGAATTAAAAGTGTTTATTTATATTAGTTTTTTAGCTTATACTACAATAAATCTATATATTTAAGCATATATAAAAAAATTCTCTGAACTTCTCTAATTAGGAAATTTTTACAAAAATTCTCCATGTTAAATTAAACTTCTTCAAATTAATTCCAATTTTCAAGTGATCGAAGTCAAGTTGAAATCAAATTTTCGATCCTTGAATGTGCGTTCAACAATGTTAATGTAAAAACACATGTTTCAACCGATTATATTTATACTTTTATATGTGAAAAGTATCTATTTATGTTTGTTTTCATCATTTCTAATAGTAATTATGCATATTTTAACATCCATATAGAAATTCTTTAAACTTCTCTAAGTTGGCGAATTTTTACAATAATTCTCCAAGACTTCTCGAACTTCCCCGAATTAATTCTGATTTTTAAAGGTCAAAGTGTCGGGCGAAATCGAAGTTTCTAACCTTGTTTCCAAGTTGTGGCATAAATTGCTCAAAATTACTTTTGTTCACAGCCTAGCACATGCATTACCTTTTTCCATTTCAAAAAGGGCACTCAGTTAAATATAATTAAAAAATATCTAAAACAATTTATATTACATGTGGAATAACTTCGCCTATGCCAAGCTTTTTCATGTTACCTCTACACACAACCAGTTGCAAGCTCCAAGAAAAGGAAGATTGCATTAGATAGTTGATCGCTAATGTCAAATTTTGTGAAATATTCTATGAACATGAATCCACTTAAGAGAGCAAAGGGGAGGAAGTGCATTCATGAATCACGTAGCTAATACCATGACAAAAAAGGCGATTCTAAATTGAGTTAAGCATATATTATGTGTAAAATAATCTTTGTCTTTTAGGCATCTCAAAAGCACCATATTGGTTGAGTCCCAAGGTCGTCCCTGTATAGAAGTTTCAAGGTTTGATCCTTGGAGACGCCCTCGTTGGGAGAGGTCTACCATTCCACTTCCGCCTCGAACAAGGATTAGTCTCATAATCGAAGGGTGTGGGGATACCTTGTGGAACCCAAAAAACAAAAAAAGCACCACATTCTATAAATCATGCCAATGCCAAATACCAAACCAAGCATATTTCTTTTTTACTTAGCTATAAATCAAAAGTAATGTGGTCTTCAAGCCTATTCGATTATTTGAAACATAACAATGCTAATGTATGTCTCCAAACTTCTCAAAAAGTTCCTAAATGTTTTCATACTTTCTGATTTTGGCACCTCCACAAGCTCATGTTGAATATACTAAGTGTGAAATGTTCTCAACTAACAATATGATCATTTTATCAGAAATCCACATATTACCCTCTATTTCTCAATGAACTCTTGATCCATCATCTTCATCAAAGCTGTGTTTTAATTTTTTCTAATCCTTCTGCACCAAGGTGTACACTTCTAAATATAAAGAATCCTCTTAAGCAAAACAGGTAATGGAGTCTTTCATATTTTGCAAAACAAATTTACTCTTCCATCTATATTCAATATAGATTTCTTACCTGCGAAATAAGTCTTTCCTTCAACTTTGCTTTCAAAACAAAGACATTCTCATGCTTTTTTTCCCCTTCTCTCTATCATTCAAATAGCTTCAAATAGGAGAAGTAACCTTTTTTTTTTTAACTGGAGATCTCATAAATCAAACAAAGCTCCTGAGACATTACATTTCTATTTGAGAACTTAGCAATCAACCCAAAATTGAGAAATCTCGATCATTAGAATTCTCAATTAAGATCATTAGCAAGAGAAACGATTGCCCACAAGAAATTCTTCTCAAGAATTTTTTACCACAAAACTAATTAGTTCATATAATCTTCTTCATTTTTGTTTTTCATTTTTATAAACCCTTTCCTTCGAGTTGACTTTAGTCAGATGTAAGCATTATATGATAGTGGAAGACCCAGAGCTCTTTATTGGGCCCTTAATATTTATTAAGGTTCAAGATAAGCAAATTCTATTGTTTCTCTTTTCCTTTTTTCTCATCAAACAAGTAGCCAAACCAACACCTAATAAATGCTTCAAAAGTGTCATTTTCCTTCATTTTGACCCCAAAGAAGATCAAATCCAACTTACACAAGATGTTTCAAAAACTATCTTTTTATGTCTATCCTTAATAAATGTTTCTGGTCTTTATAAATGTATAGAGTGCATTCATTGTATTGTACACTTGTCTATTGTTCCATAGAATACATACTCCTTTATGCATTATATACTTCTTTCTTCACATAATCCATTCACTTCATTTATTTTATGCATTACACAATCCTCTCTTTAAAAATCTTACATCACAACAAATGCCTTATGATAACTATGTACAACACACACTTGCATAAAATTATAAATACTTATGGTTATAGCATGTCCTTCATGTGAATTTTCCTTGTATGTATTGTATAGAACATACAGATGAGTGTACAATGCAATGAATTTACTCTATACAATTATAAAGCCTTGAAACATTGTTAAGGATAGATATGAAAAGAGAGTTTTTGAAACAATCATCAAGAGTGGTGGGATTTGATAATCTTTGGGGTAGAAGGGAAGAGCAATGACATTTTTGTAGCATTTATTATGGTTTGGTACTATTACTTGTTTGATAAGGAAAAAGGAAAGAGAAACAATTAACGTTGCTTCTCTTGAGCTTTACAAATATCAATGACCCAATGACAAAGCTCTAGGTCTTTCAAAATCATAATGCTTAGTTCTGACTCAAGTCAACTCTAACAAAAGAAAGGAAGAACAAAATGAAGAAAAAAAAAACAAAAAAAGAATTGATTTGCTTCCTAGTAAGAAATCCGTGACAAGAATTTTTTATGGGTGTTCATTTCTCTTGTTAATAATCTTAGCTGAGAATTGTCGAACTCGAGATTTCTCAAGCTTGATTTGATTTATGAGGTCTCAAGTAGAAATGTATTGTCTCAAGAGATTTGGTTTGATTTATTATATTTCAGTACAATAGAGTTGCTTCTCTTGTTGGAATTTGTCTAAACAATATAGAAGGGAAGGGTGAAGAGAAACATGAGAATTTCCTTCTTTTGAAAGAAAAGTGAAAGGAATGAGTTATTCGCAAATAAGAAGTCTACATTAAATACAGAAAGAAGAGTAATTTTCTTTTGCAACATATGAAAGACTACTTTACCAGTTTTGTTGAAGAGGATCCTTTGCAGTTAGAACTTAGAAGTGTAAACCATCTCAGAGAAGGATTAGAAAATTTAAAATACAATATTGATGAAGATGATGGATCAAGAGTTCATAGAAAGCTTTGGTGCTAGGGAAACAATGAGATGGTTGAGTTTTTTTTTACGTGATTCAAAACATTATAAGGTAGAAGATTAGACGTGATGACAATGAGCATGCAAAAATCATGCATCCATCTAGATGAGTTGTGAAAGAAATGAGGCACATAAAAGTTGGGACCAACAATTTTCAACAGCTTAAAGAAATTAGGATTTGATACTTTTAGTGGTTCATTACCACATTACCCTAAAATAGATAAAGTTATTATTAACTTAATTGACAGTTGAACTCTTGAAAAATAGAGGGCAATTTGGGGAATTCTAAATGATAACACTGCGAATTCGAGAACTTTTTGCATTATGAACAATATAGATTAGGTAATCATCATTATACTACTAATCATGTTTTTCATTTACAGGTACAAGTTTACAAATTGGTTTCAGTTCCAATTAACCAATATCAAAGAGAGGCATTGCTTGACACAATGATGAATTCATAATGCAATGACCAATGAAACTAGAAATAATTTACATTCTAGAAGGCATCAAGAAAGAATGACTAAACATAACCAACAAAGACAACAATATAGCTTTAGGGATAGACTATGACATCAAAAACAAAATACAAACAAATCAAGAACCTATTTTAAGAGAACATCGGTATTTTGATATATTTTACATATTTAAATTAGTTTTTAATATTAATTTTAGAAATCTTGATCTGAAAATTGGAATTTGTAATGGTCAAAGATTAATATGTATAGTTTCATGTGATTGATATAGAAATTGTGATAAAAGATAGACAATTACAAGGCACAAGGATGTTCATCCCAAGAAAACTACTCAAACTTCACAAAACGTTAACGTGCAATATACCTTGATTTGAAAACAATTTCCCATCAAATTAGCTTTTGCTTTAACCATTAACAAATCACAAAGTCAAACAATTCCTCGTGTTGGAATATATCTTTCAAAACATGTTTTTACTCATGGACAATTTTATTTTTTTGACTAGAAACAAAAGTATATTGTATTAATTGTGTAATATCTACAGCAAAAATACACTAAGACCCATGGTCCAAATAGCAACAACAAGAATCAAGAATCAAAAGCTATCCAAAATGGGATTCCATCCCAGCAACCAATCCCCAAGAGAAAAACTCCTAGCTAGCTTACTAGCGCTATCCCAGAGGGAAGCCAAAAAGAAAGAATTTTCTCAAACTTCCCCACACTCCTTGACATGGTCATAAAAAATGCGAGAATTCCTTTCCAAATAGACCACACAACTGCAAAAACGAAAATATGCCAATAATCCCACAACCGTCTCGGCAGAACTGAAGCATCAGGAAAGGCCCATAAAGAAGAAGCATTGGGGAACCCTCCCACTAAAGGAGTAATTCCCATCGTCTCCAGATCCTTCTGGAAAACTCACAATGCACAAAGATATGCTGACTAGATTCACCACTAGCCTTACACAAACAACACCAATTAGGTGAAAGTGTCAAGTTCTTAAAGCGCCTTTGAAGGATATCCGCACAATTCAACCTGTCATGAGCAATAGTCTATCCCAAAAATTTGTCTTTAGAAGTGACATGAACTTTCCAAATGAAGTCACGGGGGAAGTTGAAGAAAGCAGAAGATGGGTCATGGTTAGAGGAGAGGTGGTGAAAGAAAGATTTGGAGGAAAACTCCCCCGAACATCCTATTGGCCATGAAAATCTATCACGCACATTAGAAAGTTGAACTCCCTCCAAAATCTCAAGAAGGGAGGAGGCTTGTAAATACTTTCTATCAGAAGGGTCCTTTCTAAGGTGGAGACACCAAGAAGGCTTAGCTCCAACACTACCGTCCAAAGGAACCCAGAAGTCGCCTATAGAATGATTAGGTATGGTTGAACGTCTGTAGATGTTTGGAAATAACTCACTAAACTTAGATGAACCACACCAATCATCCTCCCAAAATCTAAATAAGGCTCCATCACCCACTTTGAGACAAACATGGGGAGAGAACAACGGATAAAGTGAATGAATGAACTTCCAAAGACTTTGGTAAGAGACATTGGGGGACACACGAGCAATCCTTGAGTTCCTATGACACCCATGGCAACTAACCACCACCTTGGCCCACAGAGAATCTTTTTCATCTAGAAACCGCCAAAGCCACTTTCCCGCGAAGGCCTTGTTTCTTAACACCAAATTGTCAATTCCCAAACCTCCCTGATCAACCGATCTGTTGACCAAGCTCCATTTCACTAGGCTTTCCCCCCTATCATTTTCCTCTCCCTTCCAAAGAAATTTCCTCATCAACCTCTCAATCCGCCACGCCACCACCGTAAAAATTTTGAACATGGAAAGGAAGTAGGTAGGCATGGACTCCAGCACACTCTTAATCAGAGTTAATCTGCCACCTTTTGAGAGGAAACTTCTCCTCCAGCCATCAAGTCTTCTTGACATAGTCTGAGAGAAATGCTCATGGACAATTATATGTATTATTATTTAAAAGACTAACCAAAAATGCAACAAAAGTATTATTATTTAAAAGACTAACCAAAAATACAACAAAAATTTTAATAAAACCAAAAACTAATCATTTAAATGATTAAACCCACACTATGAATGTTGTACATTGAGAGATTTTCTTAAATATGAAAATATTTCATAAAAAATCATTAGTATTTGCATTGCGTATTTCATTCATATTTCGTTGATTTTGACTTGACTGATTGATTTATCTGTTTTGCCTATGACATTCTTTTTTATCAATATGGTCTTACATGTTGCATTAAAATTTAAAATAGTATATTTTTAAGTTTAAACTCCATAGAAAAAGACTTTTTCTTAAAGCCGCCAATATAAAGTTTTGTACTTGCATTGCCAGTACCCAGCCCATGAAAAAAAAAAAGAAAAAGAAAAGGAAAAACAGAGGGAAAAAGGACTAATTGTTACATTTTTATAAAATGGGAAAAACTTACAATTGTTTCTTTTTAAAAGAAACTAATAAGTATTATATATATTTGAGTAAGAAAACAATACAAAAAAAAAAAAAAAAAATTATACAACTACAACAACCGTCCAACTCATCCTTGTTCCTAAGCTGATACAAAATTGCCCCACCTTCTAAGCCAATCACCTAAAGCATAACCTTTTGACAAGTTGCTATGGCGACTCAAAACGAGGCTAAACGACGAGAATTCTCCCACACTTTAGCCGCCGAACACATATCATCATGGAACACGCGTTTGTTCCACTCCTTCTATAAGGACCACAACATTGCCAGACAAACCACCTTCCAGTGATCCCTCTAAGAGGATTGAACACTATTCCAACTCAACTCATAATAGGAAAGTGATATTGCCATCTACTCCAAACCTCATTGGCGAAAGGGCACCTCCCATAGCTATGTCTCATAGACTCCAACTCCTATCTACAAAGGTAACACCAATATGGGGATAAACATATAAATGGAAATCTTTTTTGCATCATATCACCCATATTCATCTTCCTGTGGGAAGTAACCCACCCCAAGAATTTAACCTTTAATGGCACTTGTGCTTTCCAAATAGAGCTATGACGAATGAAAGGAGGGGCATTGGACTCATTAAGGATAAATGCATGGAAGGATTTGGTGGAAAAAGTTCCCGAAGACTCCCATGGCCAGGTAACTCTGTCATCTTCCTCAGACAAATGACAGCCCTCAAGCAAGCTAACGAGAGACAACACATCTCATTCCTCTCTAGGGGAGATATGCCTTCCTAAGTGTTGAATTTAGAGAAGAAAATAATTCACATATATTTTTATGATCACTGTACTGTCTGAATATATAATGGAAGGAAGAAACACTCCTTTCACTATATTTGGTAACAAGATACTAATTACTAAAAATCAGGAAACTAGTAAAATAGGAAACTATAAAATAGGAAACAAACTAATAGAGATATCAGGAATTTTCAAAATCTCTTTATTCCTAAATTAATGTAGACAACTAGTAAAGGAAACTGATCCCTGAAAATCAGCAGTTGTATCCCTGAAAATCAGCAGCTGTATTCCTGAAAATCAGCAGCTGTATCCTTGAAAATCAGGGATCAAGTATTTCAACACTCCCCCTCAAGCTAGGCGTAGATGTTAATCAAGCCAAGCTTGATACTCAAAACTTCAAAATTCTTCCTTGGTAGAGCTTTAGTGAGGATATCTGCTATTTGCTGACTTGTCGGTGTAGCAGACTAACTGTTCCATTTTCTATCTTCTCCTTTATGAAGTGGCGATCTATCTCCACATGCTTGGTCCTGTCATGATGTACTGGATTCTTTGCAATGTTAATAGCTGACTGATTGTCACAAAATACCTTCATTGATTCAGAAGCGATGATTCCTAGTTCCCTCATTAGTCTTTCCAGTCATATTCCCTCACAAATTTCGAGTGTCATAACTCTGAACTCTGCTTCTGCACTG